>JAKSXM010000205.1:0-414662 GCA_022575985.1 Anagrus nilaparvatae
GTTAAAGAATCAACCGTGCTCCTTAGAAAGAATCCTCCCGTTTATCGTAGATTTTTCTAAGCGCCGTTTCCTATTATTCTTCCTTGGTACTTAAAAACATTATAATAGAATATTTTTAGTGGAAGCAAATTAGCATTGAATAGTGATGTAAAAGGGAAGTGCAATTTTTTTTTGTGTGTTTAATATATGAGTCATTCTGGATACCGTGTCATGGCCTTGCCAGGTCAGGTCTCCCGATCGGGCTGATTTTTTCACCGCTTCTTTATGTATACAAAATATGTTTCCTGTGAACTTTTCAGCCCTCTAGGCGCTCAGGAACCCGAGTTATACCCAAAAGAAGCTTTTTAGATTTCTTCGGTTTTTTCAAAAAAAAATTTTTTTTTTTTTTTTTTTAATTTTTAAAATTGACTAGATGATTAAAAAAAATAGTACCCAGACATAAAAAGTTGTAAAATTTCCCGCTGAATCCGAACTTTAGGTCAGTTTTTTGAAATTTGGGCCCTGGGCGGCTCAAACTGCTTTTTTCGGGTTAGAGCGGGAGATTTTGAACTGCCCAAATTCAACAACTTTTATAAGGCTCAAACCTGGATAGAATTGGTCTAAATACTATATACTTTGATGTGGTAAATGTGGCTGGGTGGTTATATGCCCTTTAAAAAGCGTCAGAATCATAATAATGGCTTTTTTAAATCAAATTTTAACGTTAAAATCACATTTTTTAAGCGCCTTATAGTATTTTTTAATTATATTTGTACTCAAATGACTTTTTTATGCTTTTTATTTATAAACTTGATATTTTTCAAAGATTTTCAGTCCATTAATTCACGCGACTCCAATAAAATGCGTTTCTATGCGTATTTCATCGCAATTTTTTATCATTAATTTTCTTATCAATGTAGCCAATTAACCAAATGGCCATTTTTAAATCACCAATTTTTAAATTGCTGCCAAATTCGTAATTTTTGACCGAAAAGGGTTTTATTTGTCTCAAAATATTTCCACAAGCTTCCAGTTTTCAAAAAAGTCGTTTTTAAGATATGGCTCTTCAAAGTTTACATTAAAAATGAGCTTTTTTAAAAAATCATGACTTTGAGACCCCGACTTCAAATTATCATATCTGATTAACAAATAATTATGAAAGGTAGAATAAAAAATTTTTGGAAATTTGAAGCTTGTGGAAATATTTTGAAACATATAAAACCATTTTTTGTCAAAAATTACGAATTTGGCATCAATTTAAAGGTAGCGATCTTACTCGACACGAAAAAAATTGAACACATCACTTTTGAACACCGAAATTAAAACACACAAAACTCAACACAGTATATTTTCAACACTCATTGTTGCACACGATTTAAATCGAACACTAAATTTTTCAGCACATTTTATTTGACACAAATTCAACACAACAAACTGAAATTTAATTAGTTTTTACATGATTTGCATAAAAAATTTAATTTTTGTGTCGAATAAAACGTGTTAAAAAAATTTGTGTTGGATTTAAATTGTGTGCAAAAAATAGTGTTAAAAAGTAATGCGTGTTGAGTTGGACGACTACCAACACGGCACTTCTTTTGTTTTACAAATCGGATTAAAAAGGATTAAAATACCAACTGGGCCCTTTTTACTTTCTACCAACTCGGCACCGGATTACTGTACTGTCTGGGCAAAGATTTAATGATTAGCATTCGAAAAAAAAAAAATATATAGTTGAACCTAGATTTTCATTTAAAATATATATATATTTGTTAAATATTACATTAACTTAAACAAAATTAGAATGCCAAAATATATTTGCTTCTTATTTACATATAAACACATATATACGTCAAAACTTAACAAAAATTTCAATTTTATATAGCAACTAACTCGCAATAAACATAAACAAGTTATAAAATTTATTATTATTCCCCACTATCAAAATTAAAAATTTTAATAATTTATATTTAAATTCGTAAATTTCGTAAAGTGCGCAGTTTTCCTAATTTTGATAGATTTTTAAAGATTTGTTCCCCTTCTTATTATATAAGTTTACGGACAAAATCAAAATATTATTACTAGTTACAAAATTTTTTTCGATAAAAATTAAAAAAAAAAATTTTACTGTATATATATTTTTTGTATTTATAATTTATTATATCTTAATAGGCTTAAGAGCTTGGTGCCGAGACAGTAAGTTTGATTTTGGCCCAGATTGCCGAGTTGGTAGTTTTTTTAATCCTCAAGTGCTGAGTTGGTATTCGCCCGTTGAGTTTTGCGTGTTTTAATTTCGGTGCTTAAAAATGATGCGTTCAATTTTTATTGTGTTGAATAAGATCGCTACCAATTTAAAAATTGGTCATTTTTAACCAATAATGGAAATTTGATTAATTGGCTACATTGATAAGAAAATTAGTGATGAAAAATTGCGATTTACGGCGTCTTAAAGGGAATACTTATACCAAAAAAATGAGACCAACCATAAGTGTTTTGGTTAACTTGTGAGGTTTCAGCGTTTCATTGAAAATTGCCAAAAAACCCTATTTATATGATACGCATAGATACGCATTTTATTAGAGACGCGTGAATTAATGGACTGAAAATGAAAAATTGAAAAATATCAAGTTTATAAATAAAAAGCATAAAAAAGTCATTTGAGTACAAATATAATTAAAAAATACTATAAGGCGCTTAAAAAATGTGACTTTAACGTTAAAATTTGATTTAAAAAAGCCATTATTATTCTTCTGACGCTTTTTAAAGGGCATATACCCATGTAAAAAAGTTGCTAAGGCAGGTTCTACAATAGCCACATACACCAATATATGTGTATATATGGATAGACATATTTGTGTATGGCCAACCTTCAGATAACTGCGCCCTCTATTTTTCTACATTAATTTTTGTAGACTTTTTACCTGCTGGTAAAACAGATTTATAAATTAGGTTGGCCATACACAAATATGTCTATCCATACCTATACATATATTGGTGTATGTGGCTATTGTAGAAAGCGCCTAAAGATAATATACAAATTGTATATGAGCAGAGAATAGTTTAGAGAGATCGCCAGAGAGATAGGAAAGGCTGACTCCGTTTTATTTTACATAGCCGAAGCTGTCACGTGGTCACTCTCTCGCATCTTTGTTTTATGCGGTTATTTGTACATATATCCTTTCTTTTTTATTTCTCCGCTTTTCTAGAAAAGAAAGGATATATTGTAAAAATAAACGTATAAAAGAAAGATGCGAGACAGTGCGACCACGTGACAGCTTCGGCGATGTAGAAAAAACGGGGACAAAATTTAACACGGGGCTGGCAATCTCTTTAAACTCATCTCTGATATGAGTAATTCTTAGTGAAACTTTACTAATGGAAAGGGAGCGTTCAATAATTACGTAACGCTTATTTTTTGGATTTTGAGTTACAACGTCCCCTTAAGTAACGCTAAAATAGCATTTTGCCTATTTTTACATAATGAGCAATAACGTTTTCGGTCTAACGCTCCCCCCCAGTTCGGCGTTACGCAATTATTGAACGCTCCCAAAGGTAAAAGTCAGGGATTTGAAAAAAACTAATTGGGTTGGGTTTGGTACACGTTCATATGATACCATACCAAATTTTAAGGTTTTAGGTTCAAAGGGTACAAAATGGCGGCTATTTTTCGGTCTTATATGGTTTTAAAAAAAAATCATTTTTAAAAATGACAATTTTCGATTTCATTTCTTGTACGCTCTGAATAAAGTTGAAAAATGGTTTTCTTGACTATGTCTTATGTAAAATTTCCCGTTGAATCCGAATCTGCTACCAGTTTTTCAAAAAAACGCCAAGGAAAACCGGAAAATTGGAAAAACTAAGAAAACTCATTTTTTTTCAAACGCAGATTTTTCATACAGTCGTAACTTTTTTTTTTTCCTAACCGGTCTTAAAATTTTTGTTTTTGTACGTACTTTTTAATAAAAAAAAAACTTTAGCGAGTATTTGCCTTTTAAGTGCTTAAAAATTCATTTCAATTTTTCCCATTTTCACGAAATTTTTCATTTTCAATTTCCCGGATTTCCTTGTCACTTATTGAAAATTTTGACCAAATTTTCGGATTCCTCGAGAAATTTTACTAAAGACCCCCTTTTTTTGAAAAGTTTTGGATGTTTCCATAACGCTATAGAAATAAAAGAAATAGCAAAATACTGAATAACTACAAAATAGACAATGTTATAAAATAGGGTTTTTTCGTAATCTTTAATTCAAAGCTGCAACCTCGACAATTAACCAAAATACTTCCAATTGGTCTCATTTTTTTTGTATAAGTATCACATTTCAATTCTCGTAAACCGCAATTTTTTTTAATTAATTCTCTCGCGGCGATAGTCAATAAACCAAACGCCTATTCTTACCCCAAAATGACCAATTTTTAAATTGCTGCCAAAATTCTAATTTTTGATAGAAATGGGTTCTGTAGGCCTTGAAAATTTTCTACAAGCACTAAGTTTTCAAAAAATTTTTACTCGTTTTTTTATAGTTATTTGTTTCGCAGATATGATAATTTAAAGTCAGAGTCCCATTTTTAGGGTTTTTGAAAAAAAGACAATTTTAATTTTAATCTTTATCTTTAAAAAGGGGATATCTTAGAAAATATTTAATGAAAAAAGACGAGTAAAAATTTTTTGGAAACTTAGTGCTTGTAGAAAGTTTTCAAGGCCTACAGAACTCATTTCTATCAAAAATTAGAATTTTGGCAGCAATTTAAAAATTGGTCATTTTGGGGTAAGAATAGGCGTTTGGTTTATTGACTATCGCCGCGAGAGAATTAATTAAAAAAAATTGCGGTTTACGAGAATTGAAATGTGACATTTATACGAAAAAAATGAGACCAATTGGAAGTATTTTGGTTAATTGTCGAGGTTGCAGCTTTGAATTAAAGATTACGATAAAACCCTATTTTATAACATTGTCGTATTTTGTAGTTATTCAGTATTTTGCTATTTCTTTTATTTCTATAGCGTTATGGAAACATCCAAAACTTTTCAAAAAAGGGGGTCGTTAGTAAAATTTCTCGAGGAATCCGAAAATTTGGTCAAAATTTTTATTAGGTGACAAGGAAATCCGGAAAATTGAAAATGAAAAATTTCGTGAAAATGGGAAAAATTGAAATGAATTTTTAAGCACCTAAAAGGCAAATACTCGCTAAAATTTTTTTTTTATTAAAAAGTACATACAAAAACAAAAATTTTAAGACCGGTTAGGAAAAAGAAAAAGTTACGACTGTATGAAAAATCTGCGTTTGAAAAAAAATGAGTTTTCTTAGTTTTTCCAATTTTTCGGTTTTCCTTGGCGTTTTTTTGAAAAACTGGTGGTAGATTCGGATTTAGCGGGAAATTTTACATAAGACAAGAAAACCATTTTTCAACTTTATTCAGAGCGTACAAAAAATGAAATCGAAAATTGTCATTTTTAAAAATGATTTTTTTTAAAAACCAAATAAGACCGAAAAATAGCCGCCATTTTGTACCCTTTGAACCTAAAACCTTAAAATTTGGTATGGTATTTATTATATCAAGTAAAGTCTGTAAGATTTGCCAAAATAAATATTTCTAAGAACCGGATGTACTGTGTATTCTCTGTTAGCTGGCAAATAATGACCATATTCCAACTTTAAGAAGCTCTCTTTATTACCTCTAGTAAACAAAAAGCATTCTGAAATTCGTTTTAGAAATGTTTATCATATCAAATGCGACTGCAGATCCTCCATGCTAGTAGAAATGTTTATTTTTTAGAGAAAAAAATTCCGAAACTCGCGTGTTAAATATCTATTTGTTCAACAAGGGAAAAAAAATAGGATTTGGCTTTCAATGCAGTTGTATGCATGAGTGAGCGTAGCGAACGAGTGCAGACAGAATTGAAAGTAAAATTTCCTACATTTTTTCCCGTGTTCAACACATAGTTTTTCATTAAAAGCGAAATAAAGATCGCCCGAAAGTAAAAAAGTAGATCTTTTTGGCAGCGTGTAATGAAAAATATTTATTATACCACATTCGACTAAAGTCTGTAAGATTTGCCAAAATAAATATTTCTAAGACCCGGATGTACTGTGTAATCTCTGTTAGCTAGCAAATAATGACCATATTTCAACTTTAAGAAGCTGTCTTTATTATCTTTAGTAAACAAAAAGCATTCTGAAATTCGTTTTAGAAATGTTTATCATATCAAATGCGACTGCAGATCCTCCATGCTACGTACCTTGGGCTTAAGATCCATCGCATTTTCCAAAATTATTAATACCAGTTTAAGAATGTATCTCGAAATGTACGATTTTCCACTTGTGGGTAATAATGACTGTATTAAAATTTTCAGAGGCCATCATTCAGCAGTTTATAATTTCATGGTTAACTTTTCAAAATTTTAACTGAACCACTAGTAAATTGACAAAGACACGTTTAATAAAAAAACAATCTGAATCTCGCGTTAGAAATGTTTTTTTTTGGCAAATCCGACGGATTATAGGCCCAAGACACGTTAAAATAATTTATATAAAAGATACACCATGACAAGACTGCCTACCGAGTCTATTTAATCTGTCTTTTTTTGCATTTTTTCGCTAGTGTCTTTTTAAGTTAAACAGCTCTGAAGTTAAAAATTCTTATTAAATATTTGTGCCTACACTGAGAAAAAAAAAGATGAATTATTCCTATATTAAATAGTAATTGAGCACTACCTGCGGATTTACCCTAAAAATTACAATATACTTAAAAAGAATATTACTATAAGTATAGTAAAAAATAAGATTTGCAATTTGTACTATAAAAACAGTAAAATTTACAATATTTTTTTAAAATCTTTTACTAAGTTGCCGTTTAAAAAATTTAGTATCTCGTATAGTAATTTTTAGTATAATTCTTTAGTACATAAATATCATATATATGTCTCATATTACGTCATTGAGACATTATAAAAAGTTAATTCTTTCATTTTATCTGGCGGTATCAAATTTAAAAATATAAATCTACTTTATCTTACATCAATAAATAGTATAAATTAATTCAAGCTTTTAAAATATACTGCAAGAGGCTAGTTAAATTTTACTCGCAAGTGGAAAAAATAGGTTTTAG
Organism: Anagrus nilaparvatae; assembly: GCA_022575985.1. Classification (NCBI taxonomy): domain Eukaryota; kingdom Metazoa; phylum Arthropoda; class Insecta; order Hymenoptera; family Mymaridae; genus Anagrus; species Anagrus nilaparvatae. The sequence continues at coordinate 7,086 of JAKSXM010000205.1, forward strand.
TTTCTATATAAGGACACTAAGTTTCTAACTTAAACATACATAACTAGTGTACATAGAACTCTGCGCGCGTGTGCGAATGTATATGCCCCTCGAGTTTCTCGAACAGATGCGATTATAAATATTCGAATATAAAATATAGGTATAGGTATAGATTAATTAAATAATTGATACCGTTCAAAAGATGGTAGGAATTATAAAAGAAAAAAAAATGTGTCCTGAAAATTAATTTTTTCTTTCGCTATAGTTCAAATAATTTTTCCTATGAGAGTCTAGAATTTTTACTATACGAGTATTGTAGAATTTAGATACAGATATAAATTTCATTTTACACTAATTACACTTCTCGTATAGTAAAAATTAGTACTGAAACAAGTAACATACGCATTTTATATATGATTAATTCCATGAATATTCATGGTAAACTTTACATACTAAAATATTATTTTCTACAATAAAGTGAAACATAGTGCTCAATTACTATAAAAAGATAGGAGTTTTTACCAATATTTATAATAATTTCTTCTAAATTTTTTTCTCAGTGTATTACAAATTTTTGTAATTTTGCCACATATGCAGAAAATTTTTTTTACTTTTTCTTACTTTTCTGGAAATGAGCTCAAATATGCTATTTCTTACAAAATTTAGAAATAATTTTCAAGATGAAAAATAATACCTTTAAAAGCGATACTTACATCTAACTGATGTAAAAGCATTACTATTTGGTTGGTAATGAAATGTCGTAGTTTTAATTTTAATTTTAACTTAATTTATTATATTAATAAGTATAGATAAATATTTCAATTAAAGAAATGAATAGTCAGGAAAAAATTAAGCGGTTTGAAAAAGAACTTTTATGTTAGGATGAAGATTGAGCCAGTTATACATTTTTTAAGTTCGAGAACGGTTCAAAGGGGCTCAATTTTATGGGAAAAGATTAGATGGTTTTTGAACTTAAAAAGGCATAGCTGGCTCAATTTTCATCCTAAAATATTAATTAATTTTTTTCGAACTGTTTCATTTTTTACTAATTATTAATTTCTTTAAGAAAAAACTAAATTTCATTTATGTACTTACTTTTCAAATTAGAAATCGTAAATAATTTTAAACAGCAAAAATTATTTAAAACACTTTTTTAATTGCTTTTTTACCTAAAAACTGAAATTTCATAAATAAAAATGATTTTTTTTCTCAAAGTCAGGGGAAAAATTATTAATTAAAATAAAAAATTTTTATTTTATATGAAAAAAATTGATCGAGTTATGCATTCATTTCATTTGGTACAAAAACCACCTTTTTTCAATAGATAACCAATTTTTTTGAGCTAAGCAGAATTTTGATTCAAGTTTCCTAGATCTGGGAACTCAGACTTTTACACCCAAAAAATTCAAAAATTTAATATCTTGTATTTATTTGATCATTTCAAAATTTTCCATTTTGGTCTTGTGGCTTAACTCACAGTTTTTTTTAAATATAATTATAAGAGATAAAAACTAATAAAAAAACAGCTTCCTATTTTTTTGGCATGTGATATATAAAAAATTTTTTGCGTTATGGGTATAATAAATATTTTATCTACAAAATATCGCTTTGGTTTTATTGTTAATTTTAATTTTTGATTTGTAATCTATTTTATTTATTATTAAATTTTTTATTTTTAAATTTAATAAAAATTTTTGGTTCCTCATAGAGGAACCTTTGTGATAGGTGAAATTTTGATTTTCGATATTTTGGCATATAAGCACGTTTTGAGACCTCAGGAAGCTAAAAAACCGGTTTTTAAAATAAGTCTGTGTGTGTGTGTGTGTGTGTGTGTGTGTGTGTGTGTGTGTGTATGTATGTATGTATGTATGTATGTATGTATACATACCGGTGATATTTCACAGCCAACACGACATTAAGACCTAATTTTTTTTTCAAAATTTTTTTCACCAAAAAATCTCGAGGTACTTTTTTTTTTTTGTCCTGTCGCCCACCATGCTATTTAATGCCATAAAAGTTCCATGGAAAAAAATGGTTGGTATTTATGTTTTTTGACCCGCTAAACACGAATCCGAGGTCCGTTTTGCAAAATTCGTGGTCAATTTTTTGTTATTAACAATTTATTTGACAACAATCTAAATGTTAAATATCCTGTAGCTAAAACAATTCAAAATTTTGATAAGCCCCTGATTTTATTATACATATTTTGACTGACTTAATCCAAATTTCTAATTTATAATCTCGTATGATTAATTGTTTAAACAATATTTAATTGTTAATAAATTGTTTAAACAATATTTTTTTGAAAATTAAGTGTGACACCTTTTTATATGTATTTTTTGACCCTCTGATCACGATTTTCAGGTTCTTTTTTGCAAAAACCTTACTTACAGTAATTGTTTAAACAATTTTAATTTGTTTATAAGCCAAAATTAGTTTGTTGCTATTTAAAATTCGACAAAAACATGAATTCCGTAGCTTACAGCTTTCGTGATTTCGAAAAGCAATCAATAATTTTTTTTAATTTTAACTTGCTGAATCTGAATTTTAAATTCCCAAGGCCATAGGTTTAATTGTTTAAACAATATTTAATTATTAATAAATTGTTTAAACATATTTTTTTTGAAAATCACTTTTGTTTATGTATTTTTTAACCCTCTGATCACGATTTTCAGGTTCTTTTTTTCAAAAAACCAACCTCAATATTTGCTTAAACAATTTAAACTTTAAAATCATATAATAAATAAAATTAACTCTCGGGTTAGTAGTATGGAAGATAATTAATTTAATGTATCATTACATTTTTTGTATAAACATAAATTTTACTAAGGTAAAAAAAGCATTTGGATGAACTTAAATACCAATGTATTTCAAGAATTGGAATTTTACCTAACAACATACTTAATCTGGATTATAAACAAATTAGAATTGTTTAAATAATTACTATAAGTAAGGTTTATGAAAAAAAGAACCTTACAATCGTGATCAGAGGGTCAAAAAATACATATAAAAAGGTGTCACACGTAATTTTCAAAAAAATTTTGTTTAAATAAATTATAAACAAGAGATTATAAATTAGAAATTTGGATTAAGTGAGTCAAAATATGTATAATAAAATCAGGGGCTTATCAAAATTTTGAATTGTTTTAGCTACAGGATATTTAACATTTAGATTGTTGTCAAATTTTGCAATAAATTGTTAATAACAAAAAATTGACCACGAATTTTGAAAAACGGACCTCGGATTCGTGTTTAGCGGGTCAAAAAACATAAATACCAACCATTTTTTTCCATGGAACTTTTATGGCATTAAATAGCATGGTGGGCGACAGGACTATTTGGATGTAATACCTCATTTATTTCCACGAAAGTACTTATATTTGAAAGTATGGTTTTTACTCGATATCTCGAATCTGATACTTAATTTTTTGAAAATTTTTTTTAATATATTTTTAATATTTTTAATATATTTTTATAATATATTTTTTTAATAAAAAAATTAAAAAAATACAATAATTTTTTTTCTTTTTGGATGTAATATCTAATTTATTTCTAGGAAAGTTCTAATATCCAGAATCATCGTTTTTAAAGGATTTCTCCATTTGATATGTGGGTAGATTTAAATGAAGTGAGGGCGATATGTATGGTCGGGTCTTCAAAACTGCTCCAAAGTGTTTTTTTCTAAAAGTACTACCAAAAATAAGTAACCAGCCCAATTTTTAGCCTCCCAGAGCGAAATCTCGATTTTTGGCAGCAATTTTAGTGTTTTTGACTGTCGTAAAAAATGTAATAAAAATGAGTCATAATTTTTTTTATTATTGCTGTAAAAAACTCACATTAGCATGAAAAATTTTTTCCTCTCAGGTCCGGATAGGAAATTTCCCTGGCTATCTGATTCCGGTGTCAAAAATTTTTTTTGACCTGCGTATGCGCGAGAAATCGCTAAATTACGCTGTTCTTTTTCAAAACTCGATTTCTCAAATGCCTATTAGTAAAAAATTTTCTAGTTGGGCTTAAATTTTTCCTTGGACTTCATATTTTTAGGATAAAAAAAAATTTCGATGGGACATTTCTTTTTGAGAGCTCTAAATCAGCTTCTAAAAGATCATGTTTTACAAATTTTGAATTTCCCGCCAAGTCACGTGACCAATCAAAAATCTGACCAAAAATTTGGATTCCGCGGGAAATTTTACATAAGGATATATATGAAAGTACTAATATCTAGAATTATTGTTTTTAAAGGATTTTTTCCATCTGATACGTAATTTTTCAAATTTTTTAATATTTTAAAATTAATATTTTAACAGAGACAATTTTGAATCGGGGTAAAAAAAATATTTTATATGCACAAATACAAAACAATAACATTTCAAGTTTAGATTCAAAAAAAATAAGTTGTGCTAATATTAAAATAATTGAATAATAACTTTTACAACAATACTTTAAATAAATATATGTTTGATTATTGTTTTCATTACTATATTTTTTTTAATAAGATATAATTTTTTATTTAATTGTATAATTAAAATAATTATTTATTATAATAAAATTTATTTACTTTATAAAATGACTTATTAAAATATAATTAATTATTAAGATACTTATGTATAATTTTTATATTGGCAATATATTTTTTATAACTGATATGTACTTAGTTTATTGAAAATTTTTTTCTAAAAATTTGTTAAATAAATGACATTAAATCACAGCAACATTTTTTTTCTTTTGGAATACGGTACTTAACTTTTTTTTATGAAATACTGATATCTCAAATTATCATTTTTATTAGATAAAATAGACCATTATAAATATTTTGCTATTGTTGATGAGGAACCATAGTGCCAATCACTTGGCAGCGTTTTTTAATAAATGAAACTAAAATTGATTTTTTTTTGTTATAAAATTAAAAATTAAAAATAAAAATTATTTCTACACTGAAAAAAAGTCCCCTTTTCGCAACATGATTTTTTTTTCATTTTCAAAGGATTCTAAATGATTGTAAATGACACTAGAAATTCTAATTAGAAATGAATCTTTATTTGAAGAAATAATTACATGAATATAATAATTTGAATTTATAGACCTATGATAAAACATTTTTTTATTTTTAGAGGAAATACAAAAATTTCTTGATTATGGAAATAAAATTACAATTGAATTGTTTTAATTGTAATGTGGATTCTTTAATTATTTCAATTTAAAAAAAAAATTTGGAATAGCTAGTATTCGAATAATTATTCTTCAATCTTTATATATTTATAAGCCCAGTAATAAAAAACTAGGTACTTCACTTACTTACAATTGGTTTACGAGCACCTTGGAAAAAATAACATAATTATATAATTAAAAAATTTTCTTATTCTTAACTACTTGCTTAGATTTTTAGGGTGGGGATTGACAAAGGGTGGAGAGGTGGTTTAATGTGTACAAATTACATTGAAAATAATCTAGGGCAAATAAAGCCTATTTTCTGCCCTAGGGAGACTCTCGCTACGCTCCCTCGTGCATACAACTGCGTGCAAAGCCGAAACCAATATTTTATCTCTTGTTTAATAAATAGCTATTCTTTTAACTGTAAAGACGCATTATGAAATATGATTTTACTTATAATTGCAATAATACAAGGAACTAACGGATTAATTATTTATATTTTAGATGATTTAATTAATCAAATTAATTGGATACTAATGAAGAATTATATTTTTCAGAAATAGTATAAAATATGGAACAGAGTGTATTAGAATTTTATTATTTCAAGAATATGACTGAAAGAAGGAATGTTACTATTTAATCCAATTTCTAATAAAGAAGTAAATAATAATTGATTAAAATATTTTTCTCAATGAATGTAGTTAAAAGGGAAATCAAAAATGATATTGCATACAAGGTAATTCAAATTAAAATTTAATCAGTTGTTTTTTTCATTACAAAAAATTGTTTACTTTATTTTTAGAAAGAAAAAATAACACTTGAGGACCTTTATTTATTCGTTGACATGATTTTTGGAACAGTAGTAATGGCATTCAGGGCAAAATGCGTGAGAGTTGACAGGTCTGTAACCATTTTCTAACGTAATTAAATTTTTTAAATATTTAAATTAAATGCATATTATCTATTTTTTATGCTACTGATTCTAATTAAATGGGATGAGAGAGAGAGAATAAAATATAGAAACGGCGCCACACGGGTGTCTTTTTATTGAAAAAAATTTTTTATTTTGAAAATAATTATTTTGGGTAAAAAAATTTTTTTGGAAGGTATATAATTTTAATAGGGATCAAAGGAAAAATATTTTTTATAAGAATTTTTAAGTTCTAATTAGTAATATGTTAGCGTCTTCTAACTCGTTTTTTTATCAGATTGATAGTGTTTTTTAAAAAATATTTTAAATGTTGAGTGTCTTGTTTGCGATTGAGAGTTTTTTTATGGATTTGAATGTGTGTCATTTCGGAGAAGGTTCTTTTGTAATAATTTGATTCGGTATCTATATGGAATCTTTGTGTTTATTATCATAGTCGGTTTTATGCTCTGCAATACGTTTTCTTAATTTACGTCCTGATTGGCCTATATATACGTAGTCACAGTTTTTACATTTAATTTTGTAAACTATGTCCCTGGTTTCCATTTTCTCAAGTTTGTCTTTACCGAGTTTAATAAGGTTATTGAATTTATTGATATTTTTATTAATGATTATCACGTTGAGATTTTTTAAATTATTAATAATATTTTGGTTTAAGTATTTATAAAAGGGTAATATTAACCAATCTATTGAATTTACTTTGTCGTTGTTTTGTACATTATTATTTTTTAAATGACAAATTCGTTTAGTAATGTATTTATTTATGAAATCCGACGGGTAATTATTGCAAATCAAAAATTTTTTTGCAATTTGAATGTTATCATGTTGGTATTTTTATCTGACAAAAGTATGCAATTGTCGATTAAGTTATACACCATTGCTATTTTTTGGTGGGTTGGATGGTGGTTTTTTTATTTGTATTATTCTTATCAGTATAAACAAAAAAAATTTTTTTAATTACAAATATATACCCTACATTAAAAAAATTTCAGCATACTGTTATTTTCTTCCATTTAAAATTTTTTTTATGAAATTAAATTAATTATTTTTTTATTATGAAAAAAAAATATTTTTTCCTATTATTTAAAAAAAAAAAAACTATTTTAAATACTATTTTAAATATTTTTTGATATAATACATTAAAAATGTATATGAATATAAATGAAGTTTAATACGCAACAATTAAATTTTTCTATTTTAATATTCTTGGTGCTCTATACAGCGTTTTAAAGCTCGCGTTAACGAATCTCGTATCTGTTTCTTTATTAATAGGTTTTTTTTTGTATCTGAATATTAAGTTTTTCAGAAATATTTCTCCTATAAAAATTACTTACAAATTCTAAAATTGTGATTCCATCACAATTTATCGTATGGTTATTGTTCGTGCAATGGTTTGAGCAGATTTGTCTCTTTTATATTTTAATATATTTTTCGTGTTTCCCTTTTCTATGAAAAAGTGCTTTTTTTGTTTGTCCAACATATGTGGCTTGACAATCATTACAATTTTAACTTGTAAATTAAATTAACAGTATCCAATAGTTTTGTTTTGACCCGTATCATTTGTATCACTTGTATTACACATTCTATAACCTTTTTTTTACATATTTATTAATGAATTATTTAGTATCAATTGCAATCGTTTGAACAAAAAAAAAAATCCTCTAGCCGCAATTAGATTTTTTTTCCGTGTATTGATGGAAGGTATAGTTTACTCAATGAAATACATTTTACATCGGATAACTATACATTTAAAGTCTTACATACAAGTTTTACATAATTAAAAAAAAAAAAATTTTTTACGTAGAAAATCTAAATATATAAAATTAGTTAATAATCCTTACACACTTATTCTGCCCAAATAATATTTTTACAAACAAATAATTAAATTTTTATAAATCTTTGATTCTTGTTTTATAATGACCAGGACTGGGAAAAAATAATGGGCTATATAAATAAAAACAACAATAATTAAATTTTTGTTTGCAAATTTTACATAAAATTTTTGTGCTTCGGCAAACAAAAAAAATATATTTTTTACACAAATTAAAATGATATATATATTTTTTTTTACTTGTGTGATTCCTACAATTTTTTTTCTGACATTATTAAGTATAATATCTGTAAATATGTAAAAAAAAAAATTCTTTACATATTAATTTTTTTTTTATTATCAAGCGGAACGACTTTTTTTCAATAGAATTTATAATTGTGTGTTCAACATGCTACAGTAAAGACTACAATAGTTTATTAAGAGATGTCACTCCTATGAAGATACTGTTAGAGGATACTATCACTTTTAAGACTTTGTATATGTATTTATTACTAAAAGCTAGTCCGGTGTATTCTGTGATTCAGATGGCATTTCAAGCAATAGGGGTAGGATTTTTCCGAACAGCATGTTTTTGCAAATATCTGCCCATTAAAACATTGGTTCATGTATATTATTAGTTTGCAATAAAATTAAAATTTCAACCCACCCAAATTTAGCCCCCCCCGTCTCCCCTCCGTGGGGCATTATCAAAATCAAAAAATAATACCGAAATCGTATTTATGATGTAATTGAGAGAAAAAAACCGCAGAACAACTTTTTCTGAAAATGCTTTCCCTTGGAGATATGAAGGGTGGAAAATTGATATTTTCACCTTTTGAAATTCGTTTTCTGTGTTAGTTTTTCTGCTAGAACTCAAAAAGTACTTTACTTAGAGAAAAGTTTAACGGCTTAAATGAAAGTTCATTAGAAAATCAATCATTTTTTAAGTTTTCTTATTTTTATTAACCGCTGCCGAAGTCAATTCAGCCTGTAATAGGTGGCGCTGTACTTGAAAACATACTGATAATTAGTCTTCTTCCTCAATTATCTCAGAACTAGTCAATTTTAGGCAAAAATTTGTTTTTCCCTTTTTTATAAAGCTTAAAATTATCTCGAATTTGAGACTAATTAGAGGTATGTATCATTAATATTAAAAAAGTTATGCCAAAAAAATTTTTTTTTTTTTTTTAATTTTAAAAAGGATGGTCCTGGGGGGGAGTGAAGGAAAACTTAGGTAGAAAAACCCAAATAGGGGTTAATTAATTATATATTTCTTATTATACTCAAAAATTTTGGCTGCATTAGATGACATACTTTACGATCTACAGCATTGTACTACTCCAAAAACGTGCTATTTCTAAGTTGGTTTTTCAGTTTTAGGAAAATTTTAAGGAAAATATTGGGTTTGCAAAAAAATTGTCTCAACCTAGTTTTGAAAGGATAATTTCCTGAACATTTTAATGCTGCCCTTTTTGCCCATATTTCAAGCTCAAGTAATTCAAAAACGATTGTTTTTATTATAATCTTTGTTATATTTTAAAAACATGAAAAAATTACTTTTCACCCAAACACAAGATAAAATACTTATTTTGCCCCTCTGGTTACCCATTTTTACCCTTAAATTTGGACCATTTTTCGCCTCAGAATATCTTTGAAGTAAATTTTCAAAAGTAATCTGTGATATGTACCTTACATCTATTAAAAAAATTACTTTTTTTGTCAATTAAATAACTTTATTTTCTTGTAAAATATTTTGCCCCTTTTCTGTCCTTAAAAGGGTCAAGGGGTTAAAAGCGGCTGATCAAATTTTATTGCAAATTTTCTATACTTCCTTACGAACATTTTGAGCTATTAAAATTGTAAATCTAACCTGTTCGAAATTTGTTATGGGTTTTCAAAAATAGAGGTTTGAAATGCTATACTATTTGACTAATTTTTTTATAAATAGAATGCATATGCATGGAATTACATATTCGTTGAACTATAGGCTTAGTCCAAAAAAATATGATTTCTTTTTGCATACTAAATTAATTTCAAATCCAATATTTATATTTCTAAAAATGTATCCCTTTGTAAAAATGTCTCTATTTTCAGAATCTGAACTCGAATTTACGATAAAATTAACCGGAATTTCAATATTTTGGGTCAAAAGCCACTAAAAAAAATCGACACGTCTTTATTAGCATTGTAAATATTTTTTTCTTATATAAGCAACGTGTCGGTTTTTTTTAATGTCAAACTTTGACCCGAAATATTCAGTTTCTGGTTAATTTTATCGTAAGTTTGACATCAGATTTTTAAAATTGAGACTCTTTTACAAAGGGACATATTTTTAGAAAAATTTTTTTTTCTAAATTAATTTAGTTCACGTAGATAGTCTCTTAAATTATTTAATAAAAAATATTAATTATTTAATAAACATAAGTATATCAAGGCGTGTTAGTGAAACCACTTACAAAACATATCACTCAATCACTTACATGAAGCATGACTAATTTGTTTGTTCCTTAATTTTAAAAATTAATTAAATAAAGTTCTAATAACAAATGCGAAATCCTGAATTGCAATGTAAATTTTAAAATTATTGGTGCACTATTTTCAACTGCGATAGGAAGAAGTTTTAGAAGAAATTAATGTTTTTTTTTCTATTATTTTAATATTATTTTTTATTTTCTAAATTTTTTTATATATTTATAATATTTACTAACAATATTTATGAGATTGTACAATTATAATAACATTTTTTAATTTATACCTATAACTTGTTTTATTATTTTCCCTACATTTTATTAAGAATTAACATTTATAACAAGTTTAAGTCAATGTTTTACAATTGAAAATACTTTTTTTTGTTAACACTTGTTCTTAAAAGCGTAAAATTTTAATTTCTTTTAAATTACATTCGCAGTCTATGCAAGACAGCGTCCGCGAAGGTTAAGAGGAATTTCTTCCCCTATCATAATTCGCAATGCGCAGATAACGCAAATATCTGTGTGGCCGCACGGATTAAATGTAAAATTTTGTGGCCTTACAAAACACAGAATACAGTTTCCTCTTAAAATTGGTTGATTTTCTACACGTAATTGCTCTGGCGTCAACTGGTTCCCCTTTCTCTACAAAACGGGCATATATTTGTTGATAAATGAATTGTGCGATCACAATTCAAGCATGATCTGTGTGTTGGATGACAACTGTAAACTATGTCTGGTGAGACTTCTTGTAAGCAAATTTCATAATAATTTTGTTCTTCAACTTCATTATCTTCAACTTGTACTCGATTAGCTCTTTCTCGTCTACAATGAGGACATCTGTTATGAATTTGGATTAGTCGACACGAACAGTCAATACAAGATCTATGCCTGCAAGTGTAATCAAAATTATGATCTCTTTGCAGGCATACCCGACACAATCTTTCTTCAAAGGGCTCTTCATCACTGCCAGCAATATCTTGATTTGCACCAATTATATCTTCATCTTCCGAGTCTGATATGATAATTAATGGAGCTTCAATAACTGGAGCTGTAATTCAAACAAATTACAATATTTATATGTAATAGGTAATAATTTATATTTTTAGGGTCTTCCAATTTTTTATCATACTTAATTTTAAATAAAATAGTACTACTCAGTAGTATTTAAAAAAAATAGAAATGACCACAATAACAAATGTTTACCTTGCTCCATAATTACTCATCATCGCCATCTCTGTCTACATTATTGGGTAGACTTTCATGAACTGTAAAAAATGTCACAATACAATTAAGCAATATTCTTAAAAAGTATTAAAAATTACAAAAATTTTCGGAAAAATTACCATTTTCAACAATATTTTCATCCGTTGCATTATTTCTAATAATTTCAAAAATCCGCTCTTGATCTTTGAAGAATAAAATATTTTATGAAAGAAAAACTTGGTTTTTGGAAATTTTTTCGTTTATTAAGTTTTCAGTTTTTATAAATTACAAAGCAATTGTTTTGTTTATTGATCTTCAGTTTTTATATCACAATTTTACGGAGAGATTCGAATTATGTAAAATTATTAGTCTTTCAAAAAATTGAATTAATTTTGTAGTTAAGCAAAAATTTATTAAAAATTAATATTTATTCTTATGAATTGGGTCTATTTAAAAAAATAATCATTCACAAAAAAATGAAATAAATTAATTACCCTCGTTGTTAATTAATTGTTGTTGTTGGCTTAATTCTTCCTCGTCAAAATTTGAATCAGATAATGCTTGAATTTCTGTAAATTATCGTAATAAAAGTATTTACTTTTACAATTGTTATTGTTTTTTGAATACTTAAAAATTAAACTGTAACAATGCCTGCGTTGAAATTTTTAACGAATTTTTCGTAATTACATTAGCGAAATAAAGCTGTTTTTTTTTGTATATTTATAATTTAAAGTGATCAAATATTATTTCAATATGTTGACCATATTTTGAATTTTTACTCTCCATCTTTTGTTCTCATCCCTCCTTTTTTACTACAAATACTATACTATTATTTAATTTCTCTTTACATTCTTGTCAAACTACTTTTTTTCAACTTATTTTTTATTTTTATATTTCTGATTTCCTGTTTTTTACTACGATACTTATCACATACACGCTCTGTGAACTCTCTGTCAACCTCAGCGATAGCAAATGCGGGAGACTAAGCTCAAAAATGCGGGAGATTGCTCTCAAAATGCGGGAGATTGGTATTTGCGCGGGTTTTTTAAATTAAGTATTAAAATAGTTTAATTAATATAGTTTTTTGATCTTTTTCTAAAGTATTTAACAAACAGATTTCAAAAAATTAGAAAATACAGTAATTATAATTTAAAAAAAACTTGTTTAATATTGTTATATACTGTACTAAAATCAAAAAATTTATTTTATATTAAATAAATTTACTTTATTTGGAAAAATAAAGAATACATAATAAAATATAGAATACATATAAGTAATATTTTTATACAAAATGTTTAATTTAATACAAAAATTTTTATAGTTACAACAATTTAATGAATTTTTCTTAATTTCTTGGTTGCTTATTGGTGTTCCAAATTATAATTTTTAGTAGCTTTCTTTGCACTATCTAACATATCCTTAGGAGGTTCAAAATCTTTTCCATAAGCCACAAGAGCTATTTTTACCGTTATTATTGAAGAAAGTGTTCCTTCTAATTTTAAACTTGGTCTAAACACTGTTCTATTTTTTTTAACTAATGAAAATACTCGCTCTTCTTCTGCATTGGAGTGAGGAAGAATAAGGATTGCTTCAACAATTTTTTTTAAATAAACAAAATATCTCGTACCATTAACTTTTTCTTTTTTAAAAAGATGCCCCCATATTAAATCCATTCTAAAATATTTTTCTTCTCCATCAGTTATTGCAGCTTCATCCCAAATATTTTTTTCAATATCAGTTTCTTCAAGCAATTGGTAGGCAATTAATTCAGCTTGCAAGTCATCCATTTCTTTAGATTTTAGATTAAATCCTAGCTTTTCAACTAATACCAAAAGATTGTCAAAACTACTTTCATTCCTTTTTTTAAAATTTAAATTCACAATTACTTATTATTTGATCATTTAGAGGTAATTTTTCTAAGGCATAATCAACTGCTGCAAAGTAAAATTCTTTAACAGATTTATAAAAAGAATCGACATTATCATTGGTAATGATATTCTTTTTTAAAAGACTTTTTAGCTTTTGATTGGTTATGAAACCAATAAATATATTGCTATCAGATAGTAAATTATCTTTGTAACTATCAAATTTTTTATTTTTTAAACATTCTTTCATATAAGTAACATTAACAAATCTGGACATCAAATTTTGAAGAAAAGATTTCATAGCATCATTTAGTAAATATATGCATGGAAACTCATATTGCAAAAATTTGTTGAAGTTGGTAAAAATAGGTAAAATTGCTTGCATAAATAAAAGATAAACTTCCGTCAAAGGATTATTAAATAAAAGTTTCAATCTATTAAATTTGCCCAGAGAATGTTTTGTTTTCTTATTGTTATCTGAAAAATATAATTTTAGCGGTTCAAAAAGTCTTAGAACTCTTTGTATCGATAATTCTAAAGATAGCCAGCGAACTTTTAAATGCTTTAAGACTTTATGATACTCAACGCTACTGATTTCACAAAATTCATCCAAAATTCCTTTTCTGTTAGTACTTTTATCAAAATAATAAAATATATCTATAACAAAATCTTGAGGATCAAATCCACAAGCTTTTGCAAATTCATTTGTTGCGGTTGACGCAGTATTGTGAACTATATGGCAGGGACAGCCCATAAAAAATACATTCTTGTTTTTTTTCAAAAGTCTAACTTTAATTGAATTTTTAACTCCTAAATTTACGTTTGTATTATCAACAGAAAAACCCTTACACATGGACCATGAAATATTATTTTCTTCAAAACATTCCTCAACTTTTTTAAAAATTACTTCAGCTGTCCCAGCATGAGGACCACTGGTAGCACACATATCTAAAAATTCTGTAACAACTTTCTTTTCGCTAAAATCAAAAATTCTCACAGTTAATGGATTGATTTTTTCAATATCTGTATCACTTGATCCATCGATTGCAAGAGAGAAATAATTTTTTTTCATTCGATTAATTAAATTATTATGAAAGTATAAGGAGCTATAGCACCATTTAAAATGCAAGATGATTTTGTTTTAGCGCAAAAGTAATTTTTTGCAGCACTACTATCTGCAAAATTTTTTCTTATTTCACGACTTAAATTATCCGAAAAAGCTAAGTGTACATTTTCTTTAACAATTAAAAGGGTGAAATTCACTTCAGCTCTAATGGTTTTTTCGACTACAGAAGGCATAAATTTCAGCTGAGTTTGGCCCTTAAGCTCAGATGCTAATTTTTCATGAGTTCCACCAGTATTATGACGTCCAACATCCGATTTTCCTCCATGCTTACAGCTTACATCTTTTTTGCATACTTTGCAATACTTTGGACCTTTTTGTGATAAAACTATAAATGGCCATATTTTTGTCCAAGCATCATTAAATGAGGTATCGTATAATTAAGATCCAGCGTATTTTGATTTTGACTCACATTTCTCATTAGTTTTTACTTTCTTCGCTTTTTCAGGATTATTTTTTTCATCGTTATTAACCCTTTTCTTGTTACCACTTTTATTTCCACGCAAAAAGTTTAAAATTATATAATTAAATAATAAATAATTAAATATAAATTTCAATTTAAAACTCTTTACAGCACTATAATTATTCCAGTCAAACCCTGAGAAGCAACTAACTTTCAAAAATATTACTTAATGATCTTAGGTCATTTCTCTGGAAGAAATATTAAAATTTTTTTTCAAGTCTATTTTAAAAAATCGTTCCTTTAAACTAAAATTAATTTTTTTCTACGTTTTTAATTACGAGTGTAATACGAGGTGTAATAAATACCTATATACAAAAAAATTTTATTACATTTTATTTTATAGATTACCCGCCACTACGTCAATATAAGAACTATAAACCTACTTAAACTCTAATTCTAGGAACCCCATATGGTGTCAAAAAAAATTTTTATGGTATTTACTTAGTAATCTAATAAGTACTGGCTTGAAAATTCATGCAGATGCTTGAAAACTCAAGTTCAAAATATAGCTGCTTGAAAATTCAAGCAAACTGGGCTTGGGTCGTTTTTAATAATTAAATAAATGATGCTAATTAGATTTTTGGTTTACTTGCGAATTTGAAACATTAATCAATAACAAAAACGCACTAGTCGCGAAATGCAGAATTAGTGGATCTCAATCTAAACAATTACGCTGCTTCAACGAAAATTCTCAAAGACCACCTGCTCCTGGTTTCATTTAGTAAGTACTGGCTTGAAAATTCATGCAGATGCTTGAAAACTCAAGTTCAAAATATAGCTGCTTGAAAATTCAAGCAAACTGGGCTTGGGTCGTTTTTAATAATTAAATAAATGATGCTAATTAGATTTTTGGTTTACTTGCGAATTTGAAAAATTAATCAATAATAAAAACGCACTAGTCGCGAAATGCAGAATTAGTGGATCTAAATTTAAACAATTATGCTGCTTCAACGAAAATTCTCAAAGACCACCTGCTCCTGGTTTCATCTAATAAGTACTGGCTTGAAAATTCATGCAGATGCTTGAAAACTCAAGTTCAAAATATAGCTGCTTGAAAATTCAAGCAAACTGGGCTTGGGTCGTTTTTAATAATTAAATAAATGATGCTAATTAGATTTTTGGTTTACTTGCGAATTTGAAACATTAATCAATAACAAAAACGCACTAGTCGCGAAATGCAGAATTAGTGGATCTCAATCTAAACAATTACGCTGCTTCAACGAAAATTCTCAAAGACCACCTGCTCCTGGTTTCATTTAGTAAGTACTGGCTTGAAAATTCATGCAGATGCTTGAAAACTCAAGTTCAAAATATAGCTGCTTGAAAATTCAAGCAAACTGGGCTTGGGTCGTTTTTAATAATTAAATAAATGATGCTAATTAGATTTTTGGTTTACTTGCGAATTTGAAAAATTAATCAATAATAAAAACGCACTAGTCGCGAAATGCAGAATTAGTGGATCTAAATTTAAACAATTATGCTGCTTCAACGAAAATTCTCAAAGACCACCTGCTCCTGGTTTCATCTAATAAGTACTGGCTTGAAAATTCATGCAGATGCTTGAAAACTCAAGTTCAAAATATAGCTGCTTGAAAATTCAAGCAAACTGGGCTTGGGTCGTTTTTAATAATTAAATAAATGATGCTAATTAGATTTTTGGTTTACTTGCGAATTTGAAACATTAATCAATAACAAAAACGCACTAGTCGCGAAATGCAGAATTAGTGGATCTCAATCTAAACAATTACGCTGCTTCAACGAAAATTCTCAAAGACCACCTGCTCCTGGTTTCATCTAATAAGTACTGGCTTGAAAATTCATGCAGATGCTTGAAAACTCAAGTTCAAAATATAGCTGCTTGAAAATTCAAGCAAACTGGGCTTGGGTCGTTTTTAATAATTAAATAAATGATGCTAATTAGATTTTTGGTTTACTTGCGAGATTTTAGCGTTTCATACAAACTTACCAAAAAACCTTATTTCGTAACATTGTGCCCTGCATTTCTAGGCCCAAATGCATGCATGTTCAGCAAAAATAAAAGCTATTAAGAAAGAAAAAACACATGAAAGGTCTCAAAATTTCAAAATAAAAAAAAAATTTTTTGAGAACGAATGTGCAATTTCCTGTATAGACTACAACAATACAACTACAACAAATTTTTACAGGCAATTTAAAAATTAGACATTAAGAATGATTCTGAACATTAGTACTTTCATAAAAAATAATTGCGTACTACGTCGTTAAATAAAAAAAATTTTGCCAGTTTGTATGTAAAAAATATTGAGAAAAATATTTTCAACAAATTAAGTATTAGGTTGGAGATATGGAGTACTGCATACGATCACACAGAAGTAATAAATTTACTTACGAAAGACAAAATAAATTACCAGTGTCCAAAAAAGTGTCCCTATTCTCAAAAAATTGAATTCAAATAATATGGAAAATTCATCACTGTGAAAGCGATAATTCATGTTTAACGCTACTGGCAGAGTGAATTGATCATTTTATGTGAAATTTTAAATGCTTTCAATTTAAGAAAAACTATCACAGTGTTTAAGTTTTTTCACTTAATTATGCAACATGTGACTTAATAAGTGTATGCGGGTAGATGAACTTCATAAAGTTTATTACTTGGAACAAATGAAATGCATACAATGGATGATCAAAACTCCACATAAGTGCATCCCAAAAAGCTACAGACGCACAAGAAGCTAGTAACAAAGAGAAAGTACAATGAAAGGTCTAAAAATTTCAAAATTAAAAGAAAAAAAAAATAAAAGTTATCCAATTTTTTCAGGTTCCCTTCCGTATATTATAATTATATGCATTAATCACACCTTTATTCATTCAAACCACTCTATTGACTGTTTATATCGACCAGATAATATGTAAATTAATTTAATCGAGAAAAATTAATTATCAAATGCATTAATTTTTTAAAACAAAAATATGGGATAAAAAAATATAAATAAATTTCTGGAGCTTTACCATCAAACAAATGAATGCATGGAGCTCGTAACGCCAGAAGCTACTAACAAATAGAAAGTACACGTAAGGGGTCTCAAAATTTTAAAATTACAACAATAGATAGTCAGGGCACAGCGCAGTGATGCCTTACTGGACACATTTCTGAACATCTAATGCTTTTTAAATGAGAATAACCTTGGCCCACGTAGTGATCCTATTTAAAAAGCAAAATCTGTCCACTACGGCACCACTGATACTGTTTCTGACAAGGCCAGACTTAACGAAGACGTGTCTGTGAAATTTCAACCCTCGACTTCATAAATTTCTGTTGACTGAGCAGATGAAATCTAACCTGAAAGTATAGTACTCATGCTTAAATTGTCAAAAATTACAAAGTTTGGTTGTCTCTTTTGCACTTATTAAGCATAATATTAGTTGATGCAACAATCGTGAAAATTTGCAAAAAAAAATTTTTTTTTAACAAAAGAATTCTTAATGACTCCTTACTGTGAGCAAAAGAGAATTTGCAAATTTTCTCGAAAAAAAATATTTTTGCATCAACTAATATTCTGCTTTTTAACTCACTTAAAATAAAATTTGAATGAAAAAATTCGGTCAATAAATAACGTCAATATTGGCTTGTTTATAAAGTGAACTTTTTCTTTTTTTTGTATGATTTTATGTATAATGTAATTATTGTTTTGTATTTTTATTGTTTTATTGATGGTAATGTCATTATTTAAGCCGACTGTAGTACATCAAATAAGATAATTAGCAATTTTTTAATTATTATAAAATCTACAAATTAACCCGATTAGAGAATGCTTTTTAAAATGTGAAAATCCACCGAGAACTTGCGAAAATCGGGTGAAAATAAAAAATATTGCAATTTTTAAAAAGTTTAATATTGACCTTATTTTTTAACCAATTTTTAAAATTCAAATTTCCTTTTAATCGGTTTAAAAAGTAGAATATCAGTGAATCAAAAATTCCTTATTTTTATCAAAAATTGCAACAAAAAAAATTATAAAAAAATAAAAGAAATCTTAATGAACCCTGCTAGTCTGTCCTATATAAGAAAAATCACAATCTATACATTTTATTTTATAAATGATATTATTTTTTCCAGTTTATTTTGTTTTATCTTTACCAAGGGTTATTAAGCTGTTGAGTTTATTGGTAATTTTATTTTCTACAGAAATATTTAAATTTTTTAAACATATAATAATATCATTATTTATGTGTTTGTGAAAGGGAACAACTAAGATATTTTTTGACATATTATCGGATGAGGTCAAATTCTTATTTTTGTCAGTTAAGTACGTTAATCGTTTTTTTATATATTTTCAGTAAATTTTAACGGAGAGTTGTTTGCCATTAAGAATAATTTCGCGGTATTTATATTATCATGATGAAATCTATTGTCAGCAAGTAAGATGCATTTATCTATAATATTAAAGATATTAGCTATTTTTTGTTTTATTGGATAATGAGAAAAGAAATTTATGTATCTCGCAGAAAATGTATCTTTTCTATTCCAAATTGTCTCTGCGAAGGAGTTATTATTACGGAATATTTTAATGTCTAAGAAATTAATGCTTTCATTATCTTTATTTTCGTTTTCAATAGTAAATTGAATATTTTCATTGTAGCTGTTAAATACAGAAGTTAATTTTTTTAGATTGGAAAAATAAAATTAAAAATTATTGAAAAATTATTTAAAACTATGTTACTTTTAAATTTTTCTAAAAATATTTTTTCAAGATGGTCCATAAATAATTAACTCACAAAAAAATGAATAAGAACAGAAACTCATTGGAGGCCTTTATTTTGTTTGTAGAATTTATCATTAAATTTAATATATGCAGAATTAAGTAAAAAGTTTATACCATCTAAGAATTGTAATTATTTTTCGGATCTTTATTTTCAATTTTTTCCCAATTCCTATCTAAAGCCACTAGTATTAAATTACACGGGGAATGCTAGGAAATATCGCCACAAGGCCTAAAGAACCAAGCTCATAATCATCAGGAATAATATTGGTAGATATTAATTTTTTTATTATGATCCAAAAAATCTATTCATAAAATTTAGAACGAAGGCAGTATTTATGTTTTATCTTTTATTATACGCTTTTCTAAATGTTCATTAAAAAGATTAAAGACCTTGCTATTTACAGAGGACCCGTCTCTAGATAAAGTTAAAACTCTTTACTAAAATACCAAACAAATCCAAAGCTATTAATAATTTTTGAAATATTGTCGTAGCTTTGCCATAATTAATAAAATATGTGACTAAAAATTGATTCAAGATTTTTTTTTATTCGAGAGACCGAAATTCACACCTAATTTGTAATTCTTTCTTACTATTTTCATTGGATCATTCATCAAATTTAATTAAATGGGTGCATTGGATTTTTCTAACTCATTTTTTTAATTTTTTCTAATAAATGGGGCTAAGGCTCTTGTTATTAGATAGGATACTTTAGCTGGTGATATTGTAAAAGCTTCTAGTGCCCCACCAGGAAACATATAGTTAAACAAATCTTTTTTACCTTTACAAGAATTAAATGAATATTTGGATTTAACAACTAACTAAACTATTAGGAATATCAGGTTATTTGATCTCTATTTTTTAGCATTTTATTTCTGATAAATTTTGAATTTGTAGTCGGTAAAACATTATCTTCTTCTTTTTCTTTGAATATCGTGATTTAACTTTTCTGCCGTGTCTTGTGGAACAGTATCATCTAAAACAGCAAGTGCAACATCTACATCTGATTCATCGCAGACAATTTCTGCTTTCTTGTTAGCTTTCAAATAATAAGTTTTAACAAATGTATATCATTTATTATATTGTATAAAAATTAAATAAATATTTTTGCTTAAGGGTACTTTGTGGAAAATATGACGATTTTTTAGGTAAGGATTGTGATGAGACGGTTAGATATTTTTAGTAAATGATTGTTTATTATTTTATATAAGTATTATATTTAATAAAAAAATTTTTTTTTTAAATTTTTATCACGTCACTTAATTGCTACAGCTTCATATTGTTTACCATGATCAGTTTCCTTTCTCTTAGTATTTCTTGGTTAGACATTCTTTTAACTAAGGTACCAGTTTTTGTTGTTCTTAGTCTACAACAAATTGCTCCAAATTTTGATACAGTGAGTATTTTGGGTATAATGAGCTACCAAAATTTGCTGTCACTTTAGCAAAATGTTTTACGGATCAGCTTGCCACTCAATTAATTATTCAACGAATTTCTCCTGTAAAACTGCATCACGTGCAGGATCCATATTAGGTTGTTTGGAATTTTTGCCATAATCTTTATATATCTTTATAATTCGTTTATTCCTGCCCTTTTCTTGTATAATTATTTTGACTCCCTCTTAATTTTAGCCGACAAATTTTCCCTTTTTTTGCAACTATTGGAAATTTTTTACCATTGTTTTCGGATAATTTTGTTAGTGCAGATTAAGTATTGGATACAAGAACTGCTGCTTCGCACCTGGTACGATAACCTACTTGCCCTGCATAATTTATTTTTTTCCCGGAATTCACTTTGACAACTATATTCATAAATGATTCAGCTATATTATTTTTTAATTCAATTATCAAGCTTTTAGAATGTGCGCTAAATGTTTTAGCGCTGTTAATAAGGATTCATATATCTTACATTCTTTCATTTCTGGAACCCAGTCAATTTGACTTTCTGCGAGACCTTCAGGAATTCCTACGAGACTACATTTTTCGTGATGGCCGAGAATGTGATTATTAACATGTAGAATCTGATTCTGTAATCTGTTTACTCAATCATCCTACGTTAATGATACGTTTGCATTAAGAATATTAGTTAAATTCGTAACTGCCACTCGGAACGCCAAACCTCTACTTTTTATACGTTTTTTTAATATCGTTACTTTTC
This sequence comes from Anagrus nilaparvatae, assembly GCA_022575985.1. NCBI lineage: Eukaryota > Metazoa > Arthropoda > Insecta > Hymenoptera > Mymaridae > Anagrus > Anagrus nilaparvatae. The sequence goes on from JAKSXM010000205.1 coordinate 28,976, forward strand.
CATAACCTGCATTGTTTACATTAATTTCTTGAGATTTTTTCGCATAAAAATTTCCAACATTTTGATATAAATGATTAATGAATCCAATCTTATTTACCGCAACACTCAAATGGTCATAAATTTTCTCATCTAAAATGATTTGAAATACGCTGCTGTCCCCGTCACCTATAATTGATTTGTAGATAACTCCATATTCCGGAATACTTCTTTTAAAAAGTTCTTTTACAATGCAAGCCTCCATACTTGTAGATTATTTATTAATATCCCAATTTCTATAACAATTATATGTATGATTGGGCTTAATACCTACTTTTGCAGCCATCGAGCATAAGTAGAATATTTATCACGCATATCTATCACGAGGATCTTTTTAATTCGATAGCCTATAACTACAGTCATTCCACCCAAAGAATTCATGTTAGCAGAACCTCTTGGACCCTTGTAATTTCTCAATTTCTTCATTCAAGAACCATCCACAATCACGAGGATGCAAAGATAACTTTTTTTAACGTCACCTAATTCAATAGCCAATCTTCTCTCTTCCTCAATAGCTATTTTACATTCTTTTTTGTTTGCATTTACTATGTACCCGAGCAATTTTTCTCTGCACTCTACAAAAGTTTCATGACAAAGAAACGGAGCCTTGACTGCAGCAAAAGCCTCTTGAATATTGTATCTTCCTATGCCGGAAAATATAGTTCCAGCTACAATGCTTTTGTCTAAAGTAAAACTATCAGGATCTTCTGGATCTATTATTGTCCTACCATTAAAATTACATTCACTGCAACGTACACTTAAATAACCTATCGTACATTTAATACGGCAGTTAATTACTTCCAACTCATGAATATCATATTCAAACGCTCTATTTGGTAGATATTTAAATAATGTATGTTCTATTTCTAAGTGTTTATATGTCTCGAATAAAAAAAAGGACATTAGTTAAAGCGCGCTGTTTAAGTCAAATTTCATTAATATTTTGCATAGACCCATCATTACTATTTGAATCATTACTATCTCCTTCATCAAAGCCACTTTCATTATTTTCAATTATGTTCTAACAGCTATCATTTTGATTACAGCTACTTTGGATATTGGTTAATGAGTTTGGACAGAGATGAGTTTAAAGAGATTGCCAGCCCCGTGTTAAATTTTGTCCCCGTTTTTTCTACATCGCCGAAGCTGTCACGTGGTCGCACTGTCTCGCATCTTTCTTTTATACGTTTATTTTTACAATATATCCTTTTTTTTCTAGAAAAGCGGAGAAATAAAAAAGAAAGGATATATGTACAAATAACCGCATAAAACAAAGATGCGAGAGAGTGACCACGTGACAGCTTCGGCGATGTAAAATAAAACGGAGTCAGCCTTTCCTATCTCTCTGGCGATCTCTCTAAACTATTCTCTGTTTATAGCTATCGCTTCGTATAATATGTATGCACGGAAAGACGGAACCAGTGGATCTCATATATAATTTAGGTTGCTTAATCCGAATCTCTTCTATTAAAATTGAGAAATGTCAGAAGAATTTTGAGGCACTTAATTCCGATTGGTCAATACCCATCAGCTGTTATTTGTTTAAAAAATCTGTTTAGAAACAGTTTCGAATTGAATGCTTCTGTTATTTTTAACGGCATGCCTTTTTAAATTGATTTTAAATTACTTAAATTTATCGACCCAAAAAAAAATCCACAGGTTTTTACTCTTCAGATTCTACTATACACACGAAACTATATAGCTAGCTATGTCAAACTGCTACAGGAAAATACTGCATTTATAAGTATATTGCATATATGTATATTAATATAAATTGTTACCTTCTATGATATCGTAGATGGATCTATAATCGAGCAATTTAGTTTTGCCTTTCTGTCCTTTTAGACTGACGGTACTGGCAAAACCTAGAGAGAATACTCTACTATATATTTCTCTAACTCTTGAATGAGCGTTTTTGCCTCCTATTGTTTTCAAATATTTTTTCTAAAATAGTTATGGAATTTTAAATATTAATATTAATTCTTAATTTAAAAAATTGCTCTAATCACTGAATAAAATTAAGCATCTGTCAAAAAAATTGAAATTCCCAAAATCTAGACTTATTTAATAGGTTCGAACTTAGATTACATTCAGATACAAAGTGTATCAAATTATTCATTACTAACTTCTTATTTAACTTTTTATACTACTGTTCAAAATGATTTTACCATAACTAAGAAAATAAAGACTTTATTTTTATGAATTGCAAAAAATTCTCTCATCCTTTTATTTTCATAAATTATAGTTATATTATAATTTTTATACATAGCTGTGTCACGAAAATGAGCATTTTCATATTTATATAGACTACATAGTGCCATATGAGAGTCAAGATTTTTCTTATTTCTGTTTATCTTTATTTTTATCTTTTTTGGGAAGCAAACCTCTTAAAAAAAAAAGTTCATTTAATTTGTTTTAAAATTTAAAAATCCATATAGTTTTGTAACTTTGCTAATATAAATGAGATAATGATAATAATAGAAAACTCCTAGGTTTATGAAATCCGCAAGGTTAATTATATTAATTAGTTTCTGAAAAGCATTTTGGTACATGTGAGGCTGTAAAATCTCTTTATAAATTCCATCAATGTATAACTATTTTTTAATGTCAGAGACACCAAAATCAGTAACTCTCATTTTACAATTCTGTTCAATGACTTTTCTAACAATATTTTCTGATAGAAAAAAATTTAATAAAACCTCTTTTACTATTTAAACTAGTTTTTAATGTACGAGTAATTTTTTTTATGGGTAGTCCCAACAAAGTTTTTTTCTTTTGCTTATCCTTTGGTTTGAGTACTATATTTGAAGGTCCATTGATTGACGATTAATACATTTACATGAATTTCATGTAAGAAATTTAGTATTATTAGATGGCGTCACTTGTGTTCTAAATTCAATTTGTTTATCATGTAAATCTAAGAAAGTAACTGTATTTAAATATTCTGCAGAAAATTGCTTTTGCACAAAATTGTAGGCGAATGGTGTCAGAAAATTTCTTTATAGTTGCAAAGTATTGTAATAATCAGGAATATCTCTAATAATAATTGGTTTTCCTCTTCTCTATTTTTTATAAATTTTAAAAATTTGTAAAAAAAATCTGTAAATTTTAAAAGAGTCCCTATATGTACTTTTATGTCATAATTTAACCGCTCTGTTCTATTATTAATTGTATTATTAAAGTTTCTGTTTACCATACTATATATGCTAATTGTCGTTAAAATAATCTACAGCTTATTTCGTTGCATTTTGAAAAAATACCTTATTGAATTTTAAGTATATTCCTTCACAACTACTGTACAGCATTTTTTATACCATTTCCAAACATTATTTTCTTACTTCCTCATTAACATTTAATTTTCAGCAAGTATAGTAACGTTTAAAACTTAATTGCAAGTGAAATATTCAAATATACACGTCATAATTAAATGCTTCTTTAAAAACCTTATTGAGTTAATGCTAAGAATTGAAATTGCCTAAAAAGAAAAACAAACCCTCTAATTCGTACTTAACTTTCTGCCTTTCTGTACATAGTTTTTCCTGGCTGCCATTGGCACTATTGCTATTTTCTCGCAAATCTTGTAATTTGTATTCATATGTGTAACTTAAACGAGGGAAAATTTGTTAAAAATTGTTATTACTTTGTTAAAATAAAACCAAAAATTTTTATTGTGTATTTACCTATTTCTTTTAATAAATCGAAAGCAACCTTGACGTTATTATAAAATCCACGTTTCAGTTTATGCAAAAATCATGTATTAGCTAAATCTCAAGTGCTCCCTAGGAGGAAGTTAATATATAAAATATGTTTTTTGATTCTTTTCTTCTATTTAATTTCTTTTTATTTTTTATTTTTTATTTTTGCTTTTTCTTATTTTTCATATTATTATATAATATGTTTTTTTATTATTTTATCAAATAATACGTTTTTTTTATTTAGTAACTTATCATTAATTAATTTATTTGCATTTATTTGTGTATTTTTATAAATTTCAAATTCCTCTAGTGTATCCAAAATTTTACCTTTATTGCAAAAGTATATCGGTTTTCAATTTTTATGTATATTGTTAATTTTGTCGTCTGTGTAGTCATGGTTATTATTAATTAAATGTAATCTGTATTTGGTATTTACTTTTTCTAATTGTTGTGTAGTATTTATATTTTGTGTTTTTGGTATATGGTCATTAAACCTTTTTCTGAAGCTGCGTCCCGTTTGCCCTATTTATATTTTATCGCACGAGTCACATGATATGTTATATACACCGCACAGTGGGACAAGCATACGTTAAATTGGGACATAGAAAAAAATTTTCAATAAATTTAAATTTAACATTTTCCTTTTATGTTTTTTGGGTCGCTGATTACGAATCTGAAGTCTGATTTAGCGATTTTTTTCAGGAATTGCAAAATTTTTGCAAATTAAGTTTTTAAATCGTGATTTAGAAAAAAAATTTTTAATAATTTTAAATTTAACATTTTACTTTTATATTTTTTGGGTCGCTGATTACGAATCTGAAGTCTGATTTAGCGATTTTTTTCAGGAATTGCAAAATTTTCGCAAATTAAGTTTTTAAATCATGATTTAGAAAAAAAATTTTTAATAATTTTAAATTTAACATTTTACTTTTATATTTTTTGGGTCGCTGATTACGAATCTGAAGTCTGATTTAGCGATTTTTTTCAGGAATTGCAAAATTTTCGCAAATTAAGTTTTTAAATCGTGATTTAGAAAAAAAATTTTTAATAATTTTAAATTTAACATTTTACTTTTATATTTTTTGGGTCGCTGATTACGAATCTGAAGTCTGATTTAGCGATTTTTTTCAGGAATTGCAAAATTTTTGCAAATTAAGTTTTTAAATCGTGACTTAGAAAAAAAATTGTTAATAAGTTTAAATTTAACATTGTACTTTTATGTTTTTCGGGTCGGTAATTAAAAATCTGAAGTCTGATTTAGCGATTTTTTTCAGGGATTGCGAAATTTTTGCAAATCAAGTTTTTAAATCGTGTCATAGAAAAATAAATTTCAATAAATGTAAATTTAGCATTAGACTTTTATATTTTCTGGGTCGCTTATTACGAATATTAATTCAAATTTAGAAATTTTTATCAGGGATTGCGAAATTTTTCAATTTAAGTTTTTTAAATGATAAATTCAAAATTTTATATTTTTGGCACTTTATATACAAGTTGATACATACATTATAACATTTTTAAATAATTTATTCTTCTATATCAAAACACAGATCACACTCTCTTTCCACTTGTTCCATTTCAAATGTTTCTGATTCATTTAATTCATTTTCTTTTTCATGAATTTCTGGAGGTTTCAGCATTTGTCTTGCTTCAGGATTCAAAGACCTTAATGGTTTTTTGTACGAATGTCTTAAGTTTGCGATAAATGGATCTGAATTAGCTAGAAGACGACAAAGTAGATCATTCATCGATTTTTCACGATCACATTTACGAGTAAAAGAAAGCCGAAACTGTCTTACGTATTTATTAGTCGCTTCTGCTGCCTCTTCAGATAATAGACCAATAGGAGCTGCCGCATCTTCAATTATTTCGGCACCATGCAGTAGCACTTTGTGAACTGTGGGAGATATTTGAAACCAAGAGTATTTTTGTTTAAGTAATCGAGCCGTTTCTACAGCATATTCTTTATATTTTGTATGATCAATAATGTGTCCACTTGACAAAGTTTGTAATATAATATGAAATCTTCTAATTATATCAATATCAATTCCTGTAACTCGTGCTGCCTTTTCTTCATTATTAAAAAATATTCGCGCTGTGTTACCATCATTTGAATTTCCTGACACTTGCTTGGGTTGATCAACTATCAAATTCATTTCAGTTTTAAATTGTTCTTGTATGTATCTTTTATGTTCGGCAACAATATCTTTTGTACCATCACTTTCGCGTGCTTCGTACTGGCATATAGACATCTTATACGATAAGTTAACTAAACTCTCAAAACAGCGTATCCATGCATGGAGTGAAGAGATACCATATTTAAGATTGTTTCTTTTTATTGGTGTATTTAAAGTTTTATCAATATCTCCTAAATCTTTATTCTTCAAACCACAAATATAACATTGTTTTGTGTATTTGATTTCTGTTATAGCATTTATTGATTTAACGTCATACATAGTGGATATAAATTCGTAATGAACTTTTATATTTGCTGATGAATTTATAAAATTATGACATTTTAGATTTTCAATTTCTTTTTTCAAATTATTTTCCACCTCTATTATGTAGTCCGTTGTTTCTTTAGTAAACTTAATACTTATTGGCCTACAATACATAGGAGATGATGGTTTGTTATTCATCCATATGATTTTTTCAATATTATTTTCTGTGACTGTAACAAGTTGTATAGGTACTAAAGATGAGACATATACGCTTGAGTCATCGATTGAATCACCATTATCATCAGTAAATTGTTGCTTATAATTACTCTGGCTAGAGCTCCCATCTGACCCATATTTAAAATAAAGCTTAAGGTTTTCATATTCATTGCGAGATAATTGATTTATTACTACATCTAGGTATTTACAAAGTCGCTCTGCTGTATGATTGCACAATGATTGTAAAAGTACTTTTGCGTGATGACCTTTAATACTTATATTTTCTGGATAGCAAGCTTTTTTCGCTTCGAGGACTTTATAATAAGGTGGAAATCCCTCATTATCAATTTCTACAAAATTATTTCGTGATAATTGGTAATCATTTTTCGATAGCTTGCAGTCTAATATATAAGCCACTGCTTGTTCTGGAGTCAAAGATCGTGCTTGTTTTAAGTACCTATCACGATAGGCTTTTGCAGCAGTCAGAGGATTAGAAGCAATATCATTTAAAACTAAGTATGCATTTTTATTTCCTAATTTTCGAAACTTTATAGCAGCAGCATAAGCATCTACTTCAGGTGCAGTATTAGATTCTCTGTGTTCTTTACTGAGTCGATTTTTACTTCGAGTAGTAAGTTCTCCAAATATTTTTTGGTTTTTAAATTTAGGCGATAATTTTGGTTTTTTAGAAGCTCCATTTTCTAAAACCTCTTTATTTTTATCATTTCTTTTTGATAAATTTGGAAAAGTCACAGTTTTCTCCAGCCATTCCTTGTTTCCATTTAAAAAATTTTTAAGATGGCTTTTTCTCTTTTTCCAACGTTCAACAAGAGCTTTCAATACTGCTCTTACTCTAGTGTTTTTAAAATCATCAGGGATTGTATATTTTTTACCTATAAGATTTGAAATGTGACTCTCCAATATTAATGAAAATTGTATATACCCTTTATTAAGCTGACCTTTACTTAACCAAAATATATCAAGATGTCGAAGTACGAAAGGATTACTTGAACGGCTAAGATCATGGTTTCCTGAAACAGATATATTTTGGTATAAAATCCGCATCAAAAACTAAAGTTTTTTTAGTACCGCATTTTTTTAGTCGAAGAAAGAAAAACGAAAACAAAAACTTAACTTCCTAGCCCACCCAAAAACATAAAAATATAAGTACCTTAATTGATTTTAAATTAAAATTTGCGTATGGGTTTGAAAGGACATAAATAAGTGTAGAGATACGTAACACATTGTAATAATAATGAATTTATTAATTAATCTGTTTATCAACTATTAAAATTATTTAAACGATTATTTAAACATTAAGCATTAAATTTGACCTTAAATTTGTTGTAAGCATATCCGAAAACATATAAAATATACATCACACTTAGATTTAAAAGATTAATTGTTTAAACAATAATTAATTGTTTAAACAATAATTAGTAGTTTAACTATTTGTAAGAAAATAAATTAGGCATAATTGAAACTTAAACTTTGAATTTAGGTTCAAAAAGACATAAATAATTGTACAGTTATGTAACCCTTGATATTAATAACAAATTTATTAATTAAACAATTTATTAACTATTAAAATTGTTTTAACAATTATTTAAACATTATGCCTTAAATTGGACCTCAAATTTGTTGTAAGCATGCCCGAAAACATATAAAAAGATGTATCACACTTAGTTTTAAAAGATTAATTGTTTAAACAATAATTATTAATTGTTTAAACAATAATTAATAGTTTAAACAATTAGAAAGAAAATATGTAGGAAAAATTGAAACTTAAACTTTGACTTTGGGCTTAAAAAGATAAAGATTAATAATTATACAGTTATTTAATACTTGATATTAATAACGAATTTGTTAAATAAACAATTTATAAACAATTCAAATTATTTATACAATTTTATAAATATTCTGCCTCAAATCCTAACCTAAATCAGTACTAAAAATGTCCGAAATCAAATTAGTAGATAATTTAAATTTGATTTTAAATGATTAATTGTTTAAACAATAATTATTTATTTAACTTTATAAACAAATAATTAATGTTAACAAAAAAACTATCCATTAATTAATTTCCACGTGAAGATTGATTTTTTTTTTTTTTAATTTTTACAATTTCTAATTTATGAAGTAAGGTACTTGCTACATGATATAACATTATTATGCACACTTTAGCATGAATCAATCTACTATTTTATCCATAAAAACCATAACAGACGCTAACAGACAATAAAATTTGATTTTCTGTGTAGCTGAATATATTTCTTAAAACGTAAACCAAAAATTTTCACGGCCCCGTACAGCCCCGTATAGTTTTTTATGTCTTTTAGCTAATATTTTATTTAAATAATTAAATAATAAATAACGTTTTTAAAATAAATTTTGTGGTTTGCGGTATAAAAATTTTTGATAATTTTTTTTTTTTTTTTTAAATACGTACCTTCAGAAAAATAATCCATTTTTTTAATGTTAATCAATGCACTAGAACTACAGATATGATACATAATCAAAAATATATTTATCTCTTGCACTTACCTGAGATAATCAATCCTTATCTCTGCTCCAGTTTTCCCTTTATAGATTAGATTTAAAAAGCATATACAGATTTTTTTATTCAAATTATGTTATCTCGATACTTACTTTACCCAATTATGCATTAAAAAATTATTAAATTCAATTTTTATTTTCCCTTGCTTTGTCCCATTTTTACGTATGCTTGTCCCACTGTGCACCGGTTCTATCAAGAAAATTGTTATTTGTGTGATTTTTCTTTTTGAAATGTTTTTCTAATTGATTGTCCGTTTTGAATCCTATATTATACCCATATTTTTTTACTGCGTTTTTTAGAATACTTGGCAATTTCGTTGTGTATTTTGAACTTAAATATTTATTGTTATAAGCTTTATTATTAAATGCATTACTTTTCTTGTTTTTATGTTTTTAATTAATTTGTTTATAATTTCTATATTATAACCGTTATTTTTCGCGATTTGTTTAATTATTGCTATTTCCTTATTAAAATCTTCTTTGTCCATCGGTATATTTACGGCCCTGTGTATAAGCGAGTGGAACGCAGCTATTTATTATTTAGCATTCTAATTTTATCTTTTTCACTGAGCAATAAGTAACATTAATGATGTAGATGTATAGCGAAATATATTCGTAAAATTACATAATCCTTGGATTTTTTTAAATATCAGAAATATTGGTTTCAGAAACAAGTAATCGCGTTTTTGATTTCTTAAATTTATTTTTTGAATTTAAAAGATCAAAAATATTAAACATTCTAAAAAATTTAGTTGACGCACCTTGAAAGAGTTTAATTAACTTTACAGGTTCATTTTTTTCTAAATATTCTAAGTATCTGCGGTAGAATCACTTAGTAATTGAGTAGCTAAGAAAACTCGCATTACCTCATTATGGAAATAAATATGCCGCCTTGTTAATTTTTGCAAGTTTAAGAGTTTTAAAACATTTCTAAAATTATTTATTTTTCTTTTGCCATTAAATTAATTTTATTGTCATCGATTTTTATACCCTTATTAACAAATAATTCCTAACTAATTTAATCATATGGCTAGGATCGTAAAACAAATAAATCACGTATTGAGTTGTAGGATGTTTAAAGCTTGCTTGCACAGTATTTGCAGATCAGATGTTTGATGATATACCGTCAAAACTTATTAATTTTAATCCATTACCGTCCAGGCAGTCAAAACGTGCCACTCAATTAATACCGGCTTAGATTTTCATTAAAAATTAAATTTTACTATTGTTTTAAGACTAGAAACTCATCAGGAATTTAATATTTGAATCATTTTTTACTACAGAAAATGTCTAAAAAGGGTGCAATCTTAAAAAACAAGCGATTTTAGCCCTGTTTTGCGGCAAAGACGTGCCACTTTGACGTAAGTCTTTATTATTCGTGAAAAATAAAATAATTTACCGAATTTTTTCATTTTCAAAAGCTTAATCGTAGTTTCGCTTTAAAGTTGACTTTTTACAGCTAAAAGCTGTAAATCGCTAAAAATTGTTTGAAAGTTTAAAATTATTTAAGTTATAAAAAATAAAACGCAAAAATAAGTTAATGTATAATTACAGAAATATAAAAAATTACCTGATATTTTCAGAAAATTACTTATTATTTACGTATTTTTCAATATTATGAATTTCCATTTTGTAAAATATTATTGCTTTTATAAGTTATGTTTTTTTTGTCTTATTTAATGATATATTTATGTTTGAATTAGCAGAAATTTAAAGTCCTCTTTTTTCGTCCCTTTTTTTTTACATTTTATTTTTTTTTTATATATATTAAAATCATTAGAACTCATTGCTATGTAATTATGATCATGGGTAATATCGTGTCCATCTTTATTTTTATTTATTAGAGCGTTTTTATTATTAACTATATCTGGCGCAATTTCTGGTAAAATATTTTTAATTTTTTTAATTTTAATTTAATATTATAAAAAGTTATATTATCTTGAAAAAACTCTGGCTCAATAGATGTACCTGGTACAGTTGTATGAAAATTTTTTGTTTGTGAAATTTCATTTCTAAGTAAAGCATCATTTTGTGTTTCTTCTAACATCATTTTTGGTTCATTTTCTGATGTTCAAAAAATTTTATCCCTCTAATTTTCACAATAATTTAAATGATTTTGATTTCTAAATTATCATTTAAATTTATCTTTGAGGGTATTGTTTTACTTAGATAAATTGATATATCCATATTTTCTTTTATTATGGGTTCTAATAATTTATTAATATGATCTGTAAAAAATTTATCTGCTCTTAATCGATCTTCTAATACTGTCTTTAATATATGAAAAGTTAGTTTCAGAACGACCAGAAGAATCTACCTCTACTTTGCAATTAAAATGTTTAAGCATTAAATTTGTCCAAGATGGAAATTTCCTGGCTAATTTAATTATTGGATTTATTATTGCCGGAAAGTAAAATTTTTTGTCAGATGAAAAAAGTTTACACGTGAATGATCTCTTAAACTATTTAATTCTGAAATTAAATTGAACCTTACCAATTAAAAAAAGCATGGCATTATTAAATTTCTTTTCAGCTTTTTCAAATTGTTTCTTTATTTTCTCATTTACCTAATATCACTATGAAATGAAGTGCTGTCATTGTGAAACTTCATATCATTATCATCTTCAGAAGCATCATTATTATTAGTAGACAATTCTTCTGAACATGAATCTGATTGAAATAAATCGTCATTAAAGTATTCAGCATTAACGGTTCTTAAAATTTCTGTAATTCTTTCGAATTCTTGTTGTACCTTGGCAGTAAGGTTTTTAGGATAAGCAACAAATAATAATGATGTTCAGAATTCTTTAAGCCGTTTCTTACTTTTTACTGTACTTAATAATCCAATACGATAAATACGAGCGATACTAATCTAATCATACATTTAATATTTTTTATCTCACTGTCTATTTCTCCTATGTCTTTTTGTAAAATTAGCAGGCAGGATTCGTTGTACTCTTGGTACGTCATTTTGTTAAAAGCATCACATACGGCGTTTATAATGGCTTTGCCCTTGTCAATGACAACTACTTTTGAAATAACAGCTCCCTTTGAAATTCATGCTTTTAACCAACGCAATAAAATTCGTGTCTAGCTTTACAGAAAGCATTTGACATAGTGGAATTATTTTATTGCCCATATGAATTACTATTACATACAAAAAAATGGGTCCTGAATCACTGTATAACAGCATGATTTGCTGTGCAACGCCTCCTGTTGCATCAATTGAAACTTGGTTTCTCAAAGTTTTTAAATAATTATTATATAACTCTATTTGATAAGGTGACCAATAAAATATATGGAACTTATCATATTCTAAATCTTGAATGTTAGTCATATAATTTTGATTTGATTTTATTTCTTTAAATCAGTGTTTGACGGAATAGCACGTTTCTTACTTTAGTTTTTTGCTGAAGAATTGTTAAAGCATTTAAATTTTGGAGATGGAGATGTTTTAACTGTACGTAATGACCAATGTTGTGAAAATTATTTTCCACTACTATTAAGGGATTGCCCATGTTTACGTGGAAAATAACCCTCAAATTCCTTAAACACAAATCTTGACCTACTTAAAAATGAAAAAGTAATCACTGTCAATAATTTAAATATTTTTATTTTACCAAAAGTTTTCTCAGAATTTTATACTTACAATTTATTATTGTTCTGCAAAATTTTAGAAAACTGTATTATATTTGTTTTTTAAGTTATAAAATGATCTTTGAGTTTCAATTGAGTTTAAAAACAACCTTGTTGGACAAATTATAAGGGTAAATTCAAAAAACATTTATCTTCTCTCTTGTCAATATTTCGTTCTTAATCTAAGAAACTCTTCAGGACTTTTATTTTTTAAAAATAATTTTTACATTTTACAAAATATTACAATGAAATGTTTTAAATTTACATATATATTTTGAACATCTGTGGGAAAAATTTTTTACCATTTATAAAATTATTTGGGTTACGAATTGAGTTAAATGCTTAAATGAATATAATTAAATTTATTATTTATTGATTTTACTTCAATAATTTTTAAAATTAATTTGTATAATATATATTAACTATTCCCTTCCCGGATTTAGGTGGTAACGCGATAGGTTTTTCATTTCTATAACTTAAATAATAAGTACTATCAGAGATGCAGTACATGCCGGTGACATAACTAAATGACATATATAATTCGATCTCTTCTTTTATAGTCTTATTTCTGAATCGGATAAAGCTGTGATGTAAACATTTGAAATTCCTCTCCCATAGCTGCTCGCTATCTTTGAGTAGCTCAAGATTAAACTCTCAAAAAGACTTTGATGGCCTTTTGGGAGCTATAGAATGCCTTGTAATTACTCTCTTTACTTTTAATAAACTATTTTCTTCCTAAAATAGAAAAAATTTAACATCTATTAATTCAAAAAAAAAAAATATATCAAATTAAATTACAATAAAAAAATTATATACCTCTTGGCTAATGAAAATTACAACATTTTTATTCAAATTCAATTGAATTATGATAAAATAAATATACTTACTAACTTTCTTTAACAAACACATTTATATAATTCGAAGGAATTTTCAATGGATAAATATATTAAGGAAATTATTTTAATTTTTACCTTAACTTTATTTCCTTGTATAACTAATTTCAGCTATTCTGTAATCGAAGATACTTCTAGTTCTACAAATGATTTTTATTTGTGAAATGCCTTAAGCGTTCATATTTGAAATTAAAATTCTTAAAATGATCCTTAAATATTTTAAAAGTTAATTAATTAATTCACTGCTTCTAAATTAATATTTTTTTAAAAATAAAATAACACATAAAAAATTAATGCAGATTCAGTTATAATAAACCTAATGTTATCAATATTACTTGAAAATATTTAAAGCAATACTATTTTTATATCGATTTCCTGCAATAGATTTTCGTGCCTTTACACTATTTCTTTAATTACTACGTATGGTAATTTTATGATACATAATGATAATATTATTAAAACGTATGCGTCGGTTTCATAAATTCTTAATTCAAAAACAAGACTTTCTTATTCACTAACTTACTTAACTATTCACTAGCATAGAATCCTCTATATCTTCCTGAAAAATAAAACCTTCAATAATTTGTTTTCTATTATTCTAAGTTTTAATGAACTTACTTTAGTGTAAATAATAAATGTTTTTAAAACATCAGTTTTATCTGGATTCCATTCATCAAAATCATTTTTAATGTGTTTTATCGAATATGGCATTAAGGAAGGTAAAAAGAGAAACTTTATAGCACAAGAATGATCTAAAAAGAATCATTATTTATTTTTTGTATATTTTATATATAAAAAAATAATAAATTCAAGAAACTGTATAATCATTTATGATTTCAGCATTCTGTTCACAACATCATCAAAATTTAAATAATTTGTAACATAAAATTTTATAAATGTAATAAATTAAATAAGGCACTATATTTTTTGACGGTTTCATTGTATTCTTATTTTTTATGCCTATTTGAGTAAGATCTTCATTACTCCTAGCTGATGCTAAAATCTTCATATCAATATCTAGCCAGTTTGTGAGAAGCCTTTTTACAATTTTTTTGAAGAAAAAATTTTTTTAAATATCTCTGTGTGTCTGTATTTGGTTTTATCAGATGATATCTCAATTTAAACAATTCTGATATTAAAAAAGTAAAAATAATATTTTATTCACCATAATTCAAGCTGAAATTAATATTTTATTGTTTAAAATTATTTAAAATAAATAAAAAAAATACAAATTATTTTGATATGTAACAATTTTTTTATTTCACAATATTTCAGCAACAAGTCTGTTGGCCTCTTCAGGTGATCTGAATAATAAAAATGTAAAATTTTTAAAAATCATTAAATTTTTATATCGTTCTTTCTCTTTTTAATTATGCAAGAAAGATTGTTATCATTTTAAGGAACTATTAAAAAATTGTATTTTCGTAATATTCGAGCGACACTGTTAAATACGTTTGTTGTGTAAGCTAGTTTTATAATGTTATATTGTTTATATATTGCCGCATTTTTTTTAAATATTTTCCCTCTATTCCCTAGTTTATTAAAATTTAGCCATTTTTTGTGTGCATTTTTTTATAAAACTTATTAGCCTGCAATATTTTTTTAGTAATTTTTAAATTCTTTTCATGAAATTTTTTATCTACTAATAATGTTGCTTATCAACCAAATTATATACCATAGTAGTAGCGGAGCCCATACGATGTAGGGTGATTTTTTGACTAACCAAAGATAATTGCAAATGCACCGAACTACTTATGTAAGGATGCCCACTAAGTCATATGTTAAGAGCCTTTGCGTACCTAAATAGCCTAGGCTGGTTAGCTGAAAATCACCTAGGTGAAAATTTTACTAACCGGATGAAAATTTAGGATATCCTTAAATACACCCCCCAGAAGCTAATTCCAAATCGGTTTGTAAAAAAACCGGTGCTGCCCTGAACGGGGTGGGGTTAAAAAATTTTTGACCCAAGGTGAAAAAATTGTAACCACAAAGGACTTTGGCTAATGAATGTACACGCCAAATGTAGCATATGTGCCAAATTGTACCTTTGGGAAATGGTGCATTGCCTAGTTACAAGGGTTAAAAGTTTGGGTCAAAAATTTTTTAAACCGCCCCCGTTCAGGTCAGCACCGGTTTTTTTACAAACCGATTTGGAATTAGCTTCTGAGGGGTGTATTTAAGGATATCCTAAATTTTCATCCGGTTAGTAAAATTTTCACCTAGGTGATTTTCAGCTAACCAGCCTAGCTCGGCCTAGGCTATTTAGGTACGCAAAGGCTCTTAACATATGACTCAGTGGGCATCCTTACATAAGTAGTCTGGTCCATTTGCAATTATCTTTGGTTAGTCAAAAAATCACCCTACATCGTATGGGCTCCGCTACTATAGCAATTTTCTGTTTGACCGGATGGTTATTCTGATAGTGTAAAATTCGGCCCACATATGTATTTATGTGAAGCTATAATCTCTAAGACATCCACGACAATGTCCGAGAATATTGTAGAGCACGGACTTTCCATAGACGTATCCGAAACTTGTTTGTACGTTTATGTTTTAAAACGTTAAATAAAAATTGTCAAAAGTAATTCTGTTGCAGTATTATTCCTTATATGCGATTTTGGCTTATTGCAATAACTGTTTAATATATCAAGTATAAACTTCGATGTGAAATAAAAGGGTGTGTTTATACAGGCTACAAAGTTTTGAAAAATAAAAATGACACTTTATACATAAAAATAACACTTTTTATTAAGTAATCACTTTTAGAAAGATACAATTTTTTTCTCAGCAGTTTCATGTATAAGCTTATAGGATTTTTATTTTAGTTTTGGGAAATAAGTTCAATTCTTTTTAATTGATGACATTGAACCTTTTGACGTACTATTTTATATCATCATTACAGAAATATTTGAAATCAATAAAAGTCTTTAACCAATTTTTTCTCGTAAAAATAAAGCAGAATTTTTAATTTTTTTTGGTAACCGTGGTTTCTATTCTACTCCCAATTTCTAATTGGTCACACTTGCTTTTCAGTTGGCTGCTTATATTGAATGGTTTCTTATTTTTCTTGGTATCGGAAAACAGAACAAAAAAATCAGAGAATGAGCCAAAAAAATATAAAACCCAGAAAAAGCTTTACTATAGATTAAGCTGCCCATTCTGTTCAGGATGGTTACAAAACAATAATTAGTACCCAAATTAGAATGAAATGATCCAGAAAAAGTAAAATTTATACCATTAAAACTCTTATTATCCTTTACCTACCTCTCGTCCTATTCCGTCAACTCATTTGTATACATTTTCAAACCTTGTAAAACAAATAGATACATATTAAATATCGAACGTAATTTAATGTAAAAATTTCAAAATATTTATTAAATTTGAAAAATTGTTATAACTGGTATATAACCAAATCATATTGTCACAAAAATAAATTTTTAAAGGTTTTTATACAATATGCAATGCGCAATATTTTTTTTACATAATTAATTTGTTTTTGTTTTCAAAAAAGCTTCTTTTTATAAACATATATTTTTAATCAATTATCAATTATATAAAGTATAGTTAATAGTAAAATTCATACAATTAACTAAATTAATTTTTTTCACCATTGCAACATTTACAAATAAAGGTACAAGTTTAATACCATCATTAAGAGCAAATAATTAAATTTTTTTTAAATCGATAATAATAAAATAAATTGATTTATTTTTTCATTAACATGAACAAATGATTTTTTAATCCTTACAAGAAATGTATATTAAATAATAATTGTAATACTTGTAATTTATTGTTAAATTTAATATTAGATGCATTGTTAAGTGAAAAGAATTATTTTCTTGATAATCAATTCTTATAGTGATTTAAAAATCTTTAAAATTTGTGTATTTTATCAAAAATAAGATGTTTGTTAAATCAATGGGACTCTTTTTTGAGTTAAAATTTTCAATTATTCCATGACAATAATTTAGTTTTTAACAATAAACACTAAAAGTTTAAAAAAGGTTGCATTTATTTATTTATAATAAATTCAAAAATTTTACCAACTTTATTTATTAAAATATTTGCGATAATTTAAGTAACAATAATTGGAATTTTTAACAAGAACTATTCTTGAATTATGGTGCATTATAAATGTATGTGTAAGAAATATTTAACAAATCATACATTACTGCAGATATCAGGAAAGATGTTCAAAAATTTCATCTCATCGTAAGATATGATGATGGCCAATTATAATTGTCCAAGCAAAATAAATTTAGACAATTTAAGAAGACTAAGAAAATAATTTATTCTTTGCTTATTTGTATACGTAATTGTATATCAAAAAATAAAGCAAACTGATTATTCTACGAACTCTATGAGTTACAAAAAATATTTACTTGGCAAAAAGATTGCAAAATTTTGTTATGCATCAATGCAACTCCTGAACTGTATTATTTAGAGGATGGTTTTATCACCAATCATTCTATGATGTAACCCAGTAAATAAAAAACAAGTAAGAATCTGCTGTATATGCAGAATTAAAAAGTTATTCAAGTCTGAAATTCATGAAAACTTATTCATCGATTAACTTTAACTAGAAAGGTTCTAGTTAAAATATTACACATACTATATTATATTTTATCAAAGTAAAAAATATTTGCACATATAAAGATGCTTTTTCAATGGTAAATTCCAATAATCAGAATTTTTAATTTGTCGTAAAATATTTTTCAAAACAATAATTTACTTATTTTAGTAATAGTCTTGCAATCAGAGTGAATAAAGTAAATATCTATTTAAAGGCTTTTAGTTTTTATTTTAAAAAATAAATTAATTTCTTTGTCTTACATCATAGGAAAAAAGGTTTTTTACATCTGAAAAATTTGTAAAATAAAAGAAAATGTAAATAAAATAATTTTTTAAAATTTTCCTTACTACTTAAAATATTTTTTAAGTGTATTAGTTTTTGAAATTCAAAATAAAATATAAGAATTGATTAATAATTTTGATAATGTAAATTTAATAGAGTTATATTAGATTTTTTAATATATATTCAGTTAAATGAAGTGATTTTTCAAATAAGGGACAAAATATTTCATTTGGTTTGACTTTGCAGTTGCATGCACGAGGGAGTGCAGACAGCATGCAGAAACCGAACCCTATATTTTGTCCCGTGGTTTAAAACATAGTTTTGCATAAAATGGGGAGAAAACCATCTTCCTAGGGTAGAAGATAGGCTCTTACTACCCTAGATATATTATAGTAAATTAAGTATCATGGGCGTAAAGTTTTAGTGATAGTATCATCATTAACAAGAGTTATATGTGTTCAATCTAATGTCTAAAGTTTTTCGCCCATGGTGTATATAATATTTTTTGCCTATCTAGGCATACAACGATTGCAGTAAATTACTTCTGATGTTTTACGCTAGAGTTTAATTTAATATATGTTTAAGTTTAAATGTAAAAATTTAGTTTGATTGACAAATTAATTAATAATAATAAAAAAAAATAAGAGATTTTATAAATAAAAAATAAATAATTGTTAATAAAAATAAAAAAAAAATGAAAACAAAAATAACATAACAAAAAAAAAATTAAAAAAAATGATAAAGTTAAAGAAAAAATTAAAAAAAAAGGATAAAAAAGTAAAAGAAAAAATAACAAAAAAAAAAATTAAAAAAAAAGAAAGAAAAGAAAAAAAAAACAAAAAAGAACGAAGTTAAATAAAAAAAATTAAAAAAAATATTAATATATTGTTAATGAAATATTGAAAATAAATGAGTTTAAAATCTATTGTACGTCGTAATTATAAGTATAAATAACTATTTGATACAACAGTTTCATTTTTTTTTGTAAATATACATTTTTTACTGAAAGATTAAAAATACTGTTTGTTCAACAAAAATATAATTTACTGCACAATCAAATTGCTTAAATTTTCAGTAACTCAATTTATATTTTAGAATTTATAGAATTTATTTTTGATTATTAAATAGTAGAGAGATCCATACAAAAAAAAATTATAACGTTGAATAAATGTCATAAAAAATTTCACTGTTATTTACACTTAGTAAGTTACTTTATATTTTTTTACAAAAAAAGCTCTTTTTAAGTAATATTAATCTTGTACCTGCTTACAGAAATTTACTATAATGTGAATTTTCGGGCGATACCATAGTACGAGTTGAAATAATATCAAGTTTCTTCTTGTCTATATTAAAACTACAAATAGTTCCTACTTGCTCCTACCTATATAAGTTTTTAAGTATTCCCTCCTATCACAAGTCATAGACATCCAATCTGAAATCTCAATACACTTTTTAATCACTTTTTTAAGGTCCAAATTTTTCAATTTATCATCTTTAACAGATTTCATTATAGCTGAACAGCATGACAGCAACTCTTTTTTTGCATCCAATCTGGTTTTTTCTTTCTTATCTTTCTTTTCAAATTCAAGAGCTATCAATATAAGTATCAGTATTAACGATCTCTACGAACAAATATAATAATCTTATATTTCAAAGATATATAAGGCATTTTTATGCTATTAATTTTATTTAAAATTTTTTTTTACAATTTTAAATAAATTAGAATAATTTTTTAATTGATGTTAAATAATTTTTTAAGATAAATTAATAAATAATTTAACTTAAAAGAGTGATTTTAAATGAAAAAAATTGTCCATCAATTTGTCGCGAGCGGGATCAAGAGCTATCTTTAAAATCATCATAATTTGTTCTTTATTTATAATAGATATTTCATTTACTTTTCTATCAATTTCGGCAAAGACATTCAAAAGAAGCTTTGGCAAAGCTTCTTGCTCTAGGTTTCCTAACAATTCATCTAAAATTTTTATTTTCTGCGCATTAGTTGTGCTATTCATAGACATCCAATATGGATCTCATTACGCTTTTCAATCACTTTCTTAAGGTCCAAATTTTTTAATTTATCTTCTTTAACAGATTTCATTATAGCTGAACAGTATGAAAGCAAGTCTCTGTTTGCATCCAATCCGGTTTTTTCTTGCTTATCTTGCTTTTCAAATTCAAGAGCCGTCTTTAACATAATTATAATTTGCAATTTATTTATAATAGGTATTTTATATACTTTTCTCTCAATTTCGATAAAGACATTCAAAAGAAGTTTTAGCAATGCTTCTTGCTCTAGGTTTCCTAATAATTAATCTAAAATTTTTATTTCTGCAATAGTTTTTATTTCTGCTATAGTTTTTAAATCAGAATTTCAAAAAAAATCATTATTCTTTAATTGTTGAACATCTGAGATTCATAATTTTTAACATTCATAATTTTCTTAAATCATATAAAGTTTTTTTTAACTTCTTTGTAATTGGTAATACGAAAGCCTTTATTTGCTGTATCTCATTATTTTCTATGAGTGGAAATAAAGTATCAGAAGCATTATCACCATTTTGGTAGTTATTTTTTAAATCCTTAAAATAATTAATAAAATTACCTATATGTTTTGTTAGTTGTTTGTTTTGGGCCCAAATTTGACGTCATTTATTGTAAGATTAAAAATACTGTTTCGATATACGATATCATATACGATAAAATTTTCTGGCTTTTCCTTTAAAATCCACTGTCTATTGAAGTAAATTATAAATTTTTTAATATTTAAGTCATCTTCTCCATACAATTCTAAAGCTTTAACAGCTAATACATAAAATTGTTTTTAAATATCTTTTGGAGGTAACAGAGGTAATGCCATGAATTGTCCAATTAATTTGTGCTTGATTGGCTGCTTAATTTTATTATATTTTACGGCTACATGGAATTTCATAGCTTTCTTCCAAATGGCCTTCAATAAAGAATTGTATATAAGCTAATAATACAATGCAACAAAAAGAATTGTGTTATTTAAAATTGTTTATTACTTATTAGACAAAAATGGAACCAGCACCCTATTAATCATGTATAACATTGAAGTTACTTTCCCGTTGAAGTGTCCCATTAATTTCAGTACCTGAAAGTTCTTTAAACTTTCTGGCTTTGTACGAAAAAACACATCGACATGTAATAATTCCGTGGAGTTAAATATGGAAAAGAATTCATGATCAACTATAATTAAGTGCTGATTATTTCCATCTTTAACAAAGTAAGATTTGAATTTATACTTCTGCCCTCCCTGCTCGTATTTTGTAGCATCTGGATATTCCTTTAATTTTTGATGTAAAAGGTAAAGCGTAGTCAGGCTTCTAATATTTTTCATCTGAATTTTGAATTTATTTTGATGCTTCCATTTTTTACAAGTTGAATAAATTTTGTTATAAAATAGACGTCCTTGCAGTTTGGAGTAACTAAAAATGCCAAAGATATCTATCTTAAGAGAATTATTTTAAAATTTTAAGTGATTCTTAAAAGCTAAATTTTCCTACAAAAAATAATGAAATTTAAGAGAATTTAAGTAGGTTTTTCTCACTCGCATACATTAGGAAGACATATATGAAAGTTTTACCAACTCATAATTTTGATGCCACAAACGGCTTCCCTGAGTAAAAGATTAATTTAGGAATTTAAAATATTGGCTATAAACTTTTGGAGAAAAGCAGATTTAAAAAATTAAAAACAAAAGAAACCTTTCTATAAGAATTAGATAGTGCTGTATTGAAATATTTGGAATGAAACTGTAACCAATCAAAAAATAAAAGTTATTTGTTTCTGAACACTACAAGTAACTGCCGACCATTAACATACGAAGGAAATAGGTTCAATATTTTGCAGTTAATATAGATATTCGTCTATCAATGAAGATTTTAACTCACTAACGTTATAAAAGGATATTAAATAGGCTATTATAGATATTTTTCTGAATTGATATTACTGACCTCCCTAATAGTCAATAATCCTAAAGCTTGTTTGTTACTTTTTGTTTTATAAAATACTTCCATAGGTAGCGTTAATTAGTGGGCACCTATAGGTAGGTACCTTGTATGTCATAAATGTAAAAGTGTTATTTTTTAGCAGTACTATTATAAATAGCGCTAAAAAAATCATATAAATGTGTTAGATGTGTTCTTACCTGTACCATATAAAAAATATTAAAATACATACGAAATGAATATACGTACTCTAGAATCATTTCATTAAAGATGTCAAGGGCCCGATTTCTAGCTCCACGTCTATTGTTTATTAAGGTATCTATTAATTTGTTGATAAATTCTCTTTTATTTTTGTATATTAAGAATAGAAATATGACCACATGTATGGGTTCGATTTTTGGTTCTCTTTGTAATTTCCCCATTAGGTTTTACACTAACTCCAACCAAACAACCAGTTATACGCTTCCAGCTGCAGATATGATATACTTCCTAAAATGTATAAAATATATCAACATATCCCGTAAGGAGGTGACAACATGGGCTGTTATTATATTATTATATTAACCAATATGATGTCTAATTATAGAAATATCGTTTGTATTCGATTTTTCGGATTTGATAGGTAATTTGGTAAAGGTGCATTAATTGTTAATTACTGTATGGTAAATAAAAAATGTGAAACCATATTTAATTTGTATGTTGTAGGAAATTAATTGCTTGCATGAGATTTCAAATGACAATATCGAGAAAAAGATCATTTTTAGTTTTACAGCAAGGCTTTTAAATTATACTCAGATAAAAAATTTGCTATCTTACTACAGTATGCTACGTTAAAACTATATTAATACAAAAATTATTCTGCTAATTTTTTATAAATAAACTAGGATTTAATTCTTCTTCGTTACAAAAACAAAAACTTTCATAAATTGCGGAAATATTATCATTATTCAAATTTTCACTAATATTATTGGTATATTCGTTTGAATTATTGGTATACTCGGAATCTGGTTTCTTTAACAGCATTTGCAAATATTTCACAGCCCCTGTCATTATTTCAAGTTTTGTAAATTGTTTTATGTTTTTTTCAAAATTTGGTGACAATTCTCTCGGGTTTACATTATTATCAAATGCATGTTTAAACATTTTTGGTATAACTCAACTTAACGTTTTAACAACATCGCTAACTTCTTTTCTTCGATCTCTATCGCAACTATTTTTACGTAATGATCTTAGTCTTTTCCTACTTGTTTTACCCATATACTTCTTATCCAAAATATTTAATACAACTTTTTTTTGTTTTTACTTTCATTTGTTTTTATTCTTTAACAATTAAAGACAAGCTAAAATTTAACGGGTAATTTTTAATTTTTACGATGAGTATTCGTTTATGATGAGTATATTCTCTTAATACCGAGAAGAACTAAATAACAGAAAGTGCTTAACCCACATTTATTTTGCCAGAACACTGTATTAATATTAGATTTTTTGGTTTTAATTGTTTGAAAAATATGGATTTCAAAATCTACTTGAATCGAAGAAGTGGGGATAGATAGATGAACCCTCTTCTATTACAAGTTAATAACATAATTCTCATCAAAGTCTGGGGTTTCTAATTACTAAATTTTATTTTTTTTATTTTAAAATCTTTCATATTTTTTTAGATTTGTCTTCCTAGGTTACTCAAATGAATTACCCCGAGAAACCCAAAAATATATACAGATTTTTTTGTGATTTTAAAAACAATTGTTTTGTAAAAATACAAAAGCGCTTGTAAAATCACAAATATTATTGAAAAATAAAATTTCTTTGTAATTCCCTAAAGATTTTGTAAACTTACAAGCCTTATACTCAAATTAAAAAAGAAATGAGAAATCAAATTTCCGCTCTTAATTTTTTTAAAACCAACATTTTAAAGACAATATAAAAATTTTATACCCAGTAATGGTCGATATATAAATACAATTTTCTTTCTATAATTTTACTATGAAAAATGGGCTATAAATGCAATAAAACTCTTAAGTATAATACAAACCTTAACCAGAAAAATAAAAAATGGCTCAAATTGCACATAAATACGAAATCTCATTCATTTTTTATGACCAATGGATTTTAATTAGCGAGATCTAATAATTTTTTTTTTATTTTTAAATAATAATTAGATTGCTTTAGTTTATAAAAAGCAAATGCTTTAAAAATATTTTTTAATTAATTTAAAGGATCAAACTTCTAGAAATTTTTTAATTTTAGAAAATACATATTTGTAAATTGAGAATCAGATCTATTAATTAAACCTTTTTTATCGTATAAAGTTTGTAAATTTTTATTTTTTCATATTTTTATCATAAGTAGTTAAACTGAAAAAATCAATTTAAAAAAATTATAAAGGATTTCATAATGTATTTTTTTAAATACCATAGATACAATATTTTCTTATTTAAAAAGTACATATATAAGATCTATTGCGCATACAAAAAAAATCTACATAATATGCTTTTTTAATGTAAAAAGTATTTGAAAAATAACCATTTTAGGTTGAAATTGAGTTTTGCAACATTTTGAACTACTATAACATTTTAATAAAACCTATAAAAAAAAGAAAAATTAAATAAATACTTTCAAAATTATTTAAAAAAACTATTGTAATCTATTCAATGGATAAATATAAGTCTTCAAAGTTAATGGCCTTCTTTACAAAGCCACAAATTATTTTTGGACTATAATTATCAAAGCATGGAGAATCTGTAAATTTCTTGGTTATTTGAATCATTGATGGCATATTTTTATTCTCAATATACTCAGCAAAATGTCTGTATATAAATGTAGGGATTTTATTTCTTCGGTTTTGTTTTGTTTATGGTTTATCAGAATCCCTTGAAATATTTGATAAGTTAATATAAATCCTATTATCTTGTTTGAATACGACTCCTTTTATTTCAAAGTCTTTTTTTTTTGACGTTATTGAATAAATGACCTATTTTTTGCATCTGATCTAATTCTAAGGCATGAGTTTTTTTTTTAATAATGTTGAACAGTAATAACAGTAACGAGAAGTAATTGTATTAGTGGCAAACAACAATTTCAAACTTTTGAAATAATCAGCTGCTTATAAAGAGAAAACTTAATAAATACATTGAAATCTGTAATTATAATCATATAACTTCCTAAATTAAAAATAAATAATCGAACGAAGGCCAGAGTTGATGAAGCAGATATCATTTGCAGCAATTAATATGATATTAATCATTCATTTATTATAAAAGTGTTAATAAGAGTGAATGCAGAAAAAAATTGTCATGTATAGTTTGCGAATGTTGGCAAGTATTTTTAAACATGTTTTTTGAGTATTTTTTCAAACCAACTTTAACGCACGCTGTTAAATAAAATCCTTTTATTAACGTTAGAATAGAACAAAATTAATTTTAAAAGAATCCAATTTAAAAACTACGATAATATTATTACAGAATCATGGGCAAGACGACGTTGTATCGTATCGTGATTCACTAGAAATCATTCGATAAAAGTAAGCAATGAAAATGATAAACATCTTATGCATTTGCTTTAGTATAAACACCAGGCTGATAAACACCAAAAATTTAAAAAAGCGTAGCAACTATAACAGTTATAATGAACTAATAAGGTACATTTCAATACCAATCAAGGTAATAAGCCCATTATAAAAAAAAGTAACAGTCTATGTTGTAGTATCAGAAGAAGGTAATGATTTTGGAAATAATCCAATAAAGACAACGAAACACATTTAAATAACATATTGAGCCTAATAATTTGAGAAACCTTGTTAGGGTTAAGTTTTTATTGTAACATTGACTTAAAGTAAGATTAAACTAATATTTATTAAATGAACTAGATTTTTACTATAATTTATTATACTATATTTATTATAATTTATTATATAATTACTTTTATTATATAATAAAACTTAAAGAACAAACTTAAAGAATTAAGATTAGCTGATAATTTGTTAGGCAATTATTTAAATTCTATTTTTTCAAGTAATTAATTTCATGAAGTTTCTGGACTTAGATTATTGGATTTAAGAGGTAATTGACTTAGAAGTATCGAAGATGGCACTTTTGAAGGATGTACTAATCTTGAATAATTGTATTTGGATTATAATAATCTTACTCTGAGATTTATTAGCTTAGGCCATAAATATTATATACTTATTAGTGATTTTAAAATTAAAGGTAATAATACAGTGTATTCTGTAAGTAAAAATGGTAAATGATCTCAAGTCCATAAATCAAAATTATACTTAGGCTTAAATTCGAATTAATCTAAGACCCTCAACTACAATCTAAAGCACTAAATCTAAATTATTCTAAGCATATACATCGACATTATTCTAAACAGTTCAATTAGGATATAATAATTTTAAATAAATTCAATACAGTTTTTATTGTAACATTGACTTAATGTAAGATTAAACTAATATTTATTAAATGAACTAGATTTTTACTATAATTTATTATACTATATTTAATATAATTTATTATATAATTACTTTTATTATATAATAAAACTTAAAGAACAAACTTAAAGAATTAAGATTAGCTGATAATTTGTTAGGCAATTATTTAAATGCTATTTTTTCGAGTAATTAATTTCATGAAGTTTCTGGACTTAGATTATTGGATTTAAGAGGTAATTGACTTAGAATTATCGAAGATGGCACTTTTGAAGGATGTACTAATCTTGAATAATTGTATTTGGATTATAATAATCTTACTCTGAGATTTATTAGCTTAGGCCATAAATATTATATACTTATTAGTGATTTTAAAATTAAAGGTAATAATACAGTGTATTCTGTAAGTAAAAATGATAAATGATCTCAAGTCCATAAATAAAAATTATACTTAGTCCCTAAATTCGAATTAATCTAAGACCCTCAACTACAATCTAAAGCCCTAAATCTAAATTATTCTAAGCATATAAATCGACATTATTCTAAACAGTTCAATTAGGATATAATAATTTTAAATAAATTCAATAAAGTTTTTATTGTAACATTGACTTAATGTAAGATTAAACTAATATTTATTAAATGAACTAGATTTTTACTATAATTTATTATACTATATTTATTATAATTTATTATATAATTACTTTTATTATATAATAAAACTTAAAGAACAAACTTAAAGAATTAAGATTAGCTGATAATTTGTTAGGCAATTATTTAAATGCTATTTTTTCGAGTAATTAATTTCATGAAGTTTCTGGACTTAGATTATTGGATTTAAGAGGTAATTGACTTAGAATTATCGAAGATGGCACTTTTGAAGGATGTACTAATCTTAAATAATTGTATTTGGATTATAATAATCTTACTCTGAGATTTATTAGCTTAGGCCATAAATATTATATACTTATTAGTGATTTTAAAATTAAAGGTAATAATACAGTGTATTTTGTAAGTAAAAATGATAAATGATCTCAAGTCCATAAATCAAAATTATACTTAGTCCCTAAATTCGAATTAATCTAAGACCCTCAACTACAATCTAAAGCCCTAAATCTAAATTATTCTAAGCATATAAATCGACATTATTCTAAACAGTTCAATTAGGATATAATAATTTTAAATAAATTCAATAAAGTTTTTATTGTAACATTGACTTAATGTAAGATTAAACTAATATTTATTAAATGAACTAGATTTTTACTATAATTTATTATACTATATTTATTATAATTTATTATATAATAAAACTTAAAGAACAAACTTAAAGAATTAAGATTAGCTGATAATTTGTTAGGCAATTATTTAAATGCTATTTTTTCGAGTAATTAATTTCATGAAGTTTCTGGACTTAGATTATTGGATTTAAGAGGTAATTGACTTAGAATTATCGAAGATGGCACTTTTGAAGGATGTACTAATCTTGAATAATTGTATTTGGATTATAATAATCTTACTCTGAGATTTATTAGCTTAGGCCATAAATATTATATACTTATTAGTGATTTTAAAATTAAAGGTAATAATACAGTGTATTCTGTAAGTAAAAATGATAAATGATCTCAAGTCCATAAATCAAAATTTTACTTAGTCCCTAAATTCGAATTAATCTAAGACCCTCAACTACAATCTAAAGCCCTAAATCTAAATTATTCTAAGCATATAAATCGACATTATTCTAAACAGTTCAATTAGGATATAATAATTTTAAATAAATTCAATAAAGTTTTTATTGTAACATTGACTTAATGTAAGATTAAACTAATATTTATTAAATGAACTAGATTTTTACTATAATTTATTATACTATATTTATTATAATTTATTATATAATTACTTTTATTATATAATAAAACTTAAAGAACAAACTTAAAGAATTAAGATTAGCTGATAATTTGTTAGGCAATTATTTAAATGCTATTTTTTCGAGTAATTAATTTCATGAAGTTTCTGGACTTAGATTATTGGATTTAAGAGGTAATTGACTTAGAATTATCGAAGATGGCACTTTTGAAGGATGTACTAATCTTGAATAATTGTATTTGGATTATAATAATCTTACTCTGAGATTTATTAGCTTAGGCCATAAATATTATATACTTATTAGTGATTTTAAAATTAAAGGTAATAATACAGTGTATTCTGTAAGTAAAAATGATAAATGATCTCAAGTCCATAAATCAAAATTATACTTAGTCCCTAAATTCGAATTAATCTAAGACCCTCAACTACAATCTAAAGCCCTAAATCTAAATTATTCTAAGCATATAAATCGACATTATTCTAAACAGTTCAATTAGGATATAATAATTTTAAATAAATTCAATAAAGTTTTTATTGTAACATTGACTTAATGTAAGATTAAACTAATATTTATTAAATGAACTAGATTTTTACTATAATTTATTATACTATATTTATTATAATTTATTATATAATTACTTTTATTATATAATAAAACTTAAAGAACAAACTTAAAGAATTAAGATTAGCTGATAATTTGTTAGGCAATTATTTAAATGCTATTTTTTCGAGTAATTAATTTCATGAAGTTTCTGGACTTAGATTATTGGATTTAAGAGGTAATTGACTTAGAATTATCGAAGATGGCACTTTTGAAGGATGTACTAATCTTGAATAATTGTATTTGGATTATAATAATCTTACTCTGAGATTTATTAGCTTAGGCCATAAATATTATATACTTATTAGTGATTTTAAAATTAAAGGTAATAATACAGTGTATTTTGTAAGTAAAAATGATAAATGATCTCAAGTCCATAAATCAAAATTATACTTAGTCCCTAAATTCGAATTAATCTAAGACCCTCAACTACAATCTAAAGCCCTAAATCTAAATTATTCTAAGCATATAAATCGACATTATTCTAAACAGTTCAATTAGGATATAATAATTTTAAATAAATTCAATAAAGTTTTTATTGTAACATTGACTTAATGTAAGATTAAACTAATATTTATTAAATGAACTAGATTTTTACTATAATTTATTATACTATATTTATTATAATTTATTATATAATAAAACTTAAAGAACAAACTTAAAGAATTAAGATTAGCTGATAATTTGTTAGGCAATTATTTAAATGCTATTTTTTCGAGTAATTAATTTCATGAAGTTTCTGGACTTAGATTATTGGATTTAAGAGGTAATTGACTTAGAATTATCGAAGATGGCACTTTTGAAGGATGTACTAATCTTGAATAATTGTATTTGGATTATAATAATCTTACTCTGAGATTTATTAGCTTAGGCCATAAATATTATATACTTATTAGTGATTTTAAAATTAAAGGTAATAATACAGTGTATTCTGTAAGTAAAAATGATAAATGATCTCAAGTCCATAAATCAAAATTTTACTTAGTCCCTAAATTCGAATTAATCTAAGACCCTCAACTACAATCTAAAGCCCTAAATCTAAATTATTCTAAGCATATAAATCGACATTATTCTAAACAGTTCAATTAGGATATAATAATTTTAAATAAATTCAATAAAGTTTTTATTGTAACATTGACTTAATGTAAGATTAAACTAATATTTATTAAATGAACTAGATTTTTACTATAATTTATTATACTATATTTATTATAATTTATTATATAATTACTTTTATTATATAATAAAACTTAAAGAACAAACTTAAAGAATTAAGATTAGCTGATAATTTGTTAGGCAATTATTTAAATGCTATTTTTTCGAGTAATTAATTTCATGAAGTTTCTGGACTTAGATTATTGGATTTAAGAGGTAATTGACTTAGAATTATCGAAGATGGCACTTTTGAAGGATGTACTAATCTTGAATAATTGTATTTGGATTATAATAATCTTACTCTGAGATTTATTAGCTTAGGCCATAAATATTATATACTTATTAGTGATTTTAAAATTAAAGGTAATAATACAGTGTATTCTGTAAGTAAAAATGATAAATGATCTCAAGTCCATAAATCAAAATTATACTTAGTCCCTAAATTCGAATTAATCTAAGACCCTCAACTACAATCTAAAGCCCTAAATCTAAATTATTCTAAGCATATAAATCGACATTATTCTAAACAGTTCAATTAGGATATAATAATTTTAAATAAATTCAATAAAGTTTTTATTGTAACATTGACTTAATGTAAGATTAAACTAATATTTATTAAATGAACTAGATTTTTACTATAATTTATTATACTATATTTATTATAATTTATTATATAATTACTTTTATTATATAATAAAACTTAAAGAACAAACTTAAAGAATTAAGATTAGCTGATAATTTGTTAGGCAATTATTTAAATGCTATTTTTTCGAGTAATTAATTTCATGAAGTTTCTGGACTTAGATTATTGGATTTAAGAGGTAATTGACTTAGAATTATCGAAGATGGCACTTTTGAAGGATGTACTAATCTTGAATAATTGTATTTGGATTATAATAATCTTACTCTGAGATTTATTAGCTTAGGCCATAAATATTATATACTTATTAGTGATTTTAAAATTAAAGGTAATAATACAGTGTATTTTGTAAGTAAAAATGATAAATGATCTCAAGTCCATAAATCAAAATTATACTTAGTCCCTAAATTCGAATTAATCTAAGACCCTCAACTACAATCTAAAGCCCTAAATCTAAATTATTCTAAGCATATAAATCGACATTATTCTAAACAGTTCAATTAGGATATAATAATTTTAAATAAATTCAATAAAGTTTTTATTGTAACATTGACTTAATGTAAGATTAAACTAATATTTATTAAATGAACTAGATTTTTACTATAATTTATTATACTATATTTATTATAATTTATTATATAATAAAACTTAAAGAACAAACTTAAAGAATTAAGATTAGCTGATAATTTGTTAGGCAATTATTTAAATGCTATTTTTTCGAGTAATTAATTTCATGAAGTTTCTGGACTTAGATTATTGGATTTAAGAGGTAATTGACTTAGAATTATCGAAGATGGCACTTTTGAAGGATGTACTAATCTTGAATAATTGTATTTGGATTATAATAATCTTACTCTGAGATTTATTAGCTTAGGCCATAAATATTATATACTTATTAGTGATTTTAAAATTAAAGGTAATAATACAGTGTATTCTGTAAGTAAAAATGATAAATGATCTCAAGTCCATAAATCAAAATTTTACTTAGTCCCTAAATTCGAATTAATCTAAGACCCTCAACTACAATCTAAAGCCCTAAATCTAAATTATTCTAAGCATATAAATCGACATTATTCTAAACAGTTCAATTAGGATATAATAATTTTAAATAAATTCAATAAAGTTTTTATTGTAACATTGACTTAATGTAAGATTAAACTAATATTTATTAAATGAACTAGATTTTTACTATAATTTATTATACTATATTTATTATAATTTATTATATAATTACTTTTATTATATAATAAAACTTAAAGAACAAACTTAAAGAATTAAGATTAGCTGATAATTTGTTAGGCAATTATTTAAATGCTATTTTTTCGAGTAATTAATTTCATGAAGTTTCTGGACTTAGATTATTGGATTTAAGAGGTAATTGACTTAGAATTATCGAAGATGGCACTTTTGAAGGATGTACTAATCTTGAATAATTGTATTTGGATTATAATAATCTT
Organism: Anagrus nilaparvatae; assembly: GCA_022575985.1. Taxonomy (NCBI): domain Eukaryota; kingdom Metazoa; phylum Arthropoda; class Insecta; order Hymenoptera; family Mymaridae; genus Anagrus; species Anagrus nilaparvatae. The sequence continues at coordinate 61,413 of JAKSXM010000205.1, forward strand.
ACTCTGAGATTTATTAGCTTAGGCCATAAATATTATATACTTATTAGTGATTTTAAAATTAAAGGTAATAATACAGTGTATTCTGTAAGTAAAAATGATAAATGATCTCAAGTCCATAAATCAAAATTATACTTAGTCCCTAAATTCGAATTAATCTAAGACCCTCAACTACAATCTAAAGCCCTAAATCTAAATTATTCTAAGCATATAAATCGACATTATTCTAAACAGTTCAATTAGGATATAATAATTTTAAATAAATTCAATAAAGTTTTTATTGTAACATTGACTTAATGTAAGATTAAACTAATATTTATTAAATGAACTAGATTTTTACTATAATTTATTATACTATATTTATTATAATTTATTATATAATTACTTTTATTATATAATAAAACTTAAAGAACAAACTTAAAGAATTAAGATTAGCTGATAATTTGTTAGGCAATTATTTAAATGCTATTTTTTCGAGTAATTAATTTCATGAAGTTTCTGGACTTAGATTATTGGATTTAAGAGGTAATTGACTTAGAAGTATTGAAGATGGCACTTTTGAAGGATGTACTGATCTTGAATAGTTGTATTTGGATTATAATAATCTTACTCTGAGATTTATTAGCTTAGGCCATAAATATTATATACTTATTAGTGATTTTAAAATTAAAGGTAATAATACAGTGTATTTTGTAAGTAAAAATGATAAATGATCTCAAGTCCATAAATCAAAATTATACTTAGTCCCTAAATTCGAATTAATCTAAGACCCTCAACTACAATCTAAAGCCCTAAATCTAAATTATTCTAAGCATATAAATCGACATTATTCTAAACAGTTCAATTAGGATATAATAATTTTAAATAAATTCAATCGCATTTTTTAATTTTAATCATAAAATCTTCTTGGGATTCGGTTCCTTCATACATAAAAGAGAAAATATCAGATTGAGCTTTATCCACGGAATTTGTACTTTCCACTCTATAAATTCTGCAAATGAGTTCTTCAAGGATTTCAAATATTTTTGATTTGTCGCAAAGTGTTAAATTAGCAAGAGCTGCAAATGTTTGCTGGTATAATACACAGGCATATAATAAGTCAAAAGGTTTCTTTTTACCCTTACGAAAATAGGCTGGATGGCAATCACATCCAGTCAGGGAGTGAAATCCTGGTAGTGCCTAATTCAAAATTAGAAGGCCATACTTGCTGAGGTCCAGAAATTTTGTATGAGCGAAATAAATCAGTGTTTCTTAAGAAATGTTCATGATCTTTAATAGCAGGTGTAAAATATCTATCAAAAACTATATCTATTCTATTTGCTTTAGGGTAGAAGGGGTGCTTATCGCCACCATTAAGAAAACTTGAAATCAAACTATGGATATTTTAAAATATTATTTAAATGCATGGCTAAAAAGTGTTTGAATATTTCAACTTTTAAGCATAGATGATTAGTGTTTTTTTTAAAATAAATTTAGTCTTTAAGTTTATTAGTTCTTTTTAAGTTTATTAGTTCTAAAAATTTTTAAGACACCGTCGTCTACAAATTTTACTAATGTAAACATGTTTTTAGTTTAAAAAAATTTTATGTTTCCAGTTTATATGATCAAGAGATAACTAAATGTGACAAACTTTTTGATTATGATATTGCCAGAAATATTTACGGGATGTTAAAGATCCTTGCAGGAGGTTACAGACAACGTATTGTAACCAATCAAATTTAGCTTTGTACTTTCTACTCCGAATATGAAAAAGCATGTATTGGAGCTAATCTGATTGTTTTAAGAAATAGATAACTTAATAATATGAGTTGAAAGAAATAAAGATTATTTTCATTTTTATTATTCTAGTATTTATCTAGTATTTATCATTTTTTTTTCATAGTCTTTAATTTGCAAAAATGCAATTTCTAATTTATATTTAATTACTTTTATATCTTTAGAATATTTATGAATTGTCTTTTGTAACTTGTTTACGCTATTTTCTTAGATGGTGATAATAAAATATGCTTCTTAAGATTAATATTTTGGTTAATTTGCCATTGCTGTTGCCGTAAATTGTTGTCTAATTTAATGCATGAGTTATATATTATTTTATCGCTTTTATTTAAAATTAATCTATATTCCATGTGTCTCCAACACTTATTCTTTGTATCTTTATAAGCTTGTTTTGCTTCTGCTGATTTATATTTCGCAAAAGGTAGACCTCCTATGCAAACTTTTTGCTTTGCAAATTCATTCATAATAATTTCAAATTCGTTTAAAGAGTTTAAATGTTGGTTAGATATATTTTTATCAAGAACAATCATTGTAAGATGAAGATTTTCGTTTAATATAAACTGGAATTTAATCGTAAAACATATTTGGAAATATGAAAAGTCTTAAGTAAATAAAATATAGTCTAGATATTTACCGATCTTTGTATGATAGAAATTGCTAGAGGACTCCTACATTCTTTAAATTCATCGAATACCAAAAGTTTGGGAGAATCCTGATAAAATTTAGTCTATTTTTCTTTATTATAAAAATTAACTGTATTATTATCAATTTTCTGTAATAGAAGCTCTTTTTCCTGTGGACTGAAAACCGCAATTCTCATATTAATCGCCAATCCTCTCATCGCTATAGTTAATAAACCAAATACCCATTTTTGGTCCAAAATGGTCAAATTTTAATTTGCTAATGATCTCATTTATTTAGACACTTGAATGTTCAATATTTTGAATGCAAGCTTCTCTGAAAAAAGTATTTTGAAGTTTTTCATTAATACTTTTATATTTTTTTCCAGAGAATTAATTCCTGTATTTGAAATATTCTTATTTTTAGTTGTTTTATGATTCACAACTTTTTTAGAAGTATCAGGTAAATCTCGTGTGAATTGTATCCTATTATAGGTACTTTTAATGGTTTTCAATGATTCTAGTATTATCAATTAAATCTGGATTCGCTTTTTATAAAAATATCTGGAATTCGATTAAAGATCTAAAAAAGTCTCGAATATTATGAAATTTATAGTTCCAAAGATTTTTAGCCCTGCGTCCCTGTGGTCGAATTCCAATCATTCATTTTTCACGGCCCGCTTTAATATTTGGTTATATTTATTTTTAGTGAAAAATAAATAAATCGTGAATAGTGAATTATGATAGGTCAAATTTAGTTTTTATATAAAACGATAGCTAACACTCATATTAACCGACAATATTTATAATATTGTTATAAAAATAGTTTTAACTTCGATTATTTTAATACTTATATTACTTGATTCAGAAAACATAAGAATTTTTTGCATTTTAACCTTATTTTAAGGTTACATGTCATCAATCACAATTCACCATTCACGATTCATTCATTTTTCACGTAAAATATAACCAAATATTATTGAATCGTAAAAAATGAATGATTAGAATTCGAGCCCTGCAGCTGTTGATTAAAAACCAAGCAAATAAGAGCGTTGGCACATAATCTTGCACACATTTTTTAACGTAATCAAGTTTTGTATATTTTATGTTACTATGAATACACTACTTATATGGATATAATGTCCTGTATAAGAATCTATAAGTGAGAAATTACTACTGCTAGAAAGAATAAAATATATTTCAATCGGCTCGATATCTCTTACTAACTTAAAAAATATATATTCGATCTTAAATTTTGGTAGGGGCTGAAAGCGTCCATGGAGAATACTGCAGAAATATAAAATTATAGTAAAAAAAAAGGAAACAAATAAAAATAAAAAAATTATTTTTTTAAGTGTATTATAAAATTTATTACATACATATGTAATGTTATAAATCGCCTAAGATAATTCTAATTCTTAAAAAAAAAGTCTTTATAATAATTATAATAAAGACACATTGAATTAAATAATACTGAAAAATAATTGCAAGCATTAGACTTGGAAATATATAATATATAAAAAAATTATTAAAATTATCAAAATTTTAAAATTTAGAAAAGTCATTTCAATTTCGAGAAAATTTTTTAAAAATATAGTATATTATTATAAATAGAATGCATTATCAAGATGCTAATTGTATTGATGACGAAATAAAGTTAGCTTATTGTTTAACATACGACATTCGTCTCATTTAATAATAAATACCATTCATGATTGATGTAAAAACCGTAAAATTTTGATAAAATTAATTTTAGCAACATTTTTTTACGATCTTTGCAAAAACTTTGCGATGGATCTTGAGAATATTCTTGCAGTACGTTAAAGGCATTAATTATTATCTTTTCCATAAGATTAGTAGTTGTAAAAATATTATTTTGATAAGTTTTAATAACTTTTTTGGCCGATTCACAAATGTAGATAACTAAATCGGAAGGATATTTTAAACCACCGAGATCTTTCAATTTTATTAACAAGAACTTACCTTTATCATTTTTATAAGTTTCTTTATACATTCATTGCATTTAATATTTCTAGAAACTTTATTTGCAACAGATCCAGCAATGCGCTCGATTATTATTACATTTATATGCAAATTAGAAAAATTTTTGTTAATCCTGCTGAAGTTATTATAAAACATGAGAAAATCAGTTTCTGTAATTTCAAAAAATTCTGTAATTACATCTTCAGATAAAATATTATTTGAATCGTTACAATTATTTAATTTATTTAAACTATTTAAATTATTTGAATTATTTGATTTATTTACTTTATTTACATTGTTAGCATTATTTTTATTTTCTACTTATTTCTTCCCTAAAATGCTAAGCAATTTAGTGTCATCTTGAGGAATGCAAGTTGCTCTTCTTGTGACACTAACATTTACATACAAAATTAATTTTGTAAGAGCAGCTATTAGCTGTTGAGCTGAAGGATAATTGTTGCATCCGAAAATTTGGCGTATTTTGGCGAAAAAATGTTCAATTCTTAGGACAGTTTTCAAGTTAGCAAAGACGATATTTATTTGTGCGAAAGAAGATCGTCAAATAATACTGTTAAATTTTTTAGCACACGATAACACCGAAAAATGCAGTCTTTAAATGAGTGTTTAATACACATTTGGTTACTAATTCTCCTTTTTTAGTCTTTAATTTAATTTTTTAATTTTTAATGTTTTCTATAAAATTTTTGCATTCTTCTTTAATTTTGTTAACATTATCCTTAGCAAGTTGAGCTTGTATATTTTCTATAAGTAATATTTCTAGTGTTCAAGAGATCAAAAATATTATTGAATGTTGCAAAAAAAATTTGCGGGTGCTGATGATCCTTGAAAAAAATATTCAAAAGTTGACCTTTTTCTAAACATTGAAGAGTTGCTGAAGTGGAATTACGTAAACGTTGGACTGCTAAGCCTGTTCGGATTTTTTTTCGTTATAATAAAAATTGTGAAGTTTTGTTAATTTATTCGCGTATTTTAATCTTATAGCTTTTTGTAATTTAATTATTCTTATTACGTATTTATAATTAATTATTTGCTTGTTACCAACATTAATTATACCCTTGTGCCTAAATAAATTTCTAACTAGAGCATATGGCTTGGATCGTACTACAAATATATTTTTTCCAAAGTAATCTTTAAGTTTTGCACATTCCCTCTTGTAAATTTTTTTTGGATATTTTGCTGGCTATAAATTTGATTAATTTTACAGTTTTGTACGGACATTGACCTGGCTCTGATGCCGCCTTGATTAGTGATGGTATTGCTTCTTTAACTAAATCTACGTCGAGAATTATGTTTTCCGAAATTATTCACTCAAGGTTAAAAAAAATACTAAAACAAATAATCAATCAAGGACTAGTATTCAATTTCAAAAGGTCGAGGCAATGAACTAAAAATATTGAAATTAAATATTAACTATTTGGATGCTTAAGTTTAGTCTAGTTACTAATTATTTTAATGAATTTTTTATTTTGAAATCAGTTATAGCTTGCTTCTACTCTAAAATCTATTTCGACCGTAATAATTAAACATTGTAAATGATTTTTTATTAAAAATATAAAAAAATGCATGAATACACTGTTTGCCTAGTTTCAATTTCAAAAGGTGTTACTTCACTTGTGTCTGTCTTGATTAATTTTCAGTCACTGAACTAAATATTTAGTTCTTAAGAAATGAATTTTAAAAAATTTTCAGTTTTTCCAAAAATAGTAAAAATTGAATATTTCCAAAAGGACAATAGCTGGGTCACAAAACTATGGCTTATGTCACACGCAGACATTTTTTCCTTTTTTTTTGACACTGGTTTTATGTAAATTGGTTCAGCGGATCTTTACTTTTAGAAGCCCAAAATTTGCACAGACAGACACACACACATACACAGACACATAAGTAAATTTTCAATTATATAGAGTAGTAAGATAAAACGAAGAATACTTAATAGTACAGCTTAAATTCTTTATTTATAAAAACTAGTTTGTTTTGAATTATAAATAATTTGCATAATTTTTTAGATATAAATTATAAGATAGAGCATAAATTTTAAATTATTCTTTATAAAAAGTTCTTAAAAACTTTTTTATCCTAAAAGTTCAAATTTAAAATTATTTTTAATAATTTTAATCTAATAATTTTTTTTTATTTTTAAATAATAATTAGATTGCTTTAGTTTATAAAAAGCAAATGCTTTAAAAATATTTTTTTATTATTTTAAAGGATCAAACTTCTAGAAATTTTTTAATTTTAGAAAATACATATTTGTAAATTGAGAATCAGATCTATTAATTAAATCTTTTTTATCGTATAAAGTTTGTAAATTTTTATTTTTTCATATTTTTATCATAAGTAGTTAAACTGAAAAAATCAATTTAAAAAAATTATAAAGGATTTCATAATGTATTTTTTCAAATTCCATAGATATAATATTTTCTTATTTAAAAAGTACATATATAAGATCTATTACGCATACAAAAAAAATCTACATAATATGCTTTTTTAATGTAAAAAGAATTTAAAATATAACCATTTTTGGTCGAAATTGAGTTTTGCAACATTTTGAACTACTATAACGTTTTAATAAAATCTAAAAAAAAAAAGAAAAATTAAATAAATACTTTCAAAATTATTTAAAAAAACTATTGTAATCTATTCAATGGATGAATCTAAGTCTTCAAAGTTAATGGCCTTCTTTACAAAGCCACAAATTATTATTGGACTATAATTATCAAAGCATGGAGAATCTGTAAATTTCTTGGTTATTTGAATCATTGATGGCATTTTTTTATTCTCAATATAGTCAGCAAAATGTCTGTATATAAACGTAGGGATTTTATTTCTTCTGTTTTGTTTTGTTTATGATTTATCAGAATCCCTTGAAATATTTGATAAGTTAATATAAATCCTATCATCTTGTTTGAATACGATTATCTGATCTAATTCTAAGGCATGAGTTATTTTTTTTTAATTCAGCCAACTCGTTAGTACGTACAGTTACTTTTTATTTTTTCAGCATATGGCGATTGTAAAACAGCTTTTTGAGATTTTCTATCCCGATTATTTTTTGCACCCATGCATGTATTAGAAATTGAAACGCTATTTTCTTGATATCTGCTATAGTATTCATTAATGATCGGAAGTTTTGATTTTATGCTTCCATTAATTATTATTGGAACTGAAATCAAATTAATAATTAAAAACATTTAAAATTAATTAAACTAAAAAATTTTTCTATTCAATGAGTTGAAAAGAATAATTTAAAAAAACAGAAGCTATTAAAGAATAAAAGTAAAATTTGTGCATTTTCTTAAAATTTGATTAAAAATGCACTCAAATTTACAATCAAAAAGAGTTTAGCCTCGACTTTGGCTTTGTTTTGGCTTTTATTACAACTCTCTGCATTGATATATTAAATTTTTCGAAAAAAGTATTTTTTTTTATATTTTATAAGATTTTAATATAATATATTTGAATATAATAATATACATTTAAAAAACTCAAGTCATTATAAATAAAAAAATCTTTACAAAAAAACTTCTTGAATTTTTAGGTTATTTGATTAAAATTTCTATATACAGAGAGCAGAATTTTTTATGTGTGGATTTTTTATTTAATAAACATTACAACTAATTACTTTTTCTCTTTCTGCTCTGAAGACTAAGTTGTTCATCGACATTATCGCCATCTTCTTCCATAGCTGACAAACTTTCTTCTTCAACTAATACGTTTTCGCCATTTCGTTCCACGTAATCTCCTTGAGCATATTTTAACCAACGTGAACCATTGGAAATATCTTTAACACTCACTGGTTGTCGATAAATACTCATATGAATCGTTTTATCGTGACCCATAAATTTTGAGAGGTCTTCAACTTTTCCATCAGTAAAATTTAAGAATATACACGACATTGCTACATATTTTCTTAACAGCGTGCCCCGTAATAATTTTCGCAAAATTTCTCCAGATTCTTCGAATAACTTCACCATTCCTCCAAAAGACCTGTCATAATATAATTGTGTTCAGTAGGCAGTAAAGGATCTGAGTTTTTTTGATTGGTAGTTGATTTTAATCCAAAAACATATGGATTGTTATATGGTACTTCAGCTTTGAATCTTAATGCTAAAATTAATTCTATACTTTCCACTATTTCAGTCGATAAAATTAAAGGAGTAATTTTTTTTTTTCCTCTTATACAAGAACTCTCTCTCGTTTACTTACTGGCCATGAATTTTGCATTTTTAGAAAGCTTACCATAAATTTCTGGATTCTCTGCTTTGGAAAAAAAACGATTTTTAATCTTTCCGCATCGTTGTCGGTTTAAAATTAATACAGTTATGACAGTAGCTTTTGCAAGCTCTAACACTTGCTTAAATAAATATAATATTTATATATTCAATGAAAATATACATTTTTCTAATTTTTTGCATTAATATAATCAATAATCATTTTCATCTGATGAACCGGAATCACTAAAATTGCTCTCCTCGTCAGCCGCAATATACGAATCTTCTGAAAATCATTATGATTAGGTTAAAAAATTATTTTAGCAGAAGTTTTGCAAAAGCTAAAATTTTCTAGTTAAGATTTTTATTCTTACCTGAATCATTTTCTTCTGGTTGAATAACAACATCAGATACAAAGTTTGATATTTAATTTCCTTTAAACCATAAAAGTTCATATTTTCCATCATTTTTAACCAAACCGTATTCAGTAGCAAGTAAATTTGTTGGATGTTGCATATGGGTATTTCTCCAAATATTTGTTATAAATGCTGCTCGTATAAATTGTTGTTTTAATTCCCGCTTTGATGGTGGAAAACTTAAAACAACGCATTTTTTAATTTTAATCATAAAATCTTCTTGGGATTCGGTTCCTTCATACATAAAAGAGAAAATATCAGATTGAGCTTTATCCACGGAATTTGTACTTTCCTTTCTATAAATTCTGCAAATGAGTTCTTTAAGGATTTCAAATATTTTTGATTTGTCGCAAAGTGTTAAATCAGCAAGAGCTGCAAATGTTTGCTGGTATGATACACAAGCATATAATAAGTCAAAAGGTTTCTTTTTACCCTTACGAAAATAAGACCGATGGCAGTCACATCCAGTCAGGGAGTGCAATCCTGGTAGTGCCTTTGATAATTCAACTTCGAAAATTTCATGTAGTTTAGAAACATTTAAATATCTTTAGTGGTTACCAACCCCAAATCTCATTGATAAGCTAATAGAACTATGAAAATGATCCATATTTCCAAGCAATATAATTAAAATATCAGTGTCAGAACATGACACTAATACATTGCGTTCTTTTATTTTGCTAACATGATAAGGAATCTTTGTGTCAGCTTCTTCGTGGCCAGGACAAGATTAATTTTTGTATATGTTTCTTTGCATCTGGCTGTTAATAACTTGAAAATTATAATTTACATCATAGTTTAAATTTATAACTTTGTTACTGAAATGAGATTAGATAGAATTAGAAATTCAAGTGCTTTTTTGAAATAATGTTTCTCAATTCTAATTCAAAATTAGAAGGCCGTACTTGCTGAGGTCCAGAAATTGTGTATGGGCGAAATAAATCAGTGTTTCTTAAGGAAATATTTATGATCTTTAATAGCAGGTGTAAAATATCTATCAAAAACTATATCTATTTTATTTGCTGCAGGGTAGAAAGACGCCCTTTATTGCCACCATTAAGAAAATTTGAAATCAAACTATGGATATTTTAAAATATTATTTAAATGCATGGCTAAAGAGTGTTTAAATATTTTAACTTTTAAGCATAGATGATTAGTTTTTTTTTTTTTATAAATTTAGTCTTTAAATAATTATTTAAATTTTTTAAATGAAAAAAAGTGCTTACCAGTTTTTTTTGTTGCATCTGTTTCTGATGATTCAAAAGTTAACTCATTTTTGGTGATCTCCATTTCCAGAGTATTTCTTTTACCATTTTGCGAAACAATTTCGCATTCAAAATCGCAATACCCATAACGACCCATTAACTTTCCATTTTTCTTTTTAAGTTTATTAGTTCTAAAAATTTTTAAGACACCGTCGTCTACAAATTTTACTAAGGTAAACATGTTTTTAGTTTAAAAAAATTTTAGTATTCCAGTTTATATGATTAAGAGATAACTAAATGTGACAAACTTTTCGATTATGATATTGCCAGAAATATTTACGGGATGTTAAAGATCCTTGCAGGAGGTTACAGACTTCAAATTTAGCATTGTACTTTCTACTCTGCTTATGAATAAGCATGTATTGGAGCCAATCTGATTGTTTTAAGAAATAGATGACTTAATAATATGTGTTGTAAAAAATAAAGGTTATTTTCATTTTTATTATTCTAATATTTATCTAGTATTTATCATTTTTTTTTCATAGTCTTTAATTTGCAAATATGCAATTTCTAATTTATTTTTAATTACTTTCATATCTTTAGAATATTTATGAATTGTCTTTTGTAACTTGTTTACGCTGGTGATAATAAAATATGCTTCTTGAGATTAATATTTTGGTTAATTTGCCATTGCTGTTGCCGTAAATTGTTGTCTAATTTAGTGCATGAGTTATATATTATTTTATCGCTTTTATTTAAAATTAAACTACATTTCACGTGTCTCTCACACTTATTCGTTGTATCTTTATAAGCTTGTTTTGATTCTGCTGATTTATATTTCACAAAGGTGGACCTCCTATGTAAACTTTTTGTTTTGCAAATTCATTCATAATAATTTCAAATTCTTCTAAAGAGTTTAAATGTTGGTTAGATATATTTTTATCAAGAACAATCATTGTAAGATGAAGATTTTTGTCTAATATAAACTGGAATTTAATTGTAAAACATATTTGGAAAATGATCTGTCTTAAGAAAATTTGCAATGGATCTTGAGAATAATCTTGCAGTACGTTAAAGGCATTAATTATTATCTTTTTCATAAGATTAGTAATTGTAAAAATATTATTTTGATAAGTTTTAATAACTTTTTTGGCCGATTCACAAATGTAGATAACTAAATCGGAAGGATATTTTAAACCACCGAGATCTTTCAATTTTATTAACAAGAACTTATCTTTATCATTTTTATAAGTTTCTTTATACATTCATTGCATTTAATATTTCTAGAAACTTTATTTGCAACAGATCCAGCAATGCGCTCGATTATTATTACATTTATATGCAAATTAGAAAAATTTTTGTTAATCCTGCTAAAGTTATAATAAAACATGAGAAAATCAGTTTCTGTAATTTCAAAAAATTCTAGAAAGAATAAAATATATTTCATTCGGCTCGATATCTCTTACTAACTTAAAAAATATATATTCGATCTTAAATTTTGGTAGGGGCTGAAAGCGTCCATGGAGAATACTAAAGAAATATAAAATTATAGTAAAAAAAAAGGAAACATATAAAAATAAAAAAATTATTTTTTTAAGTGTATTGTAAAATTTATTACATACATATGTAATGTTATAAATCGCCTAAGATAATTCTAATTATTAAAAAAAATAGTTTATAATAATTATAATAATGACACATTAAATTAAATAATACTGAAAAATAATTGCAAGCATTAGACTTGGAAATATATAATATATAAAAAAATTATATATATTTACACTGTAAAAATTCTTATTTGGGTAAATACTATCCGGGTACTAGGACAGTAAATTTATTAACCTTGATAATTTTACTGTAAATTTACTACTCGGATAGTAATTACCCAAACAAGAATTTTGACAGTGTACTTCTACATATAAATTAACATCCAGAAAACGGAGGTCATAAAGTTAATGTTTTAATAAGAATCTGGTTGAACTAAAATCTTCAATTTTATTTTAGCTTGCCTGTAATAATCCAAAATAAAATACTTTTTTCGCTAATCATTACGTTCTTATATTTTTTATCATATATTTGCAAGAAACCCTTTTCAAGAATTTGTGATACCAGTTCATTTTTAAAAACTTTCTGTTCCACGACTGCACATAAATTGTTAAATACAATCACTACATTTGTTCTCTTAATAGAATCGTCTTCTGAAAGATTATCCGTAAGGTATGCTTATTGTACATCCAAGTACAACCCATTAGAGGGAATCGTCGCTAGAAATTCAAATACTAAGATCCGCTCATTAAACGCTAACCCGCTTTGTTCTTCGTTTAATTTTTTTTTTTAATTTAGTTTTCCTAAATACTTATTTCAAGATTTCAAGTAATGATAGGCATTTATTATGTTTTATTGTCGAATCTTATTCACTTGATCAAATGGCTTATTCTGACATCTGGTCCGCTTCTCCGGAAAACTAACGCAAAGTAGCAAGAATATAGTTATCCGAACTCTCGAAGTAAGGGTGATTTTGGGACCATGCTTGCATGAGTACCATGTCTGGACTTCCCAATGGAAGGAAGATCTCTGCATGCTGCTACTTTTGGGACAGTAACCTTAACCTTAACCATAACCCTAACCTAACTTTATAATTAACTACATTAATTTTTTTCGTCATTACAATATTTACAAATAAAGGTACCAGTTTAATAACATCATTAAGAGCAAAGCATTAAATTTTTTTTATGAGTAGAGACTAGTATTATAATTAAACATTGTATTAATTTTCTTTTAATATATTTTTCTTTGATAATTTATAAAAATATAAAAAGAAAAATCAATCACTTTTTTTTTTCTTTGCAAGTAATTTTAATTGAAATTTTATTTCTTTTACTAAAAATCTTTATTTTTTTTACCTATTTAAAATATTATTTTTTTGTTTACAAAATTTATAAACCTATTATAATCCTTACAATTATAAACTTAAACAAATAAAATTAAAACTATAATTTAAAAAAAAAAAAAAAAGATACTCTAATATTAAATACAAATAATTGAATATAGAGCTAAATATTTTTTGCTTCATTTTTTTAATAAAATAGGGTTAACTAAGGTATAAATATTAAATTAAAATTAAGTTGAAACTTAACATATTTGTTAAAATTAATTTCACTTGGCCAAATTTTGAATCTAAATATTTTGAATAAAGTAAACTGAGGGTTAAATTTAAAATTTATTGAATATAACGATCCGTATTTACCTTCAGGGATGAAGATGACATGAATTTCACAAAAGTTGGGGAAAAATATTCATTTTTATAAATTAGATTTGATTAAATCAAGACAAAATCTCAAGAAAGCAAAATAATTATAAGAATGGAGAGAAAAATAAAAATGATGAGAAAATTCAAAGATAAATCTAACTCTGAAACAAAGAGATACAAAAGTTATAATATCAATAAAATCGAATACACACTGATTAAACAGTAGCGAACACTCAAAAAACCAAAAAAGGAAAATTTAAAAAGTTTACAAATGGCTTTCATTTTCAGAAAAAAAATAAAATCGAATGTGGGACGATTTAAAAAATTGCTCCATTATCTTGTCAAAATTTTTTGATTGTGTACAAAAAAAAAAGCTGCCAAGTAATTGTAATGCAAATAATTTTTTTTTACTTCAATTATTTCATATACATTCTGTTCCTCTGATTTCCTTTGATTATAAAAATTTTATTTTTTTATAAACATTAAAATTAATTTTTGTGCAAAAATAACCATTTAACATTTTTAAGCTTTTTGTTATTGTTTATAATTTTATTAAACTGCGTACATAAGAAAACATAACAATGGGCAAATTGCACTGGGAAATAATAATTAAAATTGCGATTCGAATATGAAAGAAGATAAAATTCAAAAAAGAATGTGTGTAGCTTTTGTATAATCTCTTTATTACTCATATTAGAATATAGACAATAAAATCAAATCATATAGTCGAAAAAAAAATTTTAATAATCGAATAGAGAAAATATTTTTTTGCTATTTTGTTAAAAATATTGGGATAAAATTAGCATTATTTCCGATATTTTGCATCATTTTTTTTTTTTAATTTTAAATATACAAAATAGAGCAGCAACCTTTTATTTAAAATATATTTATTATGCTGTTGATAATTGCAATATAAATGGTTCTTTCATTATTCGAAGTCATTATTTATCTTTCACTGTCTGTCAATACTAGACATTATTAGCCTCCAACGGATCTAAAAGTTTAAGAAGAAAAAAGTTATTAATATACTAAATAACAAATAAAAAAAATAACAAAAAAAATGAATTTGACAATACTAAATTTTAATTAAACAAATGAAATTTGTTATTATGAAATTTTATCTAGATAAATTCTTATTTTCGTACTAACAAAAAGAAAAAAAATGTTTATTATACTTCACTTTAACCTATTAAGTCCTAAGCGGACATCCTTGGACACTTGCATTTTTCGGTAATAAAAACTGCATATTTTAGGCTAAAAACCTCACCTATTGAATTGAATTTTGCTAAGAAACGTGCCCAGTACCTAAGTAAAAACTTCCGGTACTGGAGAACAAAACTGGAGAACAAAATATAAGAGAATTTCTTTCTTATCTTGAAAGTAAAATTGAGCGTTAATTATACTATTGAAACTATAGAAAACCGACATTATACTTTCAATAGTATACTAACTATTTGATTATACAATACAAAAGGAAAAAAATTGGCGTTTTTTGTAAATTTTAGCAGCAATAGTTTCGAGACAAAAATTTACAAAAAATTAAATATCATATTGGAGATAGCGAGTTAAAACGATAACTCTAGACATTAATATTTTCATAAAAAAAATTATGTACCACGTCAAAAAAACAAATAAACAATGCGCGAAGAGTCCTAAATCTGCAGTTGCTTCTTCGATAAGAAAGATTATCTATGCTTAAAATCCTCAAGAAGCTGCATTCGAAGAAGCAAGGAAGAATTTGAAAAACTCATAATTAGGATGTTATATGGAAGACGAATTATTGTTATAGTTAAATTTTAAGTATTTCTTGCCTAGAATTGCATTTTTAGACCATGAATTCTAGAAAAACAATTTTTAAAAATATCTCTGTGTGTCTGTATTTGGTTATATCAGATGATATCTCAATTTAAACAATTCTGATATTAAAAAAGTAAAAATAATATTTTATTCACCATAATTCAAGCTGAAATTAATATTTTATTGTTTCAAATTATTTAAAATAAATAAAAAAATACAAATTATTTTGATATGTAATAATTTTTTTATTTTAAAATATTTCAGCAACAAGTCTGTTGGCCTCTTCAGGTGATCTGAATACAAAAAATGCAAAATTTAAAAAAATCATTAAATTTTTGTATCGTTCTTTCTCTTTTTAATTATGCAAGAAAGATTGTTATTATTTTAAGGAACTATTAAAAAATTGTATTTTCGTAATGTTCGAGCCACACTGTTAAATACGTGTGTTATGTAAGCTGGTTTTATAATGTTATATTGTTTATTAGACTGTGTCTTATTTTTTTTTCGATATTTTTTGGCTCCCCCCATTTTTTTTGAATATTTTGGTCATAAAAAACACCCAGCTCCAAGGATTTTGATTTTCGATTTTTTTAACTTAATAATTTAAATACTAATACTAATAATTTGAAACTGTGCAATATAGTTTTCGCAAGTTTGTATGTTTACTCTTTGGGAATAAAAATTACACACGATGTATTCTTTACATTCTATATATTACAATATAATTATGTAAATAAGTAGTATTTAATAAGCTAATAAGACCGAGGAAATTATAAGAAACTTTGCATGCGTAAAAATATTAATTTTGCAAGGTTCCTTGAAATAATACAACCAGTAAAGAATGAAAATAAAAAATTAAGTATATTTTTGAAAAATTTGTACGAGGGAAAATTAATTTCCTTGATAAAAAATGATATAGTGGTGTTTCCTCAAAAATTATTATTTTCTAGAAACAAGGCTTTCAAAGTAGGTCAAGATAGGGCTTGGTTAAAAATAACAAAAATTTAATAGCTAAAGTTTACAGTTTTCTAAGTTTGTATGTTTATTCTTTGGGAATAAAAATTATACGATGTATTCTATACATTCTATATATTACAATATAATTATATAAATGAGTAGTATTTAATAAGCAAATAAGAACGAGAAAATGATAAGAAACTTTGCGAGCGCAAACCATTGTAATTCCAAAGATTCTTGGAATAACGCAAGCAATAAATATTCACGATAAAAATAATGCCAAATTGGCAAAATTTTTAAAACCAATGTACGAGGAAAAATTGGAGGTAAACCCTCAAAGACTAATGACGACGTCGAGAATGCTAAAGAAATTTTGCGAGCGCAAAACATTATTATTCAAACGATTCTTGAAATAATGCAACCAATAAACAATAAAATAATGCAAAATTTCTAAATAAAAAATGAAGCAATCGTTGAAAAATACTGATCTTTGTATAGCAAGTGGTATAAATAACATGTACATTGTTTATATGAATCGCCTTATGCAAGAACCCCGTATAAAATTTTTGAAAGAAGAATAAGCGTAAAAGAGAATATACAAAAATCTTACAGTTCCGTATTTAAAAACAGGTAGTTTCAAGTTCCCCTCCCCGCTTTTACGTTATAATAGAAATACTACATAAACGATATACGTACCTGGATCTTCAAAATTTCCCTTTCTCTTTCAAAAATTTTATACGGGGTTCTTGCATAAGGTGATTCATATATTGCCGCATTCTTTTTTAATATTTCCCCTCTATTCCTTAGTTTATTAAAATTTAGCCGTTTTTTGTGTGCATTGTTTTATAAAAGGATATTTCAGTGTACGGACTTTCCATAGGCGTAACCGAAAATTGGTTTTACGTTACGTTTTGAAATGTTAAATAAAAATTGTTAAAAGTAATTCTGTTGCCGTATTATTCTTTATATGCGATTTTGGCTTATTGCAAAAACTGTTTAATATATTAAGTATAAATTTTGATATTAAATAAAAAGGTGTGTTTATACAGGCTACTAAGTTTTAAAAAAATAAAAATAACACTTTTTATTAAGTAATCACTTTTAGAAAGAAACAATTTTTTTCTCAGCAGTTTCATGTATAAGCTTATAGGATTTTTATTTTAGTTTTGGGAAATAACTTCAATTCTTTTTAATCGATGACATTGAACCTTTTGACGTACTATTTTATATCATCATTACAGAAATATTTGAAATCAATAAGTCTTTAAACCATTTTTTCTCGTTAAAATAAGGCAGAATTTTACTAAGATTTAATAATTTATTTATTTCCATGAAAATTAAAAGTTACAGTTATCCACAGCAAATGTTTTTTAATTTCTTAATATATGGATTAAAATAATTAAAAAAAAAAAAGTTTTAGTCAACTGCAAACCATAAATCGCTGGGGCCTTTTTCTGTATTTAATTTTTTTTTTGGTAGCCGTGGTCTCCATTTTATTCCCAATTTCTAATTGGTGACACTTGCTTTTCCGTTGGCTGCTTATATCAAATGGTTTCTTATTTTTCTTGGCATCGGAATACAGAACAAAAAAATCAGAGAATAACCCAAAAAAAAATTTTAAACCCAGAAAAAGCTTTACTATAGATTAAGCTGCCCACTCTGTGCAGGATGGTTACAAAACAATAATTAGAACACAAATTATAATAAATTGGTCCAGAAAAAGTAAAAGTTATACCATTAAAACTCTTATTATCCTTTACCTACCTCTCATCCTATTTCGTTAACTCATTTGTATACATTTTCAAACCTTCTAAAGCAAATAGATATTAAATATCGAACGTAATATAATGTAAAAATTTCAATTTATTTATTTAATTTAAAAAATTGTTATTTAAACCAAATTAAATTGTCACAAAAACAAATTTTTAAAGGTTTTTATACAATATGCAATGCGCAATATTTTTTTTACGTAATTAATTTGTTTTTGTTTTCTAAAAAGCTTCTTTTTATAAACATATATTTTTAATCAATTATATAAAGTATAGTGAATAGTAAAATTCATACAATTAACTAAAATAATTTTTTTCACCTTTACAAAATTTACAAATAAAGGTACAAGTTTAATAACATCATTAAGAGCAAAGAATTAAATTTTTTTTAAATCGATAATAATAAAATAAATTGATTTATTTTTTCATTAACATGAACAAATGGTTTTTTAATCCTTACAAGAAATGTATATTAAATAATAATTGTAATATTTGTAAATTATTGTTAAATTTGATATTAGATGTATTGTTAAGCGAGTAAAATTATTTTTTTTAAATCAATTCTTATAGTGATTAAAAAATCTTTAAAATTTGTGTATATTATCAAAAATAAAATGTTTTTTTCAAACAATGGGACTCTTTTTTGAATTAAATTTTTCAATTATTCTATGACATTAATTTAGTTTTTAATAATAAACACTAAAAGTTTAAAAAAGGTTGCATTTATTTATTTATAAAAAATTCAAAAATTTTACTAGCTTTATTTATTAAAATATTTGCGATAATTTAAGTAACAATCATTGGAATTTTTAACAAGAACTATTCTTGAATTATGGTGCATTATAAATGTATGTGTAAGAAATATTTAACAAATCCAACATTACTGCAGATATAAGAAAAGATGTTCAAAAATTTCAACTCATCATAAGATATGATGATCGTCAATTATAATTATCCAAGCAAAATAAATATAGATAATTTAAGAAGACTAAGAAAATAATTTATTCTTTGCTTATTTCTATACGTAATTGTATATCAAAAAATAAAGCAAACTGATTATTCTACAAATTCTTTATGAGTTACAAAAAATATTTACTTGTGAAAAAGATTGCAAAATTTTGGTATGCATCAATGCAACTCCTGAACTGTATTATTTGGAGGATGATTTTATCACCAATCATTTTATGATGTAACCCAGTAAATAAAAAACAAGTAAGAATCTGCTGTATATGCAGAATTAAAAAGTTATTCAAGTCTGAAATTCATGAAAACTTATTCATCGATTAACTTTAACTAGAAAGGTTCTAGTTAAAATATTACACATACTATATTATATTTTATCAAAGTAAAAAATATTTGCACATATAAAGATGCTTTTTCAATGGTAAATTCCAATAATCAGAATTTTTAATTTGTCGTAAAATATTTTTCAAAACAATAATTTACTTATTTTAGTAATAGTCTTGCAATCAGAGTGAATAAAGTAAATATCTATTTAAAGGCTTTTAGTTTTTATTTTAAAAAATAAATTAATTTCTTTGTCTTACATCCTAGGAAAAAAGGTTTTTTACATCTGAAAAATTTGTAAAATAAAAGAAAATGTAAATAAAATAATTTTTTAAAATTTTCCTTACTACTTAAAATATTTTTTAAGTGTATTAGTTTTTGAAATTCAAAATAAAATATAAGAATTGATTAATAATTTTGATAATGTAAATTTAATAGAGTTATATTAGATTTTTTAATATATATTCAGTTAAATGAAGCTGTTTTTTAAATAAGGGACAAAATATCACATTTGTTTTGACTTTGCAGTTGCATACACGAGGGAGTGCAGACAGCATGCAGAAGTCGAACCCTATATTTTGTCCCGTGATTTAAAACATAGTTTTGCATAAAATGGGGAGAAAATCATCTTCCTAGGGTAGAAGATAGGCTCTTACTACCCTAGATATATTATAGTAAATTAAGTATCATGGGCGTAAAGTTTTAGTGATAGTATCATCATTAACAAGAGTTATATGTGTTCAATCTAATGTCTAAAGTTTTTCGCCCATGGTGTATATAATATTTTTTGCCTATCTAGGCATACAACGATTGCAGTAAATTACTTCTGATGTTTTACGCTAGAGTTTAATTTAATATATGTTTAAGTTTAAATGTAAAAATTTAGTTTGATTGACAAATTAATTAATAATAAAAAAAAAAGTAAAGAGATTTTATAAGTAAAAAAAAAATAATTGTTAATAAAAATAAAAAAAAAATAAAAACAAAAAAAATAGAAAAAAAAATAATAAAAAAGTAAAAGAAAATAATAAAAAAAAAAAAAAAATATAAAAAAAAAAGAAAAAAAGAAAGAAAAAAAAAACAAAAAAAAAAACAAAAAAAAACAAAAATAAAATTAAAAGTTAGATAAATTAAAGTGAAATAAAAATTTAAAAAAATATTAATATATTGTTAATGAAATATTGAAAATAAATGAGTTTAAAATCTATTGTACGTCGTAATTATAAGTATAAATAACTATTTGATACAACAGTTTAATTTTTTTTGTAAATATACATTTTTTACTGAAAGATTAAAAATACTGTTTGTTCAACAAAAATATAATTTACTGCACAATCAAATTGCTTAAATTTTCAGTAACTCAATTTATATTTTAGAATTTATAGAATTTATTTTTGATTATTAAATAGTAGAGAGATCCATACAAAAAAAAATTATAACGTTACATAAAAAATTTCACTGTTATTTACACTTAGTAAGTTACTTTATATTTTTTTACAAAAAAAGCTCTTTTTAAGTAATATTAATCTTGTACCTGCTTACAGAAATTTACTATAATGTGAATTTTCGGGCGATACCATAGTACGAGTTGAAATAATATCAAGTTTCTTCTATATTAAAACTAGAAATAGTTTCTACCAGCTCCTACCTATATAAGTTTTTAAGTATTCCCTTCTATAACAAGTCATAGATATCCAATCTGAAATCTCAATACACTTTTTAATCACTTTCTTAAGGTCCAAATTTTTCAATTTATCATCTTTAACAGATTTCATTACAGCTGAACAGCATGAGAGCAAGTCTCTTTTTGAATAAATCTGGTTTTTTCTTTCTTATCTTGTTTTTCAAATTAAGTGTGATCTTTAACATCATCATAATTTGTTCTTTATTTATAACAGATATTTCATATACTTTTATATTCTATTAACGTATCTAAGTACTAATAAGTAGCTACTATTTGTTTTCTTCTTTATATTATTGATAATGTATCTATTTTGTGCTTCAAAACATGATATAGTTCTCACATTTTTTGCCTCCATGATGTTATTTGTTATTAGATATCTAATAATTTCACACACCTTGCTTCAAGATAGAAGAACATTGATGAAGATGAATAAAAAATTAAATAAAAAGGGGTTTATTTCTCTTTTTCAATTAACCCTACAAATTTTGAAGTAAAAGTCCATCGGTTTGATATTTTGGCCATTATAAAGTTTTAGGATTATAAGCAATAACTGAGGAACTATAAAGTCTAAATAAATAATTAAGTTTTAATTAACGAATTAAATATTTCCTTGCTATGCAATTACGTTTTCATTTTTCTGGAAAGTCTCACTGGAAAGGTTTCAATTCACGCTCAACCACTTTTGTTTAAGCGTGGATTTAACAAAAAAGATTTAATTTGAATTATTACACGCTCTGTTAAACAAAATTACGCACCTCAAAAACAAATGCCAAAAATATTGGACTAATTATCCAGGTGCGGTTTTATGCAGCAAAAATTTATGCCAATGATTCTTATGTGCTTTTATACTATTAGCGTTTGTATCGCTATTATGGCTTATGATTATAGGGTTCCATATAGATTCCAATTCTTTTTGTTTCTCTTTAATTTTCTACGCATTAGCTGTGATGTTGCATAGTGATAGCTGCATAGACATCCAATCTTAAATCTCATTACACTTTTCAATCACTTTCTTAAGGTCAAAATTTTTCAATTTATCATCTTTAACAGATTTCATTATAGCTGAACAGCATGACAGCAAGTCTCTTTTTGCAACCAATCTGGTTTTTTCTTGCTTATCTTGCTTTTCAAATTCAAGAGCCATCTTTAACATCATCGTAATTTGTTCTTTATTTTAAATAGATATTTCATATACTTTTCTATCAATTTCGGCAAAGACATTCAAAAGAAGTTTTAGCAAAACTTTTTGCTATAGGTTTCCTAACAATTAATCTAAAATTTTTATTTTCTGTGCATTACCTGTGCTTTTCATAGACATCCAATCTGAAATCTCATTACACTTTTCAATCACTTTCTTAGGGTCCAAATTTTACAATTTATCATCTTTAACAGATTTCATTATAGCTGAACAACATGACAGCAAGTCTCTGTTTGCATACAATCTGGTTTTTTCTTGCTTATCTTGCTTTTCAAATTCAAGAGCCGTCTTTAACATCATCATAATTTGCTATATATTTATAATAGGTATTTTATTTACTTTTCTCTCAACTTCAGTAAAGACATTCAAAAGAAGTATTAGCAATGCTTCTTGCTCTAGGTTTTCTAATAATTAATCTAAAATTTTTATTTCTGCAATAGTTTTGAAATCAGAATTTAAAAAAATATCAGTATTCTTTAATTGTTGAACATCTGAGCATAATTTTCTTAAATCATATAAAGTTTTTTTTAACTTCTTTATAATTGGTAATAAGAAAGCCTTTATTTGCTGTATCTCATTATTTTCTATGAGTGGAAATAAAGTATCAAAAGCATTATCACCATTTTGGTAGTTATTTTTTAAATCCTTATAATAATTAATAAAATTACCTATATGTTTTGTTAGTTGTTTGTTTTGGGGCCCAAATTCGACGTCATTTATTGTAAGATTAAAAATACTGTTTGTTCAACAAACATCTAAATTATTGCACAATCAAATTGCTTAAATTTTCAGTAACTGAATTTTTATTTTTGAATTGAAAAAATTTATTTTTTAAAGTTGATAATTTTTAACTTGAAATGGTTTAAGGCGATTGAAATACCTTTGTAATATTTAATTAAAAATAAGTCTTAATTTATTTTTGATTATTAATTAGTAGAGAGAACCATAAAAAAAATTTATAACGTTCAATAAATATCTTAAAAAATTTCACTGTTATTTACAGTTAGTGAGTTACTTTATATTTTCTCAAAAAAAAGCTCTTTTTTAATAATATTATTCTTGTACCTGCTTTAAAAAATTAACTATAATGAGAATTTTCGGGCGATACCATAGTAAGAGTTGAAATAATATCAAGTTTCTTCTTGTCAAACAAATATAACTCCTCACAAGGGGTGCAGTAATAGTAACAAGTAAGCAACAAATAGTAAAAATGCTTATGTCGAATTGTAATTGATCTCTTGTTTTACAATAAGAGCAGTATTTTTTGTTGCGTGCGTATTATTATTTCTGCTTCGATAATTTCTGTTCCAGTTGTTGCACGCCCCCTTTTACTTCGGTTGTTTTCTGCCTGCTCTGTTTTTATAATTGCGTCTTCGAGACTATTAAACTTTTCCGCGTGTAAAATATTGAACAGATTTTGGTTGAGCTCATTTATGAATGTTTCCGGTGCATTAATTTTTACGGATGAAATAACTTCGCACGTAGTTTTTGGATCTTGTTTAATTTTTACCGCTGAATCCTCTTATTATTTGCCTAGCTCTTAACTCGTAATCTTCTACAGATTCATTTTCAGCTTGTTTCAGGTTAGCTAGGGCCGTGCTTAACTTGGAATACGTTTTACCTTTCGAGGAAACATTTAAGAGCCTTTTAAAAATAATCCTAATACCCTTGCGCATACAGTCCCTTATTTCTACTTCCATTTCCAAGATTTTTCCGATTAACATTTTCTCAAATTTTACTTTTTCGTTAAGGCGTACAAGTTCAGTTGCGAATTTGCATTGCTCAATAATATCTTGTACGGAACCAGATATTTCGTCGAAGTTAGGTACTAAAGCGATGGCCTCTATAACTTTTAGTAGCTTGAAAATCTATTGGTTTCAGATTCTGAATCTGAGGATGGGGATAAACTACGTTTGTGTTTTAATTTACATTTGGTTTTTAGTTTGTGATACATGAAGAGGATTTGGTCAATAATTTTTTTTGTCCTCATATTTATTGAGTTGTTAAATGCGATTCTAAAATATTAAATAAACCAAAAAAGATTAATTAATAATGCATGAATATTTTATTTCAAATATTTATGTTTTAATATTAAATATGCCTCCTTATCATGAAATCCTATCAAAGTAGTATTTTCTGTTTCTGTTTTAATCTTAATTTTTTTTCTTAATTTGCTGTGAATTGATTTAAACAAGTTATTATTGCAGTAAAATTTAAGAAACAAATTTTAAGATAAAAAAAAAATAATTTTTATTGTTGACATTGATTTCTGATTTTCAAGTTTTTTCTCATTCTCGTGTTGTTTTTCGTTTTCATTTGAATAATTTAAATCAGAGGAAATTTTGAATGATTCATCTGACTGTTAAAAAATATTATAAAAATGTGTAAATCTTACTGAATCAGTTTTATTTTTTCTTATATAATAAACTTTTTATTAGTAAATAAAAAATAATTTATTTTATCTCACATCATCATAAAAATTCGTAATAATTTCAGATGCATCCTGTTGAATAAATATTTACTTGAAAGTTTGAAAAAGCTTTTGCAAGACCAATTTATAATTCTTTGTGTCCATGGAAATTTTGAATTATTTTATATTTTACATTTAACTACTAAAATTAGTGACAGTTTTATAAGTTGTACTAGATAAAAAAAATGCTTTGCAACTGCATTTCTTTATTTGATAAAAATTGAATATTACAAAACGAGAAACATGGAGTTATCATTTGCTAATCAATAAATTTGAGTCAAAGAAAATGATGCCATTTTTTATGCATACTTTCTTTAGAATTACAGATTTTTTTTCTGAATTATTATTATTGAATGTTGCAGCCTCTTGTTTATTATGTTATTGTAATACCAACTCTCTGATTCTTTAACAACAAATTTCTTAAATTCTAAAATATAAAAGTGCAAAACTGAATAAATTGTTACATTAATAATTTAAATAAGTAACATTTGTATCTTTTTCGTCGTAATTCAACACACAATTGAATTTTGCATATAAAGTTTTCTAATTATTCTGTAGATCATATTTAGCAGCAACAAAAATTTTTGGCATGTTTGTTATTGATTATAAAATTTATCGAAAGCGTATAAAAACATAAATAAATATACTTTTAGATTTTATGTATTATTATAAGAGTTTTTCCATTTTTGGATTTTTTTTTATATTGTACCATCTATTGCTGTTATCTGTACCATCTCTCTAAATCTTGCTGTTTTTAAATTTCAGAGATCATGTTACTCCTTTACTTTTTCATTATTTGCGAAATTTTTGAATTTAAAGTGCAATTCATCAAATTTATTTCCTTGATTTTCTACTCCTTATTTATTTCCTTGATTTTTCTCGTAATTTTTAATTTTTTCTCTGGAACTATGCTGTTCAACAATCAATTCTATAATCTCGTTATCTCTGCTTACAATTGTCTTTTCTAATACCGTATTTTTATTCAGTAAAATTTCATATATTTTTTTATATAATAAATCATCATTATCCATTGGTTCATCGTTTCATTCATCTTAAACCTAAAGACTTGTACACAAATAAAAATTTATGCTTGAAAATATAAGTAATAAATATGATTTTAGCTAAATATAAACATGCATCGATATTTTTATTCTCATAGCCATCATTAAAGCAGTATTGCCTTTATTTTCATTTTTATTTTGGCGTCTTTTTTTTAGAATAGTAAATTATGTATTAAATATTAATATTGTTACTGAGAATTTACCAAGTCCATATAATCCTAACTTGGTCTGGAATTTTTTAGATACAGCTAGAAATAATAAGGGTATATTGTTTGATTAAAAACAGGAAATGACAACTTATAAGACAATTAATTTTTATATTGTTATAGAATATAATATATAAATAATTTAATTTAAAAACAATTTTAAAAGGCGCCCCATTAAAAATAACAGTATAGTATAAGGTTTAACTTATACACCGCAAGAACGAACTAGTATTAATTTGTAAGTAATAGCATTTCATACCATATTAATTTCTTAATAACAGCTGATGGGTATTAACCAATCGAAATTAAGTGCCTCATAATTCTGATTACATTTCTTAATTTTTATAGAAGATCAAACATTAGGTGTAGCCACGGATAAGTCCTTTTTTAAAATATTTTCGTCAAAATCTGTAATTATCGCCTCCAGGCAAGTGAGATTCTGGTGTGCAAAATAGATTTTGATTAACTCAAAAGCAAAGAGGTTACAAGTGGACTATACTTTATACTTTCTTTGAATTTACTATAGTATAGTGAGCTACTAATGGTTCTTTCATAGTTAACAGGATTAATTTGTAATGGAATTTAAGAAACATTAGACGATGAGGTTGTGATGATTTTTTCTCTGCTGAGGCATTTGATGTTTGGTCAGAAGATACATGCGTCTGAGCACAAAAACTGATTTGTCATCTGCTGCTTCTAGAGTACTAGTTTTTTGTGCTATTGTTTCAGCTGTTGAGGTTTCAAGCAAGATCTGTACGTTGGATACATTTTTATGGACGAGAACATTAGGTATAATTGAATGGCTAAATTATGATGCCTTAGGTCATAAAACTATTCTCCAAAACAAAAATTTTTACATACTGCTAAATGTAAAAATGCTGATTTTCAAATAAAAATTGGTAAAAATCAGAAAAATAGTTTAAAAACACTTTAGAAAGCATTTAGAAACCTTCCAAAAACTTTTTACTATTAAAATGTTCTGAAAGCTTGTTCGTAATCAAATATTTAAATAAAACTGTAATATGATTATTTTGATAATTTTCTTAAGCAATTCTTTGAAAATTAATTAAGAAATATGCATTTTTACTAATAAACAGTGAATAAAACCGTCAAATTGCGTTGGGTATAGATAATTATTTTTTAAACGTCTTAAATTAATTGAATTTATTAAGCGGTTTAAATATATTTTATTCTATACCTTACAGTTATCTTTAAATATTTCTTTAGTGGTAAGATTTTAGAACATTTTAGTAGCAAAAAGTTTTTGTAAAGGTTTCTAAAAGCTTTCTAAAACGTTTTTAAAAAATTTTTTGGCTATTTTGACCGATTTTAATTTTCAAATCGGCACTATAAAGAGGTATGTAAAATTTTTTTTTTAGTTGATAGTTTTATGTCCTGAAGCATCATAATTGAACCATTATTTTTCTCTATGGTAATCTGGGATACACGGTCTTTGTGTGCTGGACGTGGTATTTTCGAAGTCAATTGACAAAAAAAAATTATGGGTTGGCATTAGCATACACTATATCTCATTAGCATAACACTATGTCTCATAGTATAAGGGAAGACAATGCAATAAAACAATAAAGTAATGTTTATTTTAATATTATTGTAAATTTACAATAATTTTTCGTCAGTAATAAAATGTTTGAATCTTACAAGAAAGGTTTATCGATTTTTGGAGTCGTCATCATTTTATCACCAATAACAGTGTTAGCCAGTTCTCAAGGATAAATAGTGTCTGATTTTATACATCTGGCTAGTATAAATTTACTAATAGGAAAAGATCTAACTAACTGATATAAAGGTCATAATTTTTGCATGAAAGTATCTTGATAGTTTGATATCGAAAATCAGAGTGACATAAATGGTTGCTAATTATTGTTTTTTATTTTTTTTTCGGCTTAAAAGTTTTAAAGCTAGTAGAATTTCTTAAAAAATTTGCTAGCGTGTAGAAAAGTATTTAAGATGCCTTACTATAAATTTTAAGATTACGATCTTATATTCATATTTTTACTAGATAATAATATTTACTTTCTATGTAATAGTCATCAAAATTTATTAAAATTTAAATGTTTTTAAAATAACTCTGTGACTGGTTTTTATCATAGACTAAAATTATTCATGATTTACGACCGTTAATAGGATTTTCTTATTTAGGAAATACAAGAACTAGAACTGTTTATGTTTAAATCATATACGTCACAATGACAAATTTTAATAGAATGACTTTAATAATTAAAATTAATCATCAAAAGAGTTTTTTTTCTCTATTACATCAGCATTTTCTAAATTTTTTTAATAAATATTAATCTTATAAACGCTATTAAAATAATAAAGTATGTGTAATTTTAGGGGCATAACTAAATCAATATCCACTTCTGTTAGGTCTTCAAATATTTCTATACTAGTTATATTATTTTCTGCAAAGAATTTATATATTTTTTAAATAATCTATGCGTTCGCTTTCTTTCAAATAAAATATTCTTTTCTGGACAGTAGTCACGAAAAGACGATTTCCTGACCACTGCGCGACCGATTGCTCTTGCCGCAGAAAAAATTTACTTGCGATTTGGGGCATCTTGCCTTAGCTATGTCTATTTAATTCAATAAAATCTTGAATTAAATAAAAATATTGATTTTTAAGCTAACAATTATTTCCTTTATTTTTTTAATAAATTGTCCTCGTTTTAAAGACATTCAGCCTTTATTATCAAGGCTAAAAATTTATAATATTTTACAATTTAAAAAAAAAAATATTCATTATATAAATTTCATATTAATATAAATTTCATATTTAAAATTACTTTTACCTTATTAAGTAAAGAATATATAATATTATTCTTTACTGAGTAAAGATCTTATACTAATCCTTGACTCTATAAAACAATTTGTTTGCGATTAAGAGTTTTCTGATGAATTTGAATGTGTGTCATTTTGGAAAAGGTACTTTTATAATAATTATATTCAGTATCTAATATTGTCGTTTATAGAATATTTTTTGAATTTATTGACCAAATGGAATAAAATGAAAACAAATATATGTATAGTTTACAAAAAATTTTTTATTGCTGTTGTTAAAGCGATGTTTCGTCAACTGATTTATTGACCTTGTCAAGCTAAAATTACATAATTAATAAAAATTAAAAAAATTTTTTTCTTACAATATTAAAAATTTACAATATATATTTGTTCATTTACCGATTTAACAATTTTTGTGTGTATAATATTTATACACTCATATCACTGAGTCTGATGTAAAACTGAGACTATTTTTATTTTATTTTTTTATTAAAGTCTAAAATTTAAAGTTCGTTGGATATTTTATTAGATTCGGATTACAATTTTTTTCTTAAGTACCGATTATTTTAATATAGTTAAAGGAAGTGTGATAAATGTATACAAAAATTCTAGACTGTTAAAGTCAAAGTCATGGTTGGTATACGTAATTGATGTTTGTAAGAAATGGAATCTTAATGTTTATTTTCGTACTCTCTTTTATGCTCTACCATAGGTTTTCTTAATTTACGTCCTAATTGGCCTATATATACATAATCACAGTTTTTACATTTTATTATGTATACTATGCCCCTGGTTTCCATTTTCTCAAGTTTGTCTTTACCGAGTTTTATTAAGTTATTGAATTTATTAATATTTTTATTAATAATTATTTTCTATAAATAAGAAAATAATAAAAAAATAATTTTCTACGTGAAAATAGTATTTAATATTTTTTTTAAACTAAGAGAAATTCCTTTTTTTCTTACAAATTAATAAAATATTATCAAGTTCGTAATATAAAATCTTTTCAGGAGCTTTTAAAATTAATTATTCTAGATCTGGACATAACTGACCAATCAGAATGAAATCCTTTTCATAAGGTGTATAATTTTAATCATCAAAATCTCTTACAAATGAGATTTCAATTTTAGTAAGATAAGGACTGAATTTAAGTAAAAGTATTTTTAAAAAAAGCACGTTATTTCTTGTAAAATCGTTTATTAATATAATTAATTAAGATGTCTCATAAAATTTTGTTAAACTCAAATCTTTGATTTCCTGATAGCATTTTTCGGCAATCGTCTTCCATGATCTACAAACTTGTTCAAATTTAAATCTATTTTGCAAAGTAAAGTATTGAAAAATATTTTGAAAAATTTATTATTATTTGGTAAATAATAATGAAGACGATCAAAAATGGAATAATTTCAGAAATAATTTATTTATTTCGACGTTTCAAAACCTTTAGCTTTCATTTTCAAGAAATTCTGTAACAATTATATAATTATAATTTTATAAGTCATTTTTTTCTAATTTTTTCTAATTACCCTGTGAAAAATTTTGATAATAATATTTTGTTTAATAATTAAATTATAAATTTATTTTCTGTTATATTGTTAAAAAAAATAGTAATAATAATTTTTAAGCCATAAATAAATAAAAATAAATTTATAATCCTTTTTGTTTGCTGAGTTTATACCGCAATGAAATTTTAGATATTAGTTAAAGCTTATTATGTAATACTGTTATTATCGATATTGTAATTTAAATTTTCAATTTATTTGTAATTGATAATTATAATATTTATTTTTAAAAATTGTTTTTTTATTTACTTGGGGTTTTAGATGGTGAATTAAAATTGTATTGCTTAGATTTTTAATACTCAAGTTATTGTGTTTAATAATTTTTTGGTAGACTAATTTTACTTTAATTTTAGGAACTTATGGTATTTAGTAGCCAGAAATTTGAAAAAAATTAAATTTGTGATGGAAATCCCAAAGTAATTTGTGATGGTAATCCCTAAGTTTTATAAATAAATGCGTTTTTAGACATTTGTGGGACCAGTTTGGGATAAAAAACTTCAGTTATTAAAGAATTTTAAGAAGAGAAGGCAAAAATATCCAATATAAAAAACAAAAATGTAAATTTTAAGATAGATTAAGGAACGTCAAATTTTAGGAGGGACGGGGACCGAAAATACTCTGCACAAACAAAAGTTCCTCAGATAAAAATAAAATTCTTACAGCAAAAAGCGTAATTAAAAGTAAATGACTCGTAAATTCGTAAAAATTCTTTTACTTTTTTCAAAATAACCCAAGCAATTCAAATTTGTGTCAATTGGTAAAATTTACAAAAATTAATATTTTAGTAATCCTGACCTTCTTTTC
Source organism: Anagrus nilaparvatae (assembly GCA_022575985.1). Lineage (NCBI taxonomy): Eukaryota > Metazoa > Arthropoda > Insecta > Hymenoptera > Mymaridae > Anagrus > Anagrus nilaparvatae. The sequence goes on from JAKSXM010000205.1 coordinate 92,486, forward strand.
TTGCAGGAAGCAATGCATTGCCTGTGTGACATCAGTAGCGTGTATACTATTGTGGTATGGATTCGTACTATGATAGCCCTCTTCAATTAAACCTAGAATATTGAGTTAAAAAAAACTTCTTTTTCAATAAATCTAATTTTTTCACCTAATAATAATAAATAAGATATTTTTCAATAATCTCCAAAGTTCAATTCTTATACATTGTTAATATAGAAAGACGCAGAAAAAATTTAGCCAATTTGACCGAAACTTAATTCTCTATCCTTTTGTGCGAGTCCTTTTTGGTCAAATTTTTAATTGGTCACGTGACTTAAAAACGCAGTAATTCATTAGTTAACCATATCCTTTTAAAAAATCGAATTTTGAAAAAAACTATTCGGTAGAGCTGCTTCGGTTAAATATTCAATAATAAATTTGGGTAATTTTGAAGACCCGACCATACAGTTCATACACACTTCATTTAAATCTACCCATGTACATAAAAAAATATTTAAACTTAGTTAAGAGTAAATGAAACATTAATTTTAAATAAATTTTAAAAAAGTTTTTAGTATAATATATATTTATGTCAACAACAAGATTTTGCTCATGTTTTTGAACAAATTTCGTGTGCTATTAAAATCGAGTTTTAGGTATACCTACTCTATGCCGAATAGTAAAAATTCATAAAATTGCGCTGTGATGCTGTAATATTAAGCTTAATCTTTTTACGTTGGAAATGAAGGGCAAGGGTTATCTTCACTTATTTATTGCCAAATTATTTTAAACTGGTATGTCGATAATCTATTTGAGAGATATGAAAATTTAAAGACAGAGTCCCGATTTAAGATTTTTTAATAAACGCTAATTTTAAACGCCATCTTCACAGAGCCATATCTCGACAGCTGAAGCAAAAAGATCGAGTAAAAAATTTTTGAAAACTAGGAAACTTGTCAAACTCATTTTAGTTAAAAATTAGAATTCTTACAGAAATTTAAAAATTGGTCATTTTTGGCCGAATATGACCATTCAATTGAACAATCACAATCTGTCTTAAAATTTAGAAACAAATTGACTTCCCCAAAAGTTGACACTCCCCTTGTAAATACTATAATAAATAACAAAAATTTTAAATATTTTTAAAATATACCATTGTCAATACCATCAATCCCAACAGCAGTATTTGAAAAAAATAATTCAGTAGACTTTTCTATGCTGCTAATGCGATGTTGATTTATGGAAAATTGTTTATTAAATTTAAAAATTAACATATAAAATTTATTATGGAAATTTTTAAACAAAAATAAAAATTGAAAATAATAAATTTATATATTAATTAAAATTTTTAATGAATATTTTGAATTCAAATTCACAATTTTAACTTCTTTATTAATAAATCTCGGTTTTCGTATTGTTTCTGGACTTATAATGATAAAAAAATAAAACAAAAATAAAATAAAAAAATTTTTTTTTAATTTTAATTTAAAAATTTTTTTAATTTTTACTGTTTTAATTATAAACCTCATTTTTATGTTTTTATGGACTTTAGGAAGAAGTTGTGGCCTTTTTATACTTACCACGGGCCTTGGAGGGGTATAAATAACGATTTTGTACAATAAAAACAAAAAAATTTTTTTTTTTAAATTATGGTCAAACGTCAACATTATGGCCATAATATAACCATAATTTATGGCCAGTTTATGGCCCATCACAATAAATTATGGCCATTTTATGGTCAAAATTTTTCACAGGGTATAAACAATTTTTTTTTTATTTTTATTTTTTACTTACATATAGTTATAGTATATTATATAGTTATATTACTTATATAACTTTAATAAAAGTAAGTAACCATACTATGATATTTTATTTTAATTTTTTGAAATCACATAATATAATGAAATATCCCAACAAGCAAAATGAATTCAGATTGTATTCAATATGAATTCAGGAGTATTCGGAATGAAATCTTTTTCTATCCTTATTGAACTCAATATGTATTCATAAAGAGGTCATTTTATTTCGCCTAATTGAGCTCTTTTTGATTAATTTTTGAATTCATAAATTATACATTTTGAATACTTTGTGAATTCAAAAGTTTATTTTTTAATAATAAAGTTATTATATGAGGAAGTAATTAATAATGTTTAAATAATTTTATTTTATCCAATTTTTTATGACAAAAATTGTTTTGGTTAATTTTTTTAAAACTAGGGGTATATGAAAAAGAAACGAATATATTTTAAGGAAAACATTTTTTTCTCATTAATGTTAAAAACGTTTTTTAAAAGAAAGTAAATAACTGGTAAGCAATATGTAAAATTATCATTTTTATATTTTATTAGCAGTTTATTTAATATGAAATTAAAATACATATATATAAAAAATATTAATTAATAATTGCTAACTTAATTCATATAAGTAATAAAGTCGTTTTACTGCAGAAAATATTCTGTTTTTAATACAAAAAAGTAAATTTCTCCCCGGTGCATAATTTAACGTTAAAAATTAACGGCTCTAAAAAGCTAAAAATTGGGGGAAATTATTTTTTTATGTATACTTTCGACCAAACATGTTTTGTGGTACATTCTGAGACTCGAAAATCCAAACTGTATGCACTTCACAAATATTGACAGATTTACATGTTCAATAAATTTAATAAAAAGCAGCTTTTGAAAGTCTCATATGCAGTTGAAAAATTATTTTATTTGTTACACTAAAAAAAGCTGAATCTACATATAGACAAAATAAGTTGGTTAACATGATTAATAGTTGGATGGATTAGGAGGGATAACCATTACACATTTTATTCAGATATATAATTTAAAAACAAGGCATTATTTAATAAATGATAATTTTTATTATAATTGATTCAGGCGCGCACACAGAAAGTTGCGCTGGGGTAGGCTAATAATGATAATAGTAATAATAATAATAATAATAATAATAATAATAATAAGGTAGAAGGATACAGTAGGATACTTTCTTCGGATGTGTGCGCTACGTGGAAGGGCGCCCGCCCTTCCCGATTTGGAGGCCAGAGACGGTGGTCCCGGAAATGCTACGGAGTTCTGAAAATTGGAACAAAGTAGCAGAGTACGTAAGGGCCACCTTGTTGAAGAAAAAGGAGGAGGGCTTTCTATCGTAGAAAGCTCTCCTGTCACTAGGCTGAGGGAAGGCAGCGGCCAGTTGCCTAGGCTGCGCGTCCCAAACTGAAGTTATACCTGAAAAGGAAGTTCCGGTTTGGGGCAAACAAGCGCAGGGGGGTTTATAGTGTGTTTATCCAGTAAGAATCTGGGGCGTAGCCGGCGACCGCGTTCGCCGGTGGTCTCCCAGTTGTACACTTCGTGCAACTGGGCGGTCATGGAAATTTGCGGGTCTTTAAGGCCCGCAAACACTCCAATTTTTGCATTTTTATTACAGAAAAAAAATCGGTTATAATTTTATTTCCCTTTCGTTTTACACCTGACATAGTAGCAACGTAAAATTTCACTTTAAAAGTTTCACCAATTATTCACTATAAATCTTTACTTTTTTAAATAAACAAGATGCTTCTGAGACCACGAATTATAGAAAACTAACTTAAAGTATTAAAAACCTCTTGTACGCGTTATTTTTTTTTAATTCTTATAAGTAATAAAAATAATATTACATCCTTTTCTTCTGGTCCATTTCAAGTTTGATTTTATTACTTTTCTGTATAAAAATCCATTTCTGGGGACAAGTACTTATAAAAAAACATTCTTTGTAAACATCCGGGACAGATGGATATAATAAAATTAAAATTCATTAAAATATAATTATACTTTGAAAAAAAATTTATTTTTCAATCATGTTATAAATACTTCAAAAATATATTCTATTATAAAAAAAAATTTTTTATGATGCATGTTAAATATCTTTTTTTTAATTTCATAAATACTTTTAAAATAATAAATATATACATAAATCTATGGCCCTGAGAAAATATTTTAAACTGATTTTTGAATAAAAACGCGTGACTATTAAAATAAAATTATGGAATTTTTTAAAATATATGAAATAAATTAAAATATTTGTGAAAAAGAATTTAAAATATTTGTGAAAAAGATGCCTTGAAAGGGTAGGCTACAGCCTAAGTAGCCTATAGCGTGTGTGCGCGCCTGTTGATTGATTATAAATTATGAATTAATACATTAATTTGTTTGTACATTTGATTTAAAGTTGTGCTCTTAAAATAAGTATTTAAAATTTAAAAAAAAAATGATGCTTTTTATTTTGTATTTCGTTTCGTTTCGATTTTTGTTTGTTTTTAAATTTTAATAATTTTAATAATAAGTAGGTTAATTAGAGTCGTGGGACCGATCGACAATTGTATCGAGTATCAATATTACATGATAAATTCTAATGATTTTTACTTTATTAGCATTAATTATTATATAAGTAGTCAAGGTTGATTAATTTTGGTTAGGTTAAAATTTAAAGATAATATTTTGTAAATAAATAAGCAAAATTAGGACCCCCTGGCCTTTTTCCCTTTCCCCCTCCCCTTTTTGTAATTTATGCAGTTCTAAAATTTCCTTCAAAAAAAAAACATTGCCTTGGCCAAACCTAGTTCTACGTAAAATAATAATCTATACTAATAATACTTAAAAAATATTTATAAAAAAAAAATTAATTTAAAAAAAATGTAAACATTAAGTTCATCTTCATAAAAAAAAATATCTTTTGACCTTACTTCTATGTATAATAAACTTAATAGGACTCACTGAATGAGAAAATTTTCTGAATGAAAATTTAAAATCATACCATAGAGTCCTCGAAATTTGGAATACGCATAATTTTCCCAGTTTCTTTGCGAAGTTTTGTTCAATGTTTTAGAAGGCAGTGCTATTGACTTGTCAATGTTTGGAGAGCATGAAAAAGTTTAGTTGGATACTCTATCCAAGACTCACAAATCAGGGTTATATGTTTCTCTTCATAGGCAATAAAATATTCCATTTTGTGTATACGTTTTATAAATAAAATAAAAATTAATGTCAAGAATTGTAAAACTTGTGCTAGCGCTCACGCTAGTGCTAACATTTTACGCCCTTGATATTTAATATACTATTTTTACACAATAAAATTTAACATGGGGCTGGCAATCTCTCTAAACTAATTTCTGGTCATACATAATCATTTCACTAACTGGCTAATATGTGGTGAAACATTTAAAAAATTTTTTTCAAATTTTGCTTTTCCTACAAATTTTTTCTTGCTAAAAGCACTATAATTTGAATTTATGCCAAAATTGAAATAAAAAAGTTGGGTTTTTGCGGTAAATGACTGCAAATTTTATCCCGTATAAAAAATTCCATGTTCACTGTTTTTAGGCTTTAATATAAACGAGCTTCTAACAGACGATTCAAATAAATCTAGTTTTCTGATGATCTTTTTTTAAAAATTTATTTACAGAACTTCTTGTTACTTTTTTTAATATAAAGTTTATTGTATTGCTTCAATATGATATGATTTAATTTTTTTTGTGTTTTTGTGTCTTATAAAGACTGCTAATAAACCATATGAAGTACCTGAAAGCGAACAAATAAAAAAAATTGTTAGGCAAATTAGAATTTTTGTAAACATTTTTGGTTATAAACGCGTTTATATTGAAGCGTAGAAAATTTTACTATACAAAAAGTATGTATAAATCCTACAGGAATTTAAATCTGACCTATTAAAGAAAATATTGCAAAATGATAAAAGCATTTGCTGCGAGCTAGTTTACATTAAAGTCTAAAATTTATTTAAATATAAAAATTATGTAAAATTTTCTTGTAAAAAAGTCGCTTTCTCGTATATAAATTTATAACGATGAGATTAAAATTGTAAACATAAAAATTTTACCCCCGTTGGTAAGCTTTTTAAAACTGCACGTAAATTGTTCGTTGGTAAAATAGAATTCAAAGAAACTTTGACTGAAAGTAGAGCCTTCGAAAAAAAAAAGTTTAACAACAATCAGTAAAAAAGAATATAACCAAAGCTTTTTTAACTGTACTGTTTAAAAAATTTTTTTTACGCTAAAAAATAAATTTTTCGCACATTGCAAATTATAGTTAGCTAATTTTTATTGGTATTTTTTATTTACAGTATTGTTTATTGAGGTGGAACAAATTATTATTTTATTGATTAAAATTTGTTACAGTAAGTAAAAGAAAACAACAAAAAGTTAGTATTAAATAAAAATATTTGATTTCTGAACATAATATAAATAAAATATAAAGTTAAGATAAGAAATTTTATTTAATTTTTATTTTTTCCGTTTTGTTATTACTCTACTCTTTTTATTTAACCCCAGTCTATTTTTATAATAAAAAATTCAGTTTTTAATAATCTTTTTGCTCTTTTTAATTAAACTTATCGTGTTTTTAAAATGACCTTTTAAAAACAGGTGTCTTCTATTCTATTCATGGTATTATCGTTATATTCTATAAACATCATCTCCAAATGTAATCGTTTTCTATAATTTTTTTCCCTGTCTAAAATGATGATTTTCTCAAAGTCAATTTTATGTTTATAAAATTTACTATAATGACTACAATTTTTTTCAACATTCTTTTCATGCTCTCGAATCCTGATACCCAATTTCTGAGATGTCTGAACTATATACTTATGATCGCATGATTTACAATTTATCTGATAGACTACACCTGAATTTTCATTTTTGTTTATTTTTTATTTACCTAATTTTACGAACTTTTTTAATTTACTTTTCGCCGTATTAATCGGAATATATTCAACTTTTTTTATATGTTTATCTAGAGAAGGGGTAGCATACTTGCAATAAAAGCAAACTTATTCTTTTTATCTCATTATTAGAATTATTAAAATTATTTCCATTTTGATTTCCGGTCTGACCTATGTTACTATTAGTTTTATTAAAATGATAGCAAAGTCTTTTTTTGACATATTTATTTATAAATTTCGAAGGATAATTATTCATTTTTAAGTAATTTTTGCCAATGTGATGTTTTTTTCTTGAAATTTCTTAGCATTTATAATAAGTTTTTTTAAATCTGAAAACATTAAAAAAATAACTATATGCCTGATGGGGTTGGTGGTCTACCAACGAAACGTTGCGCTATATAAATAAATAAAAGATCATTATCGAAATTCATTTAATCTTGCTCAATAAGGTCGATAAATTCCTTATAATAATTCAGAAAAACAAAATGGGCATATTATTTTTTAATTATTGATGCGAAAAATTCAACTTCCAGAGCGAAAGCGTTTATTGTAAAAATGATTCCCAACGTTTTTAGTGCTTATAAGACTCCTTTTCAAAGGATTCTACATACATATTATAATTAAATTAGAAATGCATTATCTCGAATATTTTCACTGATTCTATTTTCCATTTTAATTAACTTATATAATATTTTGACTTTATTGACCAAATGGAATAAAATGTAAAAAAAAATTACATATAGTTTACAAATTTTTTTATTGATGTTATGAAAGCTACTGAGGTGCCATTATAGCATTGCTCAGACTGTTATCAGGTTTTCCTTATAAGGGGGGAAGATTTAAAAAAAATCCAAAGTTATTCTAATATTAATTATTATATCTATTTTTTTTCTTTAATTTGCCTTTATTAAAGGATTAAAGGGCTAATAAGTAAGCTTATAGTCTATAAGAATTATTTTATTATTAAATTATGATCATGCCATGGTAATGTTATATTTTTACTCATTTTTATCATTTTCGTTGGCTTTAACCAAAATGCTTCGCTAAAGTTAACTTTATCGGGAGTATAGACTTTAACGGCAACATATATACTATATAGATACCTAATATAATAGATATGAAATCATTTCAAAAAAAATTATTGATACAGTAGAATAAACCAATTTGAAAATTATATCATAAAAGTTATTCTTGTATTTTTACCCTTAATAGAAGAATTGAAGTTGATAAAAATATCTTCATTATCGGCTAAAAATAAGTTTCATTTGTACGTCTTATTTTAAAGTAGTTTTCAGGTCTATTTTCTGAATTTGTAAAAGGGATGCGTTCATCGGTTATTATGTTTAATCCATTATTTTCATCATGTATATCATCTTCGCTTTCGTTTGAGCTAACTGAATAGGAAGGATTTGCTTCTTTGTATTTTAATAACACCTGTTTATTTAATTAAGAAGATGATTTATGTATTCTTGACCTAAATTTTTTATTGTGCTAGAAAAAATGCAAAATTTTAAATATTACAAATCTGTTTTCATACAGAAGTAGAAAATTTTTACTGCTCTTTTATTATAAACTTTTCCACCCATTGGCTCGCAGCAGTCTGAGCTCTCTGACTGCAATCCTTGGATAACAGGTATTGTAATTCGTTTATCGGTTCTCTTCAAAATCTAATTAAGATTTACGAAAGAACCTGAAATATAAATATAAAAGGAAATAATTTTTAGTTTTTGTTTGTTAGTTACCTTTTCTAAAAAATAATAATCAGTTAATAATGAACTGTTTCTTAAATTAAACTCTTGTCCACTCAGGTCATAGCCGTCAGCATGCATGGTCTGCAAATCTCTGCACCAAAGTCTTGCCAAAGCACCATATGACAGATGGTTATATTATTGAGTCTCTCTTAAAATTTGTTGAATTGGAATTGAGGTATCACCTTCTTTGAATTATCAAATTGTTCGCCAAAGCTCTCAATTTGACAGATAACTGCATTCTGTAAATGAAATAAAATAACATTTTAAAATACAATAATTAATTTACTGAAGCTCATGTTGCTATATTAAATAAAAAACAACTGTTAATATTAGAGGTGAAAGTAGAGCCTTCAATCAGTAAAAAAGAATATAACCAAAGCTTTTTTAACTGTACTATTTAAAAAATTTTTTTTATGCTAAAAAATAAATTTTTCGCACATTGCAAATTATAGTTAGCTAATTTTTATAGATATTTTTTATTTACAGTATTGTTACTATTAGTTTTATTAAAATGATAGCAAAGTCTTTTTTGACATATTTATTTATAAATTTCGAAGGATAATTATTCATTTTTAAGTAATTTTTGCCAATGTGATGTTTTTTTCTTGAAATTTCTTAGCATTTATACTAAGTTTTTTTAAATCTGAAAACATTAAAAAAATAACTATATGCCTGACGAGGTTGGTGGTCTACCAACGAAACGTTGCGCTATATAAATAAATAAAAGATCATTATCGAAATTCATTTAATCTTGCTCAATAAGGTCGATAAATTCCTTATAATAATTCAGAAAAACAAAATGGGCAATAAATTCAATAATCAAGTTCTATATTATTTTTTAATTATTGATGCGAAACAAAAAATCAACTTCCAGAGCGAAAGCGTTTATTGTAAAAATGATTCCCAACGTTTTTAGTCCTTATAAGACCCCTTTTTAAAGAATTCTACATACATATTATAATTAAATTAGAAATGCATTATCTCGAATATTGTCACTGATTCTATTTTCCATTTTAATTAACTTATAGAATATTTTGACTTTATTGACCAAATGGAATAAAATGTAAAAAAATTTACACATAGTTTACAAATTTTTTTATTGATGTTATTGAGGTGCCATTGTAGCATTTCTCAGACTTTTATCAGGTTATCCTTAAAAGGGGGGAAGATTTAAAAAAATCCAAAGTTATTCTAATATTGTTTATAATATCTATTTTTTTTTCTTTAATTTGCCTTTATTAAAGGATTAAAGGGCTAATAAGTAAGCTTATAGTCTATAAAAATTATTTTAAAATTAAATTATGATCATTTATCACTAAAGTTTTCCTCTATTTTAAGATTAAGTTTTATACAAAACTAATTATACTTTTATAAAATTAAAATTTATATTATATTTTTAATACTAATTAAGTCTTTATCTCCTATCACTTAATATTAAAATTGGTAATTATTATGCCAAAAGATTTATATGAAAAAGAAAATCACTATCAAGTTACTTTTTTAAGGGGAAAAGGCAAGTTATTGTTTGATATTTACGGATTTGTAGAATCAATACAAACAAAAAAAATATTTTTTATAGAAGATGAAAAAATTGAAAAAACTCAATTCCACCAATAAATTAAAATTTTTGTTACAGTTTGCTAGGCGTAAGTAAAGTTTGGAAATAGATGAAGAATTGTTTGTTTCTCTTTCCTTTCTAAAAATAAATTTAAGGGTAGTTATATTTTATATCTCTCTCGCCGTAATTATATTTGAAAGATTAGTTTTTAGATTTTAGTCGCTTTTCTTATTAATTTCACTTTTCTTTCCTTTTTTCAAGCATAGAATGATAAGTTTTCCTCGATGTTTAATTATGAATTGTTATTTTTATAGATTTTATACCCCAAAAAAAATTCTGTTCCCCTTTACAGGAGAAATAAAATAGCAATACGTGTAGAAATAATAAAAACAAAATTTAAAATTTCTCTCTATGCTTAATAAAAGAAGAAAAAAAAATATTTGACTTATTGTTATATACTTATTTATTATTAGTATCGCCTTATTTATTTATTATTATCTTTAACTTAATTATACTAATAAAAGAAATTACTTGTAAAAACAAACGATGTCACATTCGTAGATCTTGTTGTTTTTATCTCGGTCCCTTGCTTTGGGTTAGTGATGAATTATTGTCCATTCTGTTTTGAGTCCGCTCGTATGGCTTCCCTGTTTTTTTAAATATGGCGGACTCGTAGTTTTTCCTTGTTGCCTCTGTAGCATCAACTGTCTTGTGATCTGTTGATTTCTCCCTTTTTATTACTTGGTAGGTTATTGTCCTGCTCTTGATATTATGTTAGACATGGTCCTAATTCAGTCAATAAGAAGTAATTTGTAGAAATAGTTGGATACAGAATAGATACAATTTTTTTGTAATTATGTTTTTTTTACCTTTTAATTTTGCTGTACTCTTGTATTTTGTTATTCCTGTATTTAGAGTTTTACTGTTCATTGTAGCGGGTTTCTTTTTTTTTTGTCATCACTCACTTTTGGATACTTTATTTGTTTTTATATATTTATTTTTACTTTGAGACAAAATGATAATAGATTTCCGAGAGGAATTAGAAAAATGCTTCTCCGAACCCTTTTTCTCTCAAGAGTTGAGAAAAAGGGTTTAGTTTAAACACTCATTTTTGCAGGAATACTGAGGGTTTTTCGGTTTTTTCTTAGGCTTTATAGGTTAAATTCGTTAGCCAATTCGTTGTACGCGTGGGAGTATTATCCCTCTCTTTGCATATTGGGACTGTTGGCGACGTTTTGTCAAATGAAAAGATCAACAAATTAGTTAACGAAACGTCGTTTAGCAAAGTCAGAGTCTTAAAGAGTTCTCATGACTTAATATTAGTTTGAATGATTTTAATAAAAAATCTTGAAAAAGTCGTGCAAATTTTTAATGCAGAAAATTTTGCATTTTCTGGCCCTAACGTTTATAAATTACTATACCTTCTTTTTTTGTTATATCAGCATCCTTTTCTCAAGGTCCATGATAGCATTGTTCCTTGTTTTTAGAGAAAAAAATGAAAGGCTGTGGTGGTGCGATTGAATACTGATAGTGGTAAGGGGTGCACGATGTGTTAGATTCGTTATTATTATATAAAAATGCGTTTCTCCTTCTCTTAACAAAATTTAAGCAATCAAACTTATTTATACTTTCAAGTAATATTTAGTTTAAAATTTAATTTTTATGTCTAGTTTTTGTGCGTTTTAATTAATTTTAAGAGTTTTTTATAACGTAAGATTTTACAATTTTTTTTAATGATGATTGTTAAATTCACAACTTAAGAGGGTATTAATTAAATACAAAGGATAAAAAAAAATCTGTTCTTATTACATGACTAAACCACCACGGCTTTTCTCAATAATTTTAAATGCACAAATGTATATTTAATAATTATTTTATATTTATTTCCTAATTATTAATTATTTTTTATTTTTCATGTAATATGTTTTCCTGGAGATGGTAATCGCTCGAAGGAGTTACTAAATATCAATTTGCATCACCGATATGTAAGATTTCAAGGTTCAAGAAATTTTGCTTTTGTAATAAGTTTGTTGTTTAAAAATGTTGATTCACATATAGATTTTACACGTGAACTTAGATAATTTCTTTTACTTAATGAGAGAGATATTTTTTTATTATTTTTTAGAAAAGTAGTTTGAAACGTCCAGTTATATTGAAAATTTAATATGTTTGAAACGACCTTGCTGGACAAATAGTAAGGAAATAAAAAAATTTAAAATAACTTTAATTTTTTCTATTTCCAATATTTCATTCTCAATCTGAGAACCTCTTCAGGATCTTTATTTAATAAAAGTTTTACAAAGCTATTATAAAAAATTTTTTGTTGATCTTAACTACACTTTTTTTACATACCATCAAAAACTTAAATTAACATTACACTTAATTTTTTAATTAATATAAATTATTACAAATTATTTTAAAACATAAAAATTCAATTTTAAGGGCATGAACTCTTTTAAGTCTTTTACCGTACTGAATTAAATATTATCAAAAATAGAGCTGGATTTTTTATATATTTGAAAAACAGTTAAGAAGGGGTGTTTTTAGTAATTTATGTTAAAACGTAAAAAAAATTTTTTTCTTTTATTAACATATACATATATATATTTAAAGGGCTATGATGTTATAAAATCTTATGTTTATATTATTATAATCGTTACAAGTATTTTGTAGAGAAAAGGTTATTTTTAAACTTTTTTTAAAACTTTTTTTAAAAATTTAATATTTAAGAAATTTGGTTAAGTGTGTAAATCCTTGAAAGAATTACATAATTTTATAATATGTTAATTTTTTTATATATCTATTTATTGTTTTTGAATGACCACTGTAATGTACCGAAAATTAGATAGTTTTTATTTACAAGGGGAGTTCAATACATTTGGAACACCGAATTACACCAAATGGTTATGGATGAGTTTGTTATGTTGAAAAAACATGCCGAATACCCTCCGTTCCTTCCAATGGGCCATCTGAGCCTAGAAATGCAGGGCTCAATGTTATAAAATAGGATTTTTTGGTAATTTTCAAAGAAACGCCAAAACCTCGCAAGATAACCAAAACTCTTCTGGTTGGTCTCATTTTTTTGGTTTAAGTATCACCTTTCATACGCCGTAAACCGCAATTTATTATCACTAATTCTCTTATCACTATAGCCAATTAACCAAACGGTCATTTTTAGCTAAAAATGACCAATTTTTAAAATGCTGCCAAATTTGTAATTTCTGACGAAAATGGGTTTTATAGATCTGAAAAAATTTGTACAAGCTTCAAATTTCCAAAAATTTTTTGCTCGTCTCATTTCCTTGATTCGTTTTTAAGGAAAGGCTCTTCAAAGTTAGCATTAAAAATGAGCTTTTTTAAAAAATCGTAAAATTGGGACTGTGACTTCAAATTATCATATCTGGTTAACAAATAATTGCAAAAGATAAAGTCAATAAGTTTTGGAAACTTGAAGCTTGTACAAATTTTTTCAGACCTATAAAACCCATTTTCGTCAAAAATTACAAATTTGGCAGCATTTTAAAAATTGGTCATTTTTAGCTAAAAATGACCGTTTGGTTAATTGGCTATAGTGATGAGAGAATTAGTGATAATAAATTTCGGTTTACGGCGTATAAAAGGTGATACTTAAACCAAAAAAATGAGACCATCCAGAAGAGTTTTGATTAACTTGCGAGGTTTTGGTATTTCTTTGAAAATTACCAAAAAATCCTATTTTATAACATTGAGCCCTGCGTTTCTAGGCCCAGAAGGCCCATTGGAAGGAACGGAGGGTAGTCGGCATGTTTTTTCAACATAACAAACTCATTCATAACCATTTGGCGTAATTCAGTGTTCCAAATGTATTGAACTCCCCTTGTTAGTTTATTCACGTAAGAGCGCAAAGTTCAATTCGCGATTAGTTATGAAACTGCAATCAAGTGCATGCAAAGAGCAGGCTTAAACGTATAAATAATTAAAGACAATTGATTTATATTATCAACGTACTTAGCGTTTTATTTTTTAAGAGTCAAAAGTAAATAATGATACAAAAGTTTAAGTACAATTACAGCTATCTTGCTTCGAAGTCAAAATAGATCTGCTCTCGTTGTATTTTCTGTCCACCAAGTCTATTATTGCTCCTCCTCTTTTTTTGGTGCCATCATCCCCTCTTTGAGGCCCCTTTTTGGTTTTATTGGTTGTTCTTGGAGAGGAGTCTTGGAGGTATGTGGTGTATATCTTTGATGTGGGTACAGGGTGCACGATGAAATGTAATCGTCATCGTGTGCCCTGTTCCCATGAAAATGTAAAAATGTGTTTTCTATTAATGAAATAAGTAGAATATCCGGCACTTATAAATAAATTTTTCGTTACAATATTATGTACTTAGATTTTACATCTAGTTCCTGTATTATAATATCTTAATTACTGTTATTCTTTATGCTTACTTAATGATTTATATTTATGACAATTTATTTTATAATATTATATTTCTAGACTTCTCGTAATAAGAATAGTTGTAATCTATAGTATTTTTATAAAAATATTTTAGATTTTGAGTGTCTTGTAATCGGTTTAATGTCGAGTTGCAGTCGTGTATATGGATCATTTCAGAAAACAGTCTCCTATATAACTTCTTTTGTTGATCCGGGATTTTTATTGACTTAAAATTGAAATTTATTTTATGTTATTTTGACTTTCTGTGTATATAAAATATTGAATCTTTTTTTAGTTTTTTATACATTTTTTTGTGTTCATTAACACGTTTATAATGTTTTCTGTTAGTCTGACTTTCTATTAAAAAAAATTTTTTTATATTCTGCAATTAGGATAGTTTTTTATTAATTAAATCTATTATTTTTGTAAAAATATTTTAGGTTTTGAGTGTCTTGCATCCGGTTTATTGCCGACTTGCCGTCGTGTATTCCATATACAATTCTCCATGCATTTCAGAAAACAGTCTCCTATATAACTTCTTGTGTTGATCCAGGATTTTTATTGACCTAAAATTGAAATTTATTTTATGTTTTTTTGACTTTCTGTAGATATGAAATATTGAATCTTTTTTTCGTTTTTTATACTTATTTTTGTTTTCATTAACACGTTTATAGGCTTTCTGCTTGTCTGATTTTTTATTTTAAAAAGTTTTTTTATATTATTAAATTAGAATCCCTAAATTTACAACTTTCTTTGTAGTGGCACAAAAATCAGAGATTCTTTCGTCTGGTTTTTGACGAAGTTCCTTATTTTGGTCCTCTATGTCGTCAATGTCATGTACTTTGGAATAGCATGCTCTTAAAGTTTCTAGTAGCTCCGTCAAGTCAGAGTAACAACCCTTCGTTAAGTCAAATGCATTTTCCTTAATTTTATTAACTATTAATTCTTTTAATAGGGGTTTGTCTCCTGGCTTGACATAAGCTTCCGCAACTTTGCATTGTTTAATGAAATATTCTACAGAAGATGATTTCCCATCGAAATGGGGTACCATTTCAGTGGCTAGTTTTAATCACATATATGCTGTGTATGTTGCTGACATTGTTGGAGATGTGAGAGTAAATTTATATTTTGCTTAAATAAGTTAGTCACTGTGATTGAGAAGAGTGGGGTTGCATCCTCCATTCGGGTAAGGATACTCCGTTGGGGTGATACGGGATTACTAGTGGGTCTTTGATATGGGGTTTCATTTACCATTCTGTCACTTCTTAACTTTCTAGGCATTTTGAATAGGTATTACTGTATGCGTGACAAGTAATAAAACAAAAAAAAATAATTTCTAGCGGCAATAAAATTTTGCGTAGTGATGGATTAGTTAAGGATTAAATTTTTAATGTGTGTTAAATGCTATCATTTGATCTTATGTTTACAACTAGAGCTATAACTAACTTAAATATTAAGTATTGAATGTATGAATATGATAAATAAAAAATATAAAAACAATCAAAAATACATGTACTTAATTTATAATCGTCTATTATCTCTTGATAAATGTATTAGCAGCACCAGAATCACCCGTAGACATCTCTTATTTATCTAGCTGATGTTTGTTGATATTACTCTTAAAATGTACTGCAATTGATGTCGATCTTAACTCAGTCTTTTATCGTTTGTGTTGACTATTACAGATTGAATGAACAAAATTATAATAATATTATATTAAAATGTTAATATAAATTAAATTTTATTTAATCTTATATTTAATATTATAAAATAATATTATAACCAATTTATATATAGAGGTGTATTATTTAAATTTATGAAATAATTTATCAAAAACATTTTATCAACTAAAATTATAATTATTCAATAAAGAAAGTAAATAACTATAATTATTTAAAATAAACAATTAATATTTAGATAATTATGTATAAGCAATGAAATTTGTTAAGTTAAAAAATTTAAGGCATTCTGTAGAGTAGATAATTTTAAACAAAAATATTAAAAAATAATGCAGTTATAATATTGTTAATTAATTTTGAAGTACTAATCAAATACGAATAAACTTGAAATTACATATGTGGTAATTATTTATTATATATAAAAAAAGTATTTTATTAATAAAAATTCTTAAATTAATATTATTTTTTATTTTTAAGTCCCCTCCCATTTATATACTGCATGTTATTATACATTATATTATAATAGTATATAAGTAAAGGTAAGTCTTAATATTTATTTGTAATATTAAATAAAAATACTTGTTTTTTGAGCTAACAATTTTTTCTTTATTTCTACAACAAATTGCCCATGTTTGAAGACTTTTAGTCTTCATTATCAAGGCTTAAAATATATAATACTTTACACAATTTTACAAAAAATTTTTTAAAATTACATGTATAAAATTAATTTTACCTTATTGAATATTCCTAAGTATATAATATTCTTCAATGAGTAAAGATCTTTTACTAATCTGTGGTCTTTTAAAACAATGTGCACAAGTGCCAGATTTTTTTTAATTACATCTCCCGGTATTATTTTCAAAAACCGTTAATATAAAATATAAAATATTAATAAAAATTATTTTATAAATAAAAGTTGAGTTAAAAAAATTTATTGCGCATTAAAATGCGCAATTTCTCTATTAAAATACAGAAAAAAAATAAAAATGTCCGCTTTCGTTTATGGCACAGGTATTATAGGAAGTTATAAAAAAGTTTAATGGATTTATATAATATATACCGAAAATTTGCAATTAATTATTATGCTTTTTTTATCAAAAGATTAAATCTAGTCGATGATTTCTTTTAATTGCATACTTATTAATTAAAGCTTCTCTATTAATTGTAGAATGTTCTTTTATATTCATTAGTGCTAACCGAGTGAAATGGTCTTCATTCATATTATTTCGAAGCCAGGTATCAAGTCTTCTTAAACATGAAAATGTTCTTTCTGCCGCAGCATTGGAAATCGCTAAGGTAACTAATACTCTCAAAAGAAAATTAATAATTGGAAATAAATTTTCATCATAGTTGTTAAGTAGATCAATAGCAGATCTAGGCCTAACATTTGGCTCTCGGTCCCATTTTAGATACCATAACTCTAATTTTTGTTTCAATTTAATTTCAAATGTTTTGTCTTCAATATTCATAAAATTTGTAGTTCCACGTCATCACCCAAAACATCTTCAATTTTATTTTCATTCTCCTGAAAGATGTAAAAATAATTTTTAGTATCAATAAAGAATATTTTTTTTTCTACTAACGGGTAATATATTTCAATAACTATATATTTCAATTTTGTGAGGCCGTAATTATTGCCCTTAGTAGAGAAAAAAACATTCTCCAACTCATATTAGAAATATTTATCATACCAAATGCGACTTGAGTCTATAGATATTAATCCGCAGCATTTGCCATAAGAAACTTTTCTGAAATCCGTTTCAGAATGTACTATTTTCATAAAAGAATATAGCATACCATAGCCTCAAATTTTATTTCATCAGGTTCTTCTCTTACTGAAGGAGGTATTAAAACTTGTAGTTGGACAATTTGTGCAGAAATTCTGTGAGCTATCCTTTCTTCAAGAACTGTGACCTGAGTAGACATTTCTTGAGGTATGATACTATTAGCTATAAGAAAGCCATTTTGTATGACTAGTGATCAATTTTCTAGACAACTCACCAGTTGAGCAATTATAATTTCGTTGAGCTCTTTATTTTCTAAAATTACTTAATCTATTAAATAAATTGTTTATTATAATTTCAATAAAATTTTTATTAACAAAATAATTTTGTCTTATACATAACCTTCTCGCCTAATTTTGTCGCTTTCATCTCATTGTGCGTTTGTCTTTTCCTTTTCGGGACTTTCTTATTTTCGTTCTCTGACGACATATCAATAGTAACATCAAATGATTATTAGAGATAATTGACCATTAAGGGTAACAACTTTATAACAACATATTTTTATTTTGTTGTAAGCTTTCGTTGGTATACCACCAACCTCTTCAGACTAAAAAATTTTATTCAAAATAAATTTTTACAATGAAGTTTAAAATTTTTTAACAAAATATTTGTTAATTAGTTTGAAACATACCATCAATATATTCTTAAAAGCTACCTAGAAATATTATATAAAAATGACCCAGGTGTATCAATATCAGATACTACTGGTCTACCAGGTTCAGATACTTATTATTATTGAGATACTGTATATAATGGTTAGTTTCGGTATGTAAGGCTTCTAAAAATTTTTGTCTGTCGACATCCATTAACATCCATTATAATAATATTCATTGGAAAGTATCTCATAGCACTTTTCTAAGTATTTTACCCTTTTTATACAAACTGTTGTGTTACTTTTATCCGCCAATGTAAGCATTATATTTTTATTTTCGCACAAAAATTTTTTAACATTTTTTATATTTTGTTACCTTTTAAAATCTATTATA
This sequence comes from Anagrus nilaparvatae, assembly GCA_022575985.1. NCBI lineage: Eukaryota > Metazoa > Arthropoda > Insecta > Hymenoptera > Mymaridae > Anagrus > Anagrus nilaparvatae. The sequence continues at coordinate 111,347 of JAKSXM010000205.1, forward strand.
GACTTGTGTTTCTTTTTTCTCATAATTTTAAGTAAATCATCTGTTATCTTACTAGTAATAATATTAACAATTTTTATTATATTATTATCCACACTTTGATAAATTCTACTAATTAAGTATTCATTATGTTGTACATGCTTTTTTTTACATTGATCCGGATGTTATAGTAGAACTATGCTCATTTAAACTACTACGTTGAGGATTCGGTTGCTTGTACCTGGAATGCAGATATTCACTTTGAGAACGTTGTGAAGGTTGTGAATTATTATTATAATTCGAATTGTAGAGAGACCCCTCCAATATTTTCATAATTTTTTACGTCTTCTTGCATCAGAAAATCATTATATGCAGCAGATTGGGGTGCATTCACAGATTGGTTGCTAAAAGAATTCTGACCATTACTACCATTCTGTAAAATGGGTAGTCTTAACATTATGCCTCTCTGGGAACCCTCTTGCTCGGCAAACGCTGCCGTTTAATCCTACAGTAATTGTGCTGGTGGTCTTAATTCAATGTTTCTTTGTAGAATTTTCTGCTGGGAATGAAACCAGCTTGTGTGTCCAAACGTAGATTATCATTTTGCGCTCTAGTCACCGGTTTTGTTAATTAATTTGGTATTTGCCATTACGTCTCTATCTTTAATAAATTTTTTGCCTTGCAACGAATTTACTATATATTTTTTTAAATAATTTTTGCCGGTGGTAAGATTTTATAAATACCTGTTGGAATTCCGTCCATACCTGGCGATTACCACGACAGTGCTTTTTTAAGGACATTATCTAATGTTTCTTCTATTTGATTGTGTGAGGTTTGATATTGCAATTCTAAATTTTTTTAGTGTTACACTTTTTATTAAAATTTGTAACTTCTTCTTTTTTCATATTTTGAGTGGTTGTTGAACTCCAAACCCAGTATCTATTTTAGCATCAAATAAAAAAATTTTTTTAATTAACTTCATCAAAGTTAATTTTTAATAAATCACGTGCACATTTTATTGTATCTAGAAAAACATCTTTAGCAATACGTTCTAAAAGATTTTTCATTAAGTTAAATAAATCAGCATACATGAAAGGCAACAGCGGTCGATTACTTTGATATTTTATTAAAAAATCTTCAAGTTCCCTAGAAATTAATATCATGAAAGATAGTCTAGCTTCTAACAGCTTATCTTCTAAAAATGATTTTATATTGAAAAAATTTTTGGATTTAGGTGGATTTGCAGAAATATAAACATAAAATTTTTTTTCATTGTTTTTGCTTGTTCCATTATATCTCCATTTTCCTTCCATCGAATAGCACAAAATATCAGTGGAAAAATCGTTGAATTTGCAAATTTAATGTAAGGTTCGCGGTGACTTGGGAAGTCTTTAAAATAGTAATATAAACTATGTAAAAAATTATTTATTTTCCAAGGGGACTTGTCGTCTGCAGTTTTATAAGCCCCGTTAACAGCATGCAGTGAACAAGAACCAAAGTCAATTAATTTAAAATTATATGGGTTCTTATTTTAAAACTTATACCCAGTTTAAGTAATGCTTCCTTAAATACCGATAAAAGATCTTTAGCTGTCTGATCATGCAAAAAGGTTGATGTTATATAGCGAGTTTCAATATGCTCATCTCTCTAAAAACGACAAACTATATCCATTTGCCCTTTTTGAGACATTTTATTGAGACTTTCGTCAAATTAGATGGCATAATATTTGTATTTTGATACGTTTTGAGTCAAACCATCTTGGAAAAAAGGACCTAGGCCATAAGTAATAACATAACTTACTTTATCCTTTTGCATTTAAAATTTTTTTGTAATATCACTATCAGGAAAAATCTGAGCTATTTGTCGTGGTTTGATCGGTATCAGTTATTTGGTGAGGTTCATGCTCTGATTCTTTGTTTTTGGGAGCTCTCACGAACTTACCAGGTTCCTGAGGGAGGTCTTGGTCGGTATCGCTATTATAAGTCATTGAAAATAATATTTGACTGCTTGCTTTCAAGTTTAAAAAACTATCTAAAGTTTGGTTACCATTAACTGCATTTTCCAACTTTAAAGGTTCTTTACATTTTCTGTAGTGAGAATAAAGACCAGATATCACAGAATTTTGTATCTTTATTTTTTTTTCCATTATTACATAAAGAACATAAAGCATGAAATTGATCATCAATTTTTTTTTTTAGGAATAAAGTTCTGGAAATAGTGGCTTTCCGTTGCTATCTAATTTTATCCAGTCATCATCAAAATAACATTTTCCTTTGCCCATTTTATACGAATAAAAAAAATACATATATACATACAGTAAACTTCCGATATAACGAACACGAAGGGAGTGTAAATTTTGTTGTATATCGAGCTGTTCATTACTCAGTTCAAATGATAATTATCAATGTAACGAAATTTTTTGTTATATTAAATTTATTTAAAAATCAATAATTATTACTAATTTATTAGTACTTATTCACAAATTAAATGTTAATATAATGATTAATATAATAAATTGCGATAAAAAAATAATTTATTATATATTTATTATTATTTTCAAATATTATAAAAGTGCATATATTTAGCATTTGTTAGATTACACTTATTTTAAATTTAAATTAATTTTTTTAAGAAATCTTTTATATTAGTTTGTATTTGTTTCTTCTGCTTATAATTTTGGTAATATTCAAACTTTGTTTTGTGTATATTATCAACAAATAAATTGGATACATCATGTGTATTCATAAAATTTGTTAAAGTTTTAAAAGCTACATCTAATGCTGTGCGCGATGGAGGTATAATTACGCTTTCGCAAATTTCTTTTTCTTCGCTATCACTAGAATCAATGACCGATAATTTTTCATTTTCCCCATTTATATCTTCAATGCATACATTTTTGTCTATATCGATAAACTCTTTAAATGTAGTACCGTGTAAAAAACCAATTCTTCAGTATGAGCTAATAATCGCAAGATGATAAATATTGTTGCATACCTCAGGAATATTTTTATTAAGAATTAATAATTGATCCCATTCTGCACTTTCTTCTATAAGAACTTCTAATGGTAGATTATAATCGTCACCCTTAGACCAAGCTTTGATAAAACAATTTTCTATATGGTATTTTTTAACTGATTTCCAAGAAAGATCAATTGCTCTCATAGCCTCTAAAACGTTCCATTTTTTTATTGCTTGGTCGGATTCTATTGATGAAATTGCGGCTTGAACGAGGCGGCGTCTATAATTTTTTTTGAATAAAGCAATAATTCCTTGATCTAAGGGCTGTAATCTACTTGTTGTATTTGGAAGGAAAAATTGAACATTAACATTTGATAATGTTAAACCTGTTACATCATGTGGTCTACAATTATCCATAGTTAATAACACATGTCGATTATTGAAAATCATTTTTTGGTTGAATTTTAAAAGCCATTTTCGAAACGCTGTGGAATCAATCCAAGAATTTGTGTGGTGGGTATAATCACATTTCAGTGTCGCTCTGTTAATAGGTTTTAGGCATCTTGGATTTCTAAATTTGCCAATAACCCAAGGAGGAAATTTTTCAGAGCCATCGGAGTTGCATGTAAAGACAACTGTTAATCGTTTCTTGCTTCTTTATCCCCCATGACATTTTTGCCCTTTCAAGTCATACTGAGTGTCTGTTTAATGTATAAAATAATAAAAAAAAAAAAAAATTTTGCATGTTCAGTCAAAAAATTTGTTCGATGTTCGGAATATCGTGAATTCGTTATACAATTTGGAAATCCCATAAGAGGCTTAATAGTCTGGCCGGGGATCGAAATATTTTTCGTTATATCGGACAATTCGTTATTCAGTTGTTCGTTATAACGGCAGTTTACTGTATATATAATATGCATTGTGCCACAAAAAAATAGCATGATTACAAATTTAAACAAAAATTTAACTTGTTAACAGAAATGAATCATATAAAACTATATAAGTACATTTTTACGTAAATTTTTATGAAGATAAAACCAATCATACATTTATTTAATTATTTGGAATCAAATTTTTAGATTTTTTCAATACATTAATAAATTAATTATATAAATGATTTTTTTTCTAAATAAAAGTAAATTTTCTAAGTAAATTTGATGTATTTTAAAAAAGTTAAAAAAGTTTTTTTTATTAGTCTTTAGGTAATATATTTAATTTTATTTCTTTAAAATTTAAAATTGTAAAGTAACAACATAGACAAACAGATTATAACATCCGATGCATAATATATTAGAAAAATACATAGTAAAATAATAATATGATTTGGCAGTTTTATTTAAAAAAAAGCTAAATTTACCATTATTGAGTGAATATACTTATTCTATCTAAAAAATGTATACTTTTAACTTGAAAATTTATTCATGGCATGCTTAATTTATTTGGTTGCAGCAATGGATTTTTTTTTCATTTAAATTGCACCGTGAAAATAAATGTACTTACCATCACTATAGATTTGTAATTTTACTATAAATTAGCAATATTATTACAAAAATAGTAAATTTACTACAACTTGTAATTATTTTATTACTGATAGTAGATTTACAATTTCGTAGTAATATAATATTATAAAATATGTAGTGAATCGCAGTAAACTAACTTACTTTTGTAGCACAATGTTATTGTTGACAGTAAAATATCTAAAATTTACTACATTTTTAGCAATATTACTAATAAAGCAATATCATGTTTCTAAGGTACTCTGTGAGAATAGCAAAAAAACTTCAGAAAATTAGAAAATTAAAAATCCAAAAATTTTTTTTATCAAAGTATTATATTACATAATATAGTGCATGATAAGTAAAAAATTGATTTTTTTTAATTTTCTTTATGTTTTATGACATTCCCAATAGTTTACACAAATAAAAATAAATCCAGTTGCCACAGCTGAATGTTTATTTCGTATGTAATTGCAGTATAAAATTAAAATTTCAAAGTTATTTATGTAAGTATAAGTAGTCTATTAATATTAAAAAAGCTGTTTTTTTACTTTTATTTAATATTGGTTTAATATTTTTAATATAAACAATTTTTTAACATCAAACAGGTGCATTTTTTACTTCATAGTCTGAGTCTTAATTTTCCCTTTATTTACACTAACATTGCAATAATAAAAATAATTTTATACTGCAATTATTATGATTATACTAATTGTAATATACTATTAATATATTATATACCATTTTTTAAAAGAAAATTCTAAATAGTGTAATTTTTACTATACTAGTTGCAATTCTGTCATGTGATCGTATAAATAAATTACATTTTTTAATAATTATAGTAGATGATTGTATGATTTATATAACTGAAAAACAAGATATTTATGCCAAAAATAAATTAGCTTCATAGATTCTTCTCTTGCAACAAATAGAAAATATCTTTGGGTCAAAGTTAAATATTTTTTTTATCGAGGCAAAAGGTTTTTTTTTCATTCAATTGAAATTTGGCCAATAAAAATGATTTTTTTCATAAAGAAATGAATTTTCAGGGAAAAATACATCGATTTAAAAAAAAAATTATTCTTTTTTAAGACAAATTTGAGTAAAATCTTAAATTGACGATAACTTGGCTAAATTTCATCTGAAAAAGAAAAGTTTTTTTTTCTTCTGGAGTGATTTTTCTCTGGAAATCAGATTTTTTACCTATTTTTTAAAAACTTTATTTACCTAAAAAGTTATTTTGAAAATTTGAGGTAGCTCAGATACGAAAAACACGGTTTTTGACATAAAAGTGGCAAAGCCTTTTTGGCATCCATCGCTGATTTCGTGTTCATACTTTTTTTTTGCATTCTATAGGGTTCAGACTATCAGAAAATCATGGTGGCAGTCGCGGCCTCGTAAATTTTTTTCTTCATTTTTAGCGCTTATAAAACGTACTTTCTCGTAGACTGCACATATATAAGTAGCATTGTATATAAAAAACTGTATACAAAAATGATTCTATAAAGTTTCTCAATTGTATACAATCTTATAAAATTTGCCAAAATAGAAAGAGATAAGCTCGAAAAAGAGAAATAGAAAATAAAAAAAAATTTCTGCTCCAGCTACAGATTTGTTATTTAACGGTTACAGGAACCTAGAAACCTAAAAATAAAAAAAAATAAGGATATTTTCTATTTTTTTCAAGACTTTTTTTCCGTCTTAATTTATGTACAAAACTATTTTTTTTCACTAATAATTTTTTTAGACATAACTTTTTTCAAAAAACAATTTTAATCACTCTTAAAGAAATGGAAAGGTCTCGATCCATTTACAAAAAAAAAAAATAATTTTAAATTATAAGAGTTTAAATATTTTTGAAATAAAAACCTCCAAAATCATTTAGAAAATCGCATTTTTATTCCAGTATATAGTGCAGTAAAAAAAATATGAAATTTAAGGTTAAATTTTATTTTCAAATTATTATTTTGTTTTGTAGATGGATTGAGATCTTTCGTAAAAAATTTATGATTTACAACGATCAATCGCGAATCACACTTAAGGAGCCCCTAACATGGCGTTACAGATTTTTAGAAGGGCTTTTGATGAGCTTGTTTTTTTGAAAATTTTATTAATTTTATAAAGGAATACCTTTTTATATTAATTTAATGCGAATTATGCATTCTTTTTGAATTAATAACCGTTTAATTGAAATTTTTAAAAACTTATGTCGCCCTTTCTTATATCACCTTTTTTTATATACGAGAATGCATAAGAAACTTGACAAGTCTGTTACAAGATTAAACTCTTTACGTGTATTTTATACACATACATAATACATATATAATTTCATTTAATAATTTAAATATCGCGCTTAATATTTCAATAAAGCATGATTGTCAAATTACAAACGAATGCGTGAGATTTTGTTATGTGTACCCAGCGAGCAAGGGAACGTTCTATAAACGTACTAGGGACGTTCGCGTTGGACATTTGTACGTACTGTATTAACGTTCGGGGGACGTTTCTGGTACGTACTTAATTCTATAGGAGCGTACGTACTAAAGAAACGTCCGTTGGACGTACAGTAAATACATTTACCGGGTGTTTTATTTTAGGGTAGAGGGGATATAGTGGTGATGTAGTAGGTTATAGAATAAAATATAATTATTAATTAAATATTATAAATTCAATTTTTGTATAACCTAAATTTAAATATTTAATTAATAATTATTTTTTATCCTTTGTGAATCAAGTTAATTTATTAATCAACATTTTTTAAACATCTTGATCATTACTCGTATTTCCTGCAGGATTCTTTTTTCCTTGGAGTTCTTTTTTTCGTTTTTCACCTCCTCTTCTTAAGAATTGTCCAAATCTTTTTTCGACTAACTTGATGTCACATTTATCATCTCTTGACTTGAATCTTTCATAAACAACAGCTGTTTGATAAAAAAAATTATTAATTATTTACAAAATCAAGAGTTTGAAAAATGTTTATAGATTTCTTACCAGTTATTATATTAGCAAATGTTGAACCTTCCATTTTATAAATGCCATCAGGGGTCTTTCAACCTGTCCAAGTGTAAATATAAGCTAAATTGTAGGTGATTATACCTGTAAGTATATTTTCCAGTAGGTCGTCAACGCTCCCTCCAGAACTACCTTCACAAAACTTAGTCTAAAATGATGAAAATTAATTTAAAATCAGTGATTTTAAAGAATTAGACTAAAATATTGGAAGTAAAAGCTTACAAACTCTACTTCTGCTTCTTTTCTGGTATTCAATAACTGATCAAAAGCTTTAAATTCATCAGCAGAATTAATACGCTTTTTAGGCAACAGTATGTATTCAATCAATGGATTACGAGTATATTGTTGCACCGGGCTGATATTCCTATATTCCAAATCTTCTTCAAGCCTCGTCATTATATAATCACATTTTCTGTTTAATAATAGAAACATTTCATATATTGCCTGTAAATTCATTTCAGGTTTAATGCCTAGAAATAAATATTAATAAATTATATAGAAATAAAGTATGTTCAAAATTTTATTAAAGATATAAATACCTTTATTAATGACATCTCTTTCAAAAGGTGTGAATGGAATAGTTGAATGCAATTTTCTCATAGCTAAAATAAATATTTATAAATAACGTGAAAAAAAATGCATAGAAAGAATTAAAATTTTTAAATAATTAAAAAGTATTTACCATTTTGACGACTATTTAGGTGTTCCTCGGGTAAAAATTTTAATTCAAAATCTGAATGTCCTGGTGTTGATTTTTGGGCTGAAAATATGATAAAATAATTAAAAAATGGTTTAAGAAATAATGATACATATAAAATAATAATAGCTCAGGATGTAGAGACACTCGGCCCTAGTAAACCTGTGGGTTGGCTTAATTCAAAAAAAATTTTTGTTTATTATTTTTTTTTTTAAAGAAAAGTAATAAATTAAAATTTGTTCCACCCCCCACTTTTTCCGCTTAAGCATAAAAACGTGTCATATCGGACCAATTTTTTAATTTTTTCAAAATATTTTGGTAACCGTTAATAATAGCAAAAATTATGAAGAATACATAAATGTTAACAATTAAATTCTTGATAAAAAAGGTAATTACAAAATTTTTCATTGAATTAATATTTTTTTGTGAAAATGGTCTTTCAAAAAGTAGCGTAAAAGTGTGCGCCCAGATTATTGTTGATTTTACATTATTTACTTTATCTTTAAGATGAAAATTGTTAGTATAAAATATTTTTAATACATTAAATAACATTAAGTAGTAACATTTTTGTTAATTTTGATTAAAATGTTCGGTATAATTAAAGAATATTTATTATAAAAATAAAATAAAACGTTTGAGATTTTATATTTTATATTATTTTACTGCTGCTATGAAATCAGAGTGTTTAGTAATACACGGTGATCCAAAAATTAAGAAAATATCTGACGGTCACGCTAATATTATTCTTATTATGACACTTGTAATTAACATCAGAGACTTACTTGTCTTATGAGTCAATATGTATAATACAAAAATTTAATCGGTTATTCGCTTTCTTCTTTAACTTTTGAGTGTTGCGCAAGCGCACTTTGTTATTCAAAAGAATAACAGAAGCGTATTGTAAGAAAATAATTTAAAGAAAAAACTGGCTTTATTAAAGGACTTTTTATTTCTGACGAGGATCCAAAGATACATTTTGACTCATATGATCCTTCAGTAAATTAAATTTCCTAAAAATTAAAAAAAAAAAAAATTTATTATTCAATTCCGTTAATCATATAACGCCAAAAACTCTCAAAAAATTTTACTGAAAATTATTTTTTTTTAAATTTGCTAATAACTGAAAAGAAAAACGGAAAATGAAAATTTTTTTTTAATGAAATTAAAATTTAGACTATTTTCTGTCAAAAAATTACAAGTTTCAAATTTGGTTTTAATTACAAAAGAAAATAAACGAATATAAAAGGGAAAAAACGCATAGTTTTTTTTTTTTTGAAGGTCAATTTTTGAGCGGTTCTTTAACTTGGAGCCAATTTTGACGCACAATTTTTATTTCAGTAAAATTTTGAAAACATATATAGAAACTTATGCTGAAAATACTCTTCAAAAAAATTTTCAATCCGCTAAATTTTTTCTTGATGATTTACATATAATTATTATTTAGAATTATTAAATCAGTAAGACTTTAGTAATTAGATTTTTACCATAGAAGAATGAAAATCTACGTTTTTACTGTTTTAGGAATTAATAAAATTTAAAAATAATTAACAAGTTTTTACCATTTTGACGACTTTTTAAGTGTTCCTGATATGGAAATTTTAAATCTGATCGTGAATGTCCTGGTGTTGATTTCTGGGCTGAAAATATGATAAAATAAAATTTAATAAATGGCTTAAGAAATAATAATACATATAAAATTATAAGGTGATTTAAAAAATAGAAAACTAATGATTTAATAAAAAAAATTAAATAATTAAATTAAATAATTGAATTTAAACATACTATTTGGTGAAGTCTGCAAAACATGTTCGAATATCTTGAATTAAATCTTAAATGATTATTTAAATTATTTTCAATAACATTTTCATGATTTTGTACATTATAATGTTCAATTAAATTGTCTTGATCATTGTTTGCATTATTAATATTATCATTTATTACATGATTGTTATTTGCATTGTTTTCTTGCAATAACATCAAATTTCTCGCTTCATTAAACGCCCTAAACATTGCTTCTATTCTTTTTTTTTTCTGCTTTCGACCAAGCTGAGAAAATTTTTTTCTTGCAATCATTATATAACTATTTTATTATATATATATTATTATTTATAATTTTAATTAATTAATATATTACTTATTTTGGTTAAAACACGTGCAATATGTATACAATAGTATTATAACTTATATATATATACCTTATTATTAAGGTAAGGTTATATACTATATTGTACGACCGCAGAACGTTATAGAAAAAATGTACAGGTTGGACGTACGTAGAACGTTTATCGGACGTTATGAAAAAAACGTACAGATGGGACGTTTGTAGAACGTTCACCGGACGTCCTCGTACATTCGGTGCTAGCTGGGTCATGGATAAAAAAATATATTCTTAATTTTTTAATTTATATTTCATTTTATTCTTTTATTTTTTTTTAAATTAACCTCAACGAATTTAGTAAACAAAAATTAATAAATATTGGTAAATATAACCAAAAAATTAGTAAATTCTACTAAAAAAATTGAAGTTTTAGTTTTATAAACAAATTTTATTAGTGAATTTTACTAAAAATTTATAGTGACTTTTAACCACATTGAACTTAGTAAACAAAATCGTTATTTTGGTTAAATTTACTAATTTTTTATATGCGTGAGATTAAAAAATATTATAATTTTGTTCAGCTATATGCTAGTGCAAATTTTTTTTAAAGATTCGATATTCATAGAGAAATTTAAAAAGCAAAATGAAATCCCATAAGGAACGCGTGTTAAATCAAAAAATTTTCAAATAAATATTTTTCCTTTATTTTATCTGAAAACTAGAAAGTTTTTGGGCTCGTTGGATTTCTTTTTAAATTTTCTTTAATACAGTATCTTGGCTAGTATTATTGGATTTTTTAGAAGCAATAGGGCTACCTTAAAAAAAAATTTTAAAAAAAATCTTAAAAAAAATAAAACTGCAAAATTTGGGTTAAAAAATTTTAATTAGCGGAGTGCGATCGGTTACTTTGACTTCGCGCGATCAACTAATTTTTTTTGACAATTGTTTTGTAATGTCACCAGAAATAAAATTATGTCTTTTAACATGGAACATGTTTATAGAGAGGGGGTACCTCAGAACTTGAAAATTAAGGGTGGGGGTCAAATGAGACTTGGAATAATTTAAATTTAGGGACTTCAAAAACTCTGGGGTTAGAGAATATAATAATACAGGTTTATGGATTTAAAATAATATCGACTTAGGGACTTAATTCTGGTTTAGGGACTTGGAATAATTTTAAATTAGGGACTTGTAAATAAATTGGTATCAGGGACTTAGAATAATACGTGTTTAGGTAATCAAAATAGTTTGGGTTTAGAATCTTAACATCTAGTAAGGTGATAATTAAAAATTATAAAATTAGAAAATTTTATTGTAATATTGCGTAACATTTGCATTATACCTAGCCCTCAGCTGGAAGTAAATAGGTTCCATGCATTTAGGTTGTCTTTACACAAACCGGTAATAAGTATTAATTAAATTGTTGCTTGGTTAAAAAAACTCAGAGGAGATAAACTAATTACTCTTGTGCATTGTCATATTGAGATCAAATCTCTGTTGTCATGACATCACAAACCTTGAATAACATAAAAATAACGTTGAAATATTTTTGAGGAATGCATTGATAATATAATTAGCGCTGTATTCATATAATTTATAACAGTGGCGTGTTTTACACCTTGGTGAAGTTTATAGTTTTTTGATACCCTGATTTTGACTCGGTAAATAAATACACGACGCTATACTAGTTCTGATAATATATGTCTTTATGGAACATTGAGTGATTTAAATTTTAAAAGACATAGAACTGAGGAATAATGCGGCTATAATATTTTTGAAAATTATTTATTTAATAATGAAATTTATTTAAAGAAAAAAATAGCATCGCTATCTCATTTATTAACGTGCATAAATAAAAGAAGATTCTAAAATTTGAAAGTTTGGACTAAGCTGTGATGAAAATAGTTCACTGGGTTTGCAAGATGTATTTGACTACTATAAGAACTTGATGTTTATTTTTAACGGAAATTTGTGGTAAATTTTAAAAAATTTTATACACAAAAAAAAACCAGTGGAGCATGAGTCTAAACGCATGTGTCATAGACGCCTTGATTTACGGGCGATATCAGCACGTAAGAAATTAAAAATTTCACAATATACATAATTTCTCAATATAATAATAATAATAAATTTCAAAATATAACCTAACAAGGCATACTGTCATTAATTTTTTATTATTCTCTTTATTCACTTATTTTACAATATTTTTTTCAGTAATACATTAAAAGATTAATAATTTGAAAAACCATTAATAAAACATTATTATTAATAATTATTAAAAATTATTAAAAGAAATCTAGTTCAGGGCTGAGACTCACCGGATTTTTTTTTATGTGTAGGAGTTTTTTAAATAATCAATGTGAAAAACCGGTTAGAGGTTTTTTAAAACAACTGACCTCTACGCAGTAAAAAAAATGTACATAATATTACTACAGTATAGTATTTTTACTGCTTATTTTATTGCTTAAAAAATATTAAATTTACTAGAAATTGTAGTAAATAGTAGTATTCTATAGTAACTAGTTACAATATATACTATGTTATCAGTGTTATAAGTGAACATGTTCCATTCTCGTTGGTTGGGTAGTTACACAACAGGTTATACTTTTTTTTTTTTTATATATGTATTTACTAAGCATAATAATTTTTTTTATTTTTATTGATTGATTTATTTTTTTTATTATTTTTCCAAATTTTTTACATGGACAGTTTCTATTTGTTAAAATAAAATCTAAGAAAGAAACTTTGAAAAATCTTTTGATATGTTAACATATTCTTTTATCACAACATTTTTTTACACCCTACCTATTAATTCGGAATCCGATGTATTCCGAATGCAGTTAGCCCAAATCCAAAATCCAATCCATAATCCGGTTAATCCATTACTGGGGAATTAAGATTATTCTGAATATTTTGTTTGTTTATAAATTAATAAATAACAAAATAAATAAATAAATACAAACAATAAATAATTATTTTAAATCAATAAGAAAATAATATAATAATCTCAAAAAATTTTCATTAAAAAAATGACTATTTTAACACAAAATCCACCCTAACCAACTAAAATAATAAATTATATATTATATAAATATTGTACAGGATTTGATTGTCAAAAAATAAAAAGTTTTCAACAATCCTCGATGGTATAACGGCAATTATTCCCGCCTGTCACGCGGGCGACCCGGGTTCGACTCCCGGTCGGGGAGTTTTTTTTTTTTTTTTTTTAATTTTTTTTTTTAGATCTGAAAACGCTAAAAATGTAAAAAAATAATTTTTCGCCATACGGGGGGGGGGGGGGGGGGTCCTGCAACTTAGTACTTAAAAATGCTCAAATTTGACCTATTCAAACAACATTTTTTCAGTAGATTTAAATAAAAAAAAAGTAAATAAAAAAAAATTAAATTAATTAAAAAATTAACAATATAAAAATATTTAAAAAAAGGTGATTTTTTTGGGTGGTAATGACAGTAAATAACTTTGCAATTTGTTATTAATTTAATTTAAGTCATTGTAATTTTATTTTTAATAGATAGAAAAAATGTTTATTTAAATAATATTACTTAAGAATAAATAATAAAAAATTGAATAAAAAAAATGTTTATAAAATATATTTTGTTAAAAAATAAAATTCGTTACTATTTTTAATTTATGTAAAGCAAAGAAAAAATTTCGTGCATATATCCACAATAAATAATTCTTTTTTTACTCATTATTTCTTATTAAATAATTTTAATTCTTAACAAAAAAAAAACTTAACTTTAATTTTAACTTAAAAAAAAAATTAAAACCTTAAGTGTGTTTTGTGTATGTTTTAAATAATTTTAATTTTAATTTTAATAATTATTTAAAAAAAAATTTTTTTTTAAATAAAAAATTAAAAAAAAAAAAAAATTTTAAGTAAAAAAATTTTTTAAATTTAATTTTTATGTAAAAAATTAACGGTTATAAATGTAGAATAAATCGTGGCTACTAAAGTAAATATCTCCAGTTAATTTTGGAGCTGAAGATTTCGCCAACTCAAATTTAAAATTACATGGGTCTAAGTCAAAGATTTTGAACTGACGTGGTTTTTACAAATAACATCAATATATATCTAGCTACTATATATATTTGCGTGTGTGTGTGTATGTAATTCATCATCAGGGTCGAACCAATAAAAATGATGTGTCAAAATATAGAAAAAAAATCTGTGAGTGACATAGGGGAGAAACACCATGTATGGCGTGGCTTATTTCTAAGCTCTGTAGTAAAAATATTATTTAATTTTTCTTTTTTTTTATTAATATGTATTTAGTAAAGAATCAAAAATATTTTTCTTAATGGTTTTTAAATCTAAAATAATTTTTAAAGTTGTATTAATTAAAATAAGACGAACTCTTTAAACTCCAATTTTTACGCGAGTGTTCATAAAACGGCGCAGTGTTTATAAATATACATTGTAATTTCATAGTATATTACGGTCCTAGGCCAGAAAAATTAAGAATGGCCCAAATCGCACGTAAATTACCTTCCGAGGCGAAGCCGAGGATGGTAAACTGCGATTTGGGTCATTCTTTGTTTATGGCCGAGGATTGTACAAAATTTTTTTGCGACTGTGGCGAGAAAATACGTCTTTGCCGGACGCGCAGCGTACGTACGTACGTACTTTCGGGCCGCAATACAAAAAAAATTTTTATTCTAGGTAAATTAAGTTGTTAAATATTTTATTCAATTACGAAATATTACCAATTAAGTTAATTTATTTGTTATTTATGTTTCTTGAATATTCTAAATTATTTATTTTTATGAATAAAAATTATTTAAAACGTTTTAAAATATGTTTTGAATAGAGTTTGTAAACAATTTTTATTTATAAACACTGTTGCTCGAAAAACAATAAGTACTATAAAGAACATTGGCCGCGTCGTAATAGGAAAATAAGTAGCTTTTCGGAATATTTAATTTTTACAGCGAATAATATATTTTTTTAAATTTTTTAGTTTATTGTGAAGTAACCCACTTCATAAAGTAACAGAAAAAATTTTGTTCAAAACTAATTTTATTAGATTTTTATACCTAAAAACAATGCAAAAAAAATAGTAACGAAACCCTTGAAAATTTTTTTTCCTAAATAAAAAAATAAAGAATAGCTGATGATGAAATTTTTTTCCACGAATTAATTTATTACTTATTTATAAAACTCAATTGGAATTTTAAAAAAATAATATATCTATTAATAAATATTATGATTCGGCGCATTAGGAACCGCGCCATGCTACGGAGCTCTCCCCTAAGCCATAATTTTGTGACTCATTTATCATTTTTTTTTGGATATATTCAATTTTTACTATTTTTGAGAAAAACTAAAATTTTTTTTAAATTTGATCAGAGATGAGTTTAAAGAGATTGCCAGCCCCGTGTTAAATTTTGTCCCCGTTTTTTCTACATCGCCGAAGCTGTCACGTGGTCGCACTGTCTCGCATCTTTCTTTTATACGTTTATTTTTACTATATATCCTTTCTTTTCTAGAAAAGCGGAGAAATAAAAAAGAAAGGATATATGTACAAATAACCGCATAAAACAAAGATGCGAGAGAGTGACCACGTGACAGCTTCGGCGATGTAAAATAAAACGGAGTCAGCCTTTCCTATCTCTCTGGCGATCTCTCTAAACTATTCTCTGATTTGATTAAAAAGAAAAATTCTAAAAAATATAAAAAATTTTACTGTCGCAAATGGTATTACTTGATTTGGCACTAATTTATACGTACTCAGTTAAATTTTTATTAAAAATGGACGTTTCATTAAAAATTTTGATTTAAACATGATTGGTGTATTATAAATTGTTTTTTTCACAAATTAGTTTATCAAGATTATCATGAACAAAAGACTAGAAACCTAGAGGGCCCCTCAGAAAAACTAGATTTTGTATATCCAGGAGTCAAACGTAAGATTTTTTTAACAAGGAACATGTTTATTGGATGGGGTATTTGAAAAAGTCCGGTTTGGCAGGGGGGGAGGTAAAAATTAACGTTTTCAGAGGGGTTAAAAACTGACGTTTTTAGGGGGGGGGGGTGAAATGGGCTTAGAATATTTTTGATTTAGGGACTCTGACAGCTAACTGCTCTACTAATTTTGAAAGTATTACGTATTGAAAAAGTGTTTTTACTGTCATAATTGTCGTTGTTCATCCGGGTCATTTCTCAGAACCTTGAAATCTAGATTTTTCGAAAACAGACCCATAAATGAATTTCGTAGAAAAATTCATTTCCGAATTCGTAAAATCAAAATGCATCAAAACAAAGAATAGGATAAATTCCGAAATTTTTTTTATGAAACCTTATATTTCATAGTAATTGTTTGCTTTTTACAAATAATAACTTCTGATACTTTATCAAATATGCACTGATTTTTAGGAATTTTGATTTATCTGCCTTATAACCCTACTAGTTTTTATTATTCTGCATTAGAAAGTTTGTATACTTAATTTTCGGTATTCGGAAAACTGACCCGAATGGACAACGACAATTATGACCAGTGAATGGCGCCCTAAACTATTAATAAAATATTAATAAAGTATTAATTTTACTGATATTAAATTTTACTGATAATATTTCACTCAAGAAATTGGTTTCGAACGAAAATAGTGAAATAATCGAACCACGACTACTCTCGGTAAAGTGGTTATAGCATCCAAAGTAGTGAAGGTAAATAGCTAAAAATTTATTTACATACTTTTGAGGTGTTATACTAACTTTTTAAATAAAAAAAATTTTTTTAATTTTGGATTTCATTTTCATAGTCTTTCCCCCTTAAAATGATCTCTACACTAATTTTGAGTTATTTCTTTACATCCCTTCTATCCTACGTATGATCTTGAAAATCATCAGATTCCCACCTTGTTATATAACTTTTAGTTTAAATAAGATTTTTAAAGCATGATCTTTAAGACATTATTATTAATTTAAACATGATTTTTTTAAGCAACAGAAACAGAAGTAAATTATCCAAATTTCGTTAGTATATATATTTAGGGTGTTTCTTATTTCCCAAACTGACCATAGAGAAAAACAAATCATAAAACAATACTTATAAAACTAATCTCCAAAAAGAAAATTTTTACATACAATTTTAATGTAGTGTGCCGATTAACATAAAAGGTTTTAAAAAAGTTTTAGAAAACTTAGAAATCTTGCTAAAATCTTTTTACTACTAAAATGTTCTAAAGGCTTTTTAGTAACAAAATATTTAAAAGAAACTGTAAATTACAACATTAGAGGTTATTTTTAAGTTTTTTGACCAGTTATATAAGCTGTTTTTTGATTGTGTCTTCACTAAAATTTATAAATATTCATTTTTTCAAGAAATCAATGAATAAAATGGTCAAATTGTAATTGTCGTGGATATTTGCTTTACAGGCGAAAGTAAAATTTAAATTAAGTTCAAGTATCATAAAATATGTTATAATTTACAGTTTTCTATGAATATTTAATTACCAACAAGCTTTTAAAATATTTTAGTAGTAAAAAGTTTTTAGCAAGGTTTATAAAAGCTTTCTAAAACGTTTTTAAAACCTTTTTTTTCTGATTTTTATTGATTTATATTTTCAAATCAGCACACTACAGTAAGCCGTATGTAATTTTTTTTTTTTGAGATTAGTTTCATTACCTAAAGTATCATATTTGGGATGGTATTTTTCTCTACGGACAATTTGGGAAATAAGAAACACCCTAATTTATATACATATTTATATTTACTTTCTGCCATAAGAGTGGTAGAGTCCCATCACTGGATAGACCTAGGTCTATCCGGATAAATATAGGACTATCCAAAAGGAGTTTTGATTATTTAATAAATAAATTTATAATTATAATTACTTTGTAAATTGACTAAATCAAAAAATTATTTAAGTATAAAATTATGACAAATAAAATAAAAAAATTATATGGTGAAATAATTTTTGTATTTATGTTCACATTTTTTACTAAATCAGGGTTGCCACTATTTTTCTAAAGTCAAAATAGCTGACTTTCCCTGACTTTCCAGACCAAAAATCAGTAAATTTCCCTGACCCTTTTTTTGGTTTTTCCCTGACTTTCTAGACCAAAATATAAATTTTTTTTTTTACTTTTCTAAATAAATTTCGCATATTAGATTAAAATTTTTATCATATTAACATTTAAGAGAAAAAGGGATACATAAATAAATTATGTAACTAAAATTTTAATATATTTATATTTATGAAATTTATTATGATTATTATAACACTTTATTATAACATGGTAACAAATAATAATAAATTTTGTTTTAAATTATATGGTAACGTAATTATTTATGTGATATAATTACAAAGATATTTTTTTTGTCAATTATCTTTTTTACTTTATTACAAAATTTATTTCTTAATAGTTCATACATTTTTTCAGTTATCTTAAATGCAAATAAAGCCAAATTTTTGGTAAACGAAATTTTTAGACTTGGATTTATAAAAAATTTTTTTCTTTTTTATTTTTATTTTAATACCTATAAATAATAAGTAATCAGTTGCAAATACGAATCTGTTTTTAATTTTTTGCCATTTAAACTAAATTTTTCTAAACAACTTTGTCATAAAATATATTTTATATATTATTTATTTTAGAGGTGTGCAGTTACCCGAAATTGCGGGTTTTTTAGCACAAAGTTAGATCGAATATGGGGTATCCAAGGAAATTTTCGAGAATAACACAAAATCTGACAAAAGATACCGAAATTTCGGGAACCAGACCCAACTTTCGGGTAATCGCGCACTCCTAATTTGTGTCTTATATATTTTTAAGCAAAATAGGAACGAGAAAAAAATATTATTTACAATAAGCTATTTAACAAAATTAAAGCTTTAGTGAATAATATTATAAGTAATATTCTATTAGATAAACTTATAATTAAAAATTATCATTCCTTTAAGTAGATTTAAGAACATTTTCTATTTTAGCATCTATTTTATATGCAGTAGCACGAGCATTATCCTCGATTAACTTTTTTCGATTTTCTAATTCCTTGACCTTCAGTTTTTTTATTTTTGACTCAGATTCATTATTGCCATTTAAATCTTGTTGTTTTTGACGAGATTTTAAGGCATCGTTATATCTAGCATGAGAGTTTCTGCAAGATAAAATCAATTGCTTAGAAATTTTAAGATTACTAATTCCACCTTTACTATAAACTGCATCATATGTTAATCTTTGGGCTAACAATGATTCTTCTTTAAGGTTTTCAATTAAACATTCCTTGTTAATTGAAAAAACTCGTTCTATATTTGTATTCCCGTGAGACAATATAAATATTGATACTAAAAAATCAAATTTTACTTTAAATTCTTCTAAATTTTCGAGCCCTATTAAATTTCTTATCCAGAGGTGGTCTAATCGGTCTTTATTTTTATCAAACTTTTTTAAAAAGACTAAAAAAGTATCTTTTTCACATATTCCTTTAAATTGGCTTGAGATTTTGTCAGCATCTGTGCTTTTGACCCAACCATTGCGAATAAAAATATTCAATGCAGAAGTCAATTTTTTATCTCTTATTACTGCATCTTTAGCTACCGAAGGATCTAAAAAAGATATGGCCTCGGTCAAAGGGTACTTCAACGGAGATCGGAAAAAATTATAATTAAATTAATTACAGAATTCTTGTAAAATATACACACAATGTCTTCTAAATAAAGAAATATCTTTATCTAAAATTTGTTTCCTGTAAGCTCTAATCGCTTCTCTCGTTCCAAATGGTAATTCAATATCATTATATGCTATAAGATTTTCTGTATTTTTGACATCGATTTTTGTAAATACTTTATTCTTATCTAAAACCTCTTTTTTAATGAAGCGGCGCATTACTTCATGCAACATATTGTTAATAGCTTCAAATAAAAATGGAGCTAAAGGCTTATCTTAGTGGAAAAAAGTCAAAAATGGCTGAACAGTTTTCTGTTTTTTTGCTTTTAAAAGCTTATCTTCTAAGTGTTTACAAACTATTTTATAGCTATTACAAGAGGGCTCTTTTTTATTTTTTTTACATTCCTCAACATAATTTTCTAAATGAGGTAATATTTTTAGTGCTCTCTCAGCTACATCAGCATTTTCTATCCACCTTATGCAACAAAATTTTATGGCAAATAAATCAGAGCCTGTATAATTTATATAATCAGCTCGTCTGGATGGTACATTGCAAAATAAATTGTAGATTGCTCTCAAAAATTCTGCAATTTTCCACTCTATAGTTTTTAAACCAACCTTAAAGGCGTTATGAACCGTGTGGAAACCACAACTACCTAAATCTAACAAAACTTATCCTTAAAATCATCATCCAAATAAGCTCTTAAGAGTTTTAAAAAGCTAAAATTAACATTTGGTCCATCCATACTAACTTGTTGTAATTTCCTCAAATTAAAGCCATCAACAGATTTTAAAAAAGCTGTTAAAATGTCTTCAGCTGTTGCATGACCTAAAAATGTCGACGTTAAGTATCTTGTTGTTACTTCACCTTTATTTACACTCCAATATCTCAAATTTACATCCATTTCTCCTGTTTTTGATATTTTATTAAAAGATTCATCGAAACCAACTACGATGCGCTTGCTTTCATCAACGTCTTCTAATAATTGTTTTTGAAAATAAGGTGAAAGGCCAAAATTTATGTAATAACTAATTTTAGTTTTACCAAGCTGAATTTTGTTTGCCTCATCACAATTTGTGGACAAATTGACAATTGTGGACTTTTATAAAGTAATGGATTATATAATGGATTATTATTATTAATATTAATATTAATAAATTCCCAAATTTTTTTTGAATTGAAAATAGTTGATTTTACGACAAAATTTTCTGATGGAAGATATTTAGAATAAACATAACTTTAATATTTATTTCGTCCAATTTTTTTAAAAATTTTTAATAACTTTTTTTCGACCTTGTTGGACAACAATAAATCTTTTCGATTTATAACTATAAACTCACATTTTGATACGTGGATATAATCCATATCTCTTTGAATCAATTTTTTTTAACTGAGGGTAAACTAAATGAATCATTGGTTGATCTGACTGCAAGAATGCTGTATAATTTTTGGCAAAAAAATGGGCTACAAATTCAATAAAGCTTAAACTGTATTCTAGCAAAGGATTTTTGAGATATCCTACAATTTCACCATACAGTCTCGTTTTTTCACTTTTTCTATCTTTGGTAGGAATAAAATTGAAAAAATATTTTTTTATCGCTGGCATTTGTTCTAAAAAGTTTTTTGATGTAGAACCCAAGGTTAACCACCTGTTACACACGTGCTTTTTTAGCTGATGATGAAGGATATTCTCTTTTTCTTGAACTGTTTCAAAAACAGATCTTCGTTTTTCACTTCGGTATAAAAATATATAAATCTTTTCAATAATATCGCCGACGTCTACTGATAACGTTTCCAGTCCTTCAGAAAAAGCGTTGTGTACCATATGTATAGAACAGCTTCCAATTTGATTCATTGGCTTAAAATTTAATTGTATCCTTTCTTCTTGGAAAAGTATAAATACAGCCTGATTAACTGGAGGGCTATCCATCTCTAATGTTAAAATTTGAGCAAATGCTATTTTATTGGCATCTGCTGCTTCTTTTAAATATTTATAAATTACCGGTGCAGTAATAGGTTCTTTAAAATACGTAAGAAGATGACGATTGACTATCATGCTTATTTTTTCTGACTAATACTGCACTCGAACCTGTAATTCCTTTTTATGTTTATTATCCAGTTTTATCAAATTTTACGCAGGTATACACATCTTGTTTTTCTAAATCCTTGAAAAGTTCATTTTGGAAGTAAAGTTCTAAAGCTTCAATAATTAGGTAACCAGCTTTTGTAGGTGACAAAGAAAAATCTTTGGGAACTGATCTTGGAAACATTTCATTAAAAAGCTCTTTTTTACCAGTACAAGAACGAAAGAAATTTTTAGAAGCTATTAACTCTAAACACCATAACAGTTCAGCCTTTGTGGCTGAATTTTTAGGGTTAAATAATGAAAGAGTTTTACTATTAGAAACATTTAAATGTTTACTAATTTCTTCATTATTAATATTATGATTTGATTCATTTTTTTTACTAAGTGATATTAACCTTTTTGCTTGATTTTCTGGAATAGGTAAATTTTCTGGAGTAGCTTGATTTTCATGAGTACCCGCTTCGTAACATTATCGGCGTTAACAACGGAGTTGAAAACGTACATAACACTGATGTGAACGCCGTTTCTTACACCATTGTTTACACAGTCTGATTTTGGCCGCAAAACACCGTTGTTGAAGCCGTATTAAACGCTGAGATAATTAAATTTTTATTTTTATTATTTATTTCATTTGGATTTTATTTTTGCAAGTTATTCTTTTTAAAATTATAATTAAAATAAAAATGAAAATAAATGTTAATTTTAGATTACAATTATATTTTTTATTATTTTTTATTAGAATTTTTATCAATAAGGGACCGTCCATAAAATACGTAACGCAAAAATCAGAGAATTTTTCTACCATCAACCACATGGTGACGATATAGTAACGTTCAAAAAATACGTGGCCACAGTAAAGTAACGCATAACGTTCAAAAATTTTCTAATTTTTCTGAAATATTTTTAATATTTTCTAGTGGCTTTTTATATGGGAAACAATTTTTGTACAATATAAAAGTGCTATAGTAAAAATCTCGAAGATTTGAATTCATTTTTTTAAAATAAATATTTAAATATTTATTATATTGTTTAAATTAAAAAAATGCGCACTTACTCACTTTAAACTAAAAATTTACAGGAAAACCAATTTTTTTAAGAAATTTTAAAAAGTAAAAAACTAACTGATTTTTGTAAAATAAAGAAAAGATTTGATTTTCTCAAATCTTTGCACTAGAAATTATCGAGACAAAACAGATTCGATTTGAAGTATTTATTTTCAAACATCTTTAAATTACAATTTTAATTTAAATATTAAAAAAAAAATTGTCTGTGTTATGTAACGCTACTTAATGGCCTGTAAACTATTAAGTCACATGAGAGTAACGATAAACAGATGCCCATCCACTGGGTAACTGCGTTACGTATTCTATGGACGGTCCCTAACTATTACAAATTTTTTAATTTACACAGAGAAATATCGCATGCAAAATGAGCTCAATTTATTATTACACAATTTATAAAAAAACACTTTTATTATTTTAACCAAGCAATCTAATTAAGACGAAATAATAAAAAAATGACATTTTTTATTTTAAATTATATTTACAAAATTCAATTGTTTCATCTTTCAAGTCGCAAGTTTAATAAGATTCTTATCATTAATTACATATATCTCTATATATTATAAAGTTATAACCGCCGCCGCCGCTGCCGCCGCTGTCGCATGAGCCCTTTGTGCCAATGGACCTTTTGTGCCAAAATGGACCTTTTGTGCCAAAATGGACCTTTTGTGCCAAAATGGACCTTTTGGGCCAATCTGGTCCTTTTGGGCCAATGTGGACCTTTTGTGCCAAAATGGACCTTTTGGGCCAATGTGGTCCTTTTGGGCCAATCTGGTCCTTTTGGGCCAAAATGGACCTTTTGGGCCAATGTGGTCCTTTTGGGCCAATCTGGTCCTTTTGGGCCAAAATGGACCTTTTGGGCCAATCTGAACCTTTTGGGCCACAGTGGTCCTTTTAGGCCAATGTGGTCCTTTGGGGCCAATGCGGTTTTTTCTATATTTAACCAATTATTATAAAGTTGTTTTTTTTATGTTTTTATATAATCTATATTTTTTATACTTTTTTTAAGTTTAAAATATAAGTGAAAATAGAAAAATCAAATTTTTCATTTTTTTAAAAATATTTTGACTAAATTGCAAATGTTGACTAACACATCTTTATACTACATACAACCATCTAAAATTATACTAATACACTTTTTTTAGGTTTATTTATCATTTATGTGCATATTTTAATACAGAGTTGTACTTAAAAAATTTTTTTTTTATTTTGAAACTATAAATATTTTACCTTTTTATGGTAAAAAACAGATTTTTTTTTTCATTCAGCAGCTAAAAAAATTTAAAAAAAAAATTTTTTTTTGGATCTCGGTAGCCTTTTATTTAGTATACACAAAAACGGTCATTTTCCATCCAGCAGAATTTTATTTCATAAGAAATTGCGTTGAAGCTGATTTTTGTCCACTTTTTTTTTTTACTACACTGTGGTACGCCTTGCAAGTGATTATAAAAATATACTATCGAAATACTTCAATCACTCTGCGGGGGTTGGCGCGCGTTATTCTTATCATTAATTACATATATATATATATATATATATATGAAGAACATTTTTTCTAAAATCCAACTAATTTTTTTTATAATTTATTCCAGAAAAGTTAAATTAAACTTATTTCACATACTTGAGTAATTATTTATGAGTTCCAAAAATTATGTATTTTATATAATTCAAAGTTTTTTATACTAAAAAAGTAATAATAATTAAATTTCTTATTTATTGAATTAGATAAATTAACTTATTTAACAGCAGAAGATGTAGAAATCTTGATATACTATAAGTAAGTATTTTTAGAATTTTAATTTTAATTTTAAGATATGCAAATATTAACATTTATTAACATTTATTTAATAAATTTTAACTTTAAGATTACTATGATTACAAATATTAAACGAATAAAAATAAAATTATGAAACGGTAAAAAAAGAGAATTCCTTTAATCGTTATAGGTCAGTCTTCTTCGGACATCTACTGCACCTGGCTCCGGGATGTGGCACCCTCTTTGAGCTCGAACCCGTCGTAATTGCTTCTTTCTAAAATTTTGGCATTTGTTCTTAATTGAATTGTATCCCGCTCTCATATTCTCCATGGCTTCATTTCTTTTGTTATGGTGTAGATGCCATTGATAATACCACCCTAAAAATAATTCAATGAATTATTATCCTTTTTATAATGTAAATAAAAATTAATTTGAATAATTTTTAATTCTTACAAAAAACACACTCAAGTTTCCTAGGAGTAAAAGGCTTTATCTCTTGATTTACAACTGCTCTGGCTGGACACAATCTTCTAAAAACAATCGTCTCACTCCACGTCGCATCCAGCAATGCGCAGAAAAATGATCCTGGTTGAGTGTTTGGGTTGTTAAAATTGTAATTAAACATATCTCCGTCTACATATTTGCCGCCGCCTAAATATACCTGATAATTAGAAATAATAAATAGGTTAGTCTCACATATGTGTATATATTTTGGCAGAAAAAATATAAATTAAATGATTCTTACTCTTCCATCCTCTTCATAATATTTTCTCTCTCTACCAGGCGATTGTGGCAAATCCCTCGCTAGAAGGCATTCTTGCAATCTACTCCGATAATTAACTTGGAGATCATTTAGTCTTGTAATATACCTAGGTCTATTTGGAATTTCAACATGATTCAGAATAGGAATAAATGCAGGTTGAGGAGGTAATTGGTTTACAACTTGAGCGGCTTGCTGCGCTTGTACTCGATGATTATCTGGGTTTGCTAATATTGGATTTACGCCTGCTGGGTCATTTTCATCGGGTTGCTCTTGCCGCAATATCACTTGAGGTAATTGGTTTACAACTTGAGCGGCTTGCTGCGCTTGTACTCAATGATTATCTGGGTAAAGAAATTTTTTTTCTGTAAGCATAAAAGAGTTTATATTGCAATTATTACAAATTTTACAAAATTTACGAATTATACTAAAAGGCATAATTTTATAATATATTACCTTCATTGCTTATTTGCCTTATAAAAACTGATTTTTTTTTCAGTATGCCTTTTTTCTTAAGTCTCCTTTTAAATATTCATAATAATTTCAGAGAATTCCTGTGATAGGCTTTATTCTATGCCCTTTATCAGAAACACTGGCATTGAAGTAGGTTTCGGAATTTTCTCCGGGAAATATATTACATATTTCGTTTGCCAGTTCTTTCAATTTTTTAGTTGAGATACTGTGAAATTTATTATGTTTGTGTGCAAAAGAAAAATACATTTTATTGGAAAAAGATTATTTTTTGAAAAATCAGCATAGCTAGGATTATAAGAGTTAAAAAAAAAACTTTCATAAAATTTATCAAATAAAGGAAATCTAGGAAAATTAAAATTTAAATATAAAAAACACAAAAAAATATAATAAAAATTTTTTTTTTTAAGTTTTAAGAGCATCATTGCGCTTTAGCTTAAAAAAATTAATATTTAAAAAAACTTGAGATATTTTTAACTGCTATTATACCAGACATTTTAAATAATTTTTTTTACAATCAAGAAATATTTTTATTCTTCATAGAATAATTAAAGCAGAATTACTCAAAATTTTCCAATGGACACCCTACTTGGTAAGTTGAAACAGCTTTTGACTCTTCCCTTCCAATAACTGTGCGGGATAGTAAACTATTATTGCTTATGAAGGATTTAATACAATTTTTCTATCATCATTATTTTCTAAATATTTTTTTAGACCCGGTATAATACAATTAAATTGGAGGCCGGAAGGAGCCGTCCCGGAAATGCTGCACAGTACCGCTAACTGGTACAGTGTGGCAGAGTACGTACGCGTGACACTGATTAAAAAAAAGGTGGAAGGTTTTCTCTCGTAGGAAAATTTCCTTTATTGACAGCGTATGGCGAAGAAATGCCTTGGCTGCATTGTTTCCGGACCGAAGTAATACCTAAACAGGGAGTCCCGGTCCGGATTTTATGATATTGTCATAAATGCAGGAGGGTGGGGAGTTTAGTGAGTATTGTAATTCCTCCTCAGTTATACTGAGTATCTGGGCAACCCAAGATACAAATTTGAGGTTGAGTCCTAAATAACCATACAGAATGTGGTGTATGGTATGCGTAAATGCATTCTCCTCGTCCTACAAAAAAGGCCCCTTCTTGAAGAACCCAAAAAAAAAAAAAAAAAAAAAAAATACGATTAAAACATTAATGAATAAAGTTTATATGCAAATAAAGAATAAAATTATTTTTATAATTACACTTTTCACGATTAATTTTTTGGTAGTTATAGTTTTATTTTGTTCAGGTTCTCCTTTATCATTAATTGTGTTTTGTATATCATTCTAGCCTACATAAGTAGATTGAATCTTAAACGAAAAAATCCTTAAATTGTTTTTAAACAAAAACAATTGTTGTTTTATTCCTTAAAAATAATTTTTCATTTGAGATTCTGGTTAACAAATTTAATTTAAAAAACAGAAAATATTTTGAAAGAAAAATCTTATAGCTAAAAAAAAGATAAAAAAAACAAAGTAAAATTTTTAATTATTAGGATGCAAATTATAAAGTTTGACTTGAAAAAAAAATTATTTATTAATTATTTTTTCTCATTTTAAAAATTTTAAAATACTAAAGTTCACCACTTTGTTAAATTAATTAATTTTTTTCAATTTAAAACTAATTTTTTAATATTAAAGATTTATAAATGTTTCAAATTTCTCTGCATTAAAGTATAAAAAAATAATTTTTTTAACCTTAAAAAATTCTTGTATTTTCTCTATCTTGTTGATTAACTTGCAACTTGCTTTAATTGCTTTAAATTTCAAGTAAAACGCAGCGGGGGCGGGGAGGAATGAGCTTTTTCAGAGGGGTGAAAAAGGTGACATTTTTAGGGTGGTGGGTGAAATGAACTTAGAAGATTTTCTACTTAAGGTTTGGAATAATTTGGAGTGGGAGTCAGGGCTTGATCAGCCCCTGCTAAGAACAATAACCTAGAATACTTTAGGTTTATGGACTTAAACCCTTTTATATGACCCTTCAATCTAACAAGTAGTTTTCATCTAATTACTCATAAATAAATTTTTTAATTTTTTAAAATTATTTATTCAATTCATGTTCAATTAACAACATAAAATAATAGTATAAGATCGGAGATAAGACCCGTCAACATAAATATTTATATATGTGACGAAAAAGTTCAGATTGAGATTCAGGTTTATTTTTAATGCAGAGATTATTTTAATGGGCAGTTGAGGCAAATTTGAGCAGTTGTAAAGTCGGTTAGATAATTTAAGTATATTGCGTATCATGCTTTTAGAGTTGGGAGAAAATTTCTTATTCCCCTATTATCTTCATTCTACTGAGGAGCGAGTAATAAACTGAAAGGTTCGAGATTGGACCCGACCTGTGCAACGGAAAGAATAATTTATATTATGATTTTCCTGTCTATCACAGTGTTCGGTTTTTACGCCGAACACCCTTAAAGCCAGAGAAACAACAACCAGTGTTGATCAAAGGCAGCAATATTTGTTAGCTGTTGAACTTATAGAAAATAATATAATTATTGAGACATGAATAATTAACACAATTGTTAAACAACTGGTCTTTATTATTTCATAAATGCTTTACAAGTAGCGAACTACTAGAAAGCCAAAGAGCGTCTCCACTTGTGGCGAAATGCGTCCTCGTATTTATACCCGAGAGGCGGATTTTGCACACTGTGACGTATTTGCTTCTAGAAAATTCGTGATGTTTCTTAGAACGATTAAAATGATATTAATTTGCATATTTGCATTATTTTATGTTACAATGCATTTAATTGTTCTATTACAATTTGTTTTTATGTTTTACATTGTTTTTAATACTTTTATATTTTTATAATTAATTAATAATTATTTAATTATGAGTTGATACTTAATCTAGAATGTTCTTAAATTACTATTTTGCTTAATTCTACTATTATCTTTACTATATACAATATTTACATTGAAATGGAATCTTATCATTATTGAATAGATTCATTTGGCATCGATGCATATTCCGGATTATGCATCGTTGCATTTTTATTTTATGTTTAACGTTTTTCTAATTATTTAAATTGTAAGTCTGAGAGGTGGCGACCTCTGAACTACTTGTACAAGATTTTAATCAACTGGTAAATATGAATGATTTATATTTAGCGGGCTCGATTTTATCGATTTATATTTGATTTTCTCATTTTACCCTTCATACACGGATGTACCCCGTTTCTGTACCCTACAAAACCCCTGGTAAAATTGAAATATAAACAATTTCTGTAGGGTGGTTTTTCATTATTCCACTTGCCCAAGACACGCTCAACAGAAGCAATTAATCTAGGTATTTTTAAATTATTTAAAACCAAGTATCCAAGATTTTTAAATAATGGGCGGTTTTTATAATTTCTATCTCTTAATTTTAGCCAAAAAACGTCGATTTTTTTTTCATCTTATATCTTGTAGATCGTAATATAAAGTACAATCCCATTCATTATTGAGAATCCTAATATTTTATGTATCAAAAAATGATTCTGGCAAAGTTTCTAAAAGTGGAACTAGCTTTGGATTCTCTAAATAAAAATTTCTACTTCAAGAATTTTCTGGATTAAAAAGTAGCAAATAATTAACCCATTGATATAAAGTAAAATCGGTACAAGTTTGTATTTCTACACAAGATTTTATTAAAAAATTTCGACAATTTTGTTTAAACTGTAAGATAGTATTTTCTTTAATATTATCATTTAACTCTAAATATACTGCTATATTAGGACCAATATGTTAATTCATTAATATGTTTCATAAATGCTGCGTTTTTTGGATCTATATAAGTTATTTGTTTACTTTTTGTGTATTGTGGAAGCATATATAAATTTATAAGCACAAAAAACAAAAAAATTAAAGGATGCCCTGTTTTAGAACGATTGGCGAGTTTCCTTGTAATCATTTATTATTTATTTTGATTTTTTTTAGACAAATTCTAGAAATAGCATATGCAATTTTAGTAATGGATTATTTAGCTTATTAGCGATAACTCTAGCAATTTTTCTGTTTCTAGCAAATGAATCCTTATTTTTACTTTCTCTGTGATGTCTGATCATGCATGTATTTTAACAAAAAATCTTTAAAATTTAGTGCATGACCTGACGTTATATTTCTTAATTACCTAGAGCTTTATTTTTTAAAAAAGGAGCTTTATTGTTTATTAACATTTAAATTTTATTTTAAAATAGGATTTTAATTATAAATATTTAAAATCTTTGGATACTAACATTTAATTTTTATTTATATATATATATATATATATATATAAGAAAAAGCTCATTCAATAATTTTTATTAATGAATATTGTTCACGCATTATGTTTTGATTAGATATTCGTAAGTTATTATTGATAATGCATAAATAAGAAGGTGGGAGTTATTGTCATACTCATTAATAAAAAAAAGAATTAAATTAGTGGGAGACAAAAAAGTTTGTATGGGGCAAAATGGTTAAAAGGCCCATCGGAAGTGATTTTTAATCAGTAATCGTTAACATCTGGCCATAAATTAATAATTAAAGGGTTGACATTAACTTTACCCTTTTCTTATTTTTGCAATTTATAATTTTTTTTTATTTTGTCAATTTATTTTCTTTTTTTGTTTATTAAATCCAATTAGTTGAATTGTTGTTTTTTTTTATTTATTTAACAATTTTTATATTTCCTTTTTGTGTGCTATAAAGCAGTTTTACCTTTTTTTGGTGTTTGATTATTTTTGTGTGCTAATAAAAGCACTCGTTTGTGGATTATATTTTTTTGGATCAAGAAGAAACCAGTGAGTTTATTTAATTATTTAATTATTAATAAGCACTTTTGTAATCTGTCGATATTCTGCTTTAAATCTTGCAATTATTGATGTTAATGATCTAGTCATTATCGGGCATGTATCTGTGCAAATTTATGTTATATTTTCTAAATTAATACCTTAATCTAGAAAGAATTTTTTAAATTTTAAATATAAAGTTTCTGCGTCTGCTAACAATTCTTCTAATGTATATATTTGAAAAATATATAGTCATTTGAGTCTATTTTTCTTTTTCGATGTATATGAAGCATTGCCAATCTACTTAATCGTTCTTGGTTCATAGTTGCCCTTAACCAAGATTCTAGTCTTCTGATGGATGAAAAGTAGCTGCTAATAAAAAAAAAAATTAATGTACGGATAAGTCAATGAATCACATTCATTTAAAAAGTGAATAGCATCAAAAGAATGAGTTTCTAAATTATTCCTCCATAAAATATTTTATTTTTCAAGCTCTGGTTGTAAATTTTTAGTTACTAATTCAGAGTTATCTATTAAGAAAAATTTATGTTTTTTTACTAGTTTCAGCACGGTATTTTAAGATTTCATGAAAATTTTCCTTATTTACGGGCCTTTCGTCATCATCGCTCAATATTTAATTATCATCATCATTTTCAATATTTAATTTTCCATCTTCCCGATGACCACCAAGTGAAATATTTTATATTAAATATTTTTCAAGAATAATAATAGTTTTAACTATTAGATGAAGATTTTTACGATTTTTAGCAATAGTTTGTAAACGCAAACTGTCGATTTGATTGTCGATTACTTTTTCTGGATTTAGGTTAGCCAAGAAATCTTTTGCCACTTGAACAGCTTCATGGTGGTACATATTTGGAATATGTTTAGTCAAGTATCCATCGTGGACATATAGGGGCATATCTCACCAAGTGGTTATATTTCTAATTTTATAAAATAAATTTTATTTTTGAGAGCACAATAACGATATTTGGACATAAGTTTAATAAAACAATAAAAATTAAGATTTTCTTTGCGTAACTTAATTTGAAGCTACGGCGTTTGATAAATGAACTTCTTAAATTAAAAAATATATTTAAGGTTATAATTACTAAATGATGAAATTAGTTCTCAAAAATACTGGAAAATATAGAGGTATATAACAATAATTTTTATTTCTGTCCAAAAACCAATAATAAGAAGATAAATTTTCAATTTTTTTATAAACAAAAAATTAAATGTTCTACAGACTTCGCTATAGATATAGCTAGGCTAAGCTCCCTGAATCTTTAACTCATTGCTCATCGCATTGCTCACATAAAGCCTAAAATATAGTTAACGTTAAAGTTACTGCTAAAATTATGGGCGGATCAAAAGGGGGGTGGTAAGGGTAATTGTCTCCCCTGAGCTCCAAAAAATGCATGTTTTTTGTTCATAATTTTGTTTTTTAATACAAATTTCATAAGAAAACATACAAAATTTTGCTTAAGCGCCCCACCCGCTTAGGCCATTTTCTGAATCCGCCACTGGTTAAAATATGATCGCATTATCTTATTATAATTTATTAAATCATTTAGTTGTGCCTTTTATGATTTTTGAAACATTTTTTTAGAGTTTTTGATTTTTTTCAAAATGTATTTTTCTTGAAATATAGATTTTAATGATCCACTAAGTATGACCTACAACTACATAATTTTATTTATTTTTTTAAAGCACTAAATTCAAATCAAAAACATCTTTTTTGAACTAAGAATGAAATATAGGTAGTTCTTACACACGTTTGTTATTTTTAGGTTATTGGTAAACAATGCTTCTAAATTGTACGATTATTTTATATAAAACTGAGGTTTATACATACAATGCATTAAATCAAGCTATGCCGTTTTTTTAACTGAAATCTTATAACATTTTACATAAATCACAAAAGATTTTGCGAAGATTTTTTAAAAATTGAACGAGTGCCATTAAAAAATATAATTTTAGTACCAAAATTACGCATCGACAACAAAGCCTTTTGGTGTCGATATCTACTAAATTATTGGAGGCACCAGTTTTTCTCAAATCACTTTCAAATTGTGAAACATTGTAGAGAATTTTCACAATAGTTAGAAATAAAAATTGTTCACGGCATTCATTTGTGGCTGAAAAAACTTTCTTTGATCGTATTTATTTGAAAATGTGGTTACCAATGTTTCAGCTGGAAGAATTTTTTTTAGAAAAGTAGCACACTGTTTTAATTATGTAAAGAAATTAAATATATTATTAATTTATCAAAATCTATTTATAAAAAGGCAAATGGTTTTACGGCATTCCCACTGTAATGTTAAGAATTTAAAAAACTTAACAAGGTTACCAACAAAATATTAGGGTTTCGAACCATTCCAAGGTTGTTATTTCATAATAATTAACGAAATTAGGCAAAAAAATTTCTTGAGGCTTGAGAAGAAATATATATAAATAAATTTCAATAATTTTTTTTTGAAACAGAAAACTGGATTTTCATTAAAACCCTCATGTATGCAATATAACCACTTGGTGAGATATGCCCATAGTTTTTTGAATGTGGTTACAACTGTATTTACAAAATAATTTAGTTGGACATGTTTATTGTATCCCCCAAGTCGTTTTGTTACAAAAAAGGGGCAGTATTTGCAATATAATGCTTTCATGTACCTGAGAAAAAACTAACCATTCAAAATTTTCTAAATCAGTATGTTTTGCAAACCTGTTTATTAATCTTCCCTTTTGAGTGTGTTTTTTGTAAGGGAAAATGTAATTTTTTGGTGGTACCCATGGATTCAATATTATATTTCTTTTGATTTCATCATCTAACTCTTGGTCTATATAATTTCCGATATCATATTTAATTTTATTAGTAAAATTAGAATCAGCTAGCTTTATCTCAGAAGAACATTTAGATTTTCCTTGAATATTTTCTAATATTATATCGTCCGTATTCATATTATTACTATTCACTAATGTAATAAATTGATCTTTTAATGGCAAATCTATAGTTAAAATACAAGGGCTTACAAGTTTTTAGCTGTTAAACTGGATTAAAGTAGCACGATATTTTATTATCTTAAGTTTTTCTTTTAGGTACATTTTTATTTATTTTTTCCTACAAACTAATGGATAAATTGTAAAAAAATTCACATAAATTTTGAGTTTTATTATTTAAACAAAATAAATAAAATACTAAATAAATAAAATAATTAACTTACCATTTTAACCAATTAGTAAATACAGAAAGCTTTTAAAATTAAAAAAAAAAATTTTTGTAACAAAAAGAAAAAAAACATCTAATCCGAGGAACTCCTGATTGATTACTTAATCTATAAAGGAGCTTTTAAAAATTTTTGGTTCCCTTCTATATAAGATTAAAAATTTTTTATATGATACTTTGTTAATCATAATTGTACTTGAAGAAATAAAATATAAATATCGATAATAAAAATTGTTTTCGGATTCTGCGAATCAAAAAAAGCAATTTCTCTTTATGACTAAAATGTTATTTAAAAAATAAAAAAAGTGTAAGTATTTTTTTTTGGACATTTATAAATATTTTATTGTATGTGTCCTTATTTATAATATAAATTGGTATTTCTCATTGAGTATTTTTGATTATAGTTTTATATTACATATAATTTGATATTATTTTAAAATATATTTTTATTACGTTTTCTCAGAATAATTTTTAGTAATAAAAACTTTTTCTTCAAAAAAATTTCATGTATCAAAAAGTTTATTAAGCTAAAATTTTAACTATAAATTAATATAATTAATATAAATTTAAAAATTTATTACTGTTATAAAAATGAAAAAAAATAAACAATTTAATCACTTTGAGTTATATTATTATACCTCTGTTTAAAATTATGTAACGGAAATGGGAGAAATAAGAATATTTAAAATATAAAAAATCATACACATTTATAATATAGGCGTGAAAATTATATGAAATCTTAATGAATAAAATAAATTTTTTTTACCGTTTGGGGGAGTCAATTTTTCCCAGTGACCCCCCTTTGGATCAGCCCTTGAACTATAATTTACATTGCATTTAACATTGGGATTAATCGTTCCTATTGTTCTGGAGCTATAATAAGTTCGTTAATTTTCCCTTATTTTTGGCGGTGTAGAACGAGGTCTACATTATTATTGAATCTATTATACAATTTTTTAATGATGGTTTTATTAACGTTAAAGTATGCAACCCATAATTGTCACTATTTTCATTGGATTCTAAATTTTTTTTTGACCTCAACATTTATAATATGCTGTATACTAGCTAAATGCTTATCAAAAATATTTGTTCTGGCAGACATCGATTTGTTAAAAAATCTGCAGTAACCTTTATGAACACCTCCGATACAAGGGCTTAATCAAAGCTTATATTCTGGAATACCTTCTCAAAAATCTCTATACAAGCGATCCTTTTTTACTGAAAATAAAATGTTATAATTATTATTACTGTACCTGCAAAATTTAGAGATGTAACTATAACTGTAAACTTTTTTTTTCCAGGAAAAAAAAAATTAAATTAAAAATATTGCACAATAATAACATGTTATTTCCCACAGCTACTTTTATTTTAAAATATTATTGAAGAATATTAGAATATTAAAATAAAAATACAAAAATTTTTTTAAAAATATTTTCTTAATCTTAATATTTATATTTTGAAGTTAGAAGCTACAGAATTTTTCATTATTGTGTAAGTCTTATTATTGTTAACCTTTTCTCTAATCAGTTCTGATATCAAACTAATTAGCGTGATAGCACTGGAGTAATGGGGTGTAAATATTAAGGGGTGGTTTCCTCCCCTTAAATGTAAATATAAGTAGCAAAAAAATATTGGTTATTTAATAGGTCTTCACCCCCTACAATATATTAAAATGTCATCAAATTCGTGAGTCATTACATCGTGTGTGGAAACCTCGAGTAACTTCTTTGTTAGTGAAATTGATCTAAATGGAAGGTAAGAGTCTGCGTTTTTGAATAAACCAGTTGAACTGGATACATTATAAAAATATAATACTCATTTTTATGAATGCCCTAGATTCAAAAATTTCCAAAATGACAGCTGCTAAAAATAAAATTTTTAATTTACACAGTTCATTATTTTGCAAAAATGTAAAGCCATAGTTATTTAACTGATTTATAATAGCAGCCAGTCTGCAGTCCCAATCGTTCTATGCTGTTACCACCAGTGAACCACGCGTTATATATTTAAAAAGCAAAAATTCTAGTTCTTGTTTTTTTAAATTGGCAATTTTTTTTGTAATTTTCAAAAAAAAAAATTTTTATTATCAATCATTTTAAATTACAGATTTTATTTTCAAATTAAATTTATATACATTTTTGAAGGTGAAAAACCTTTACACTTAGTTTTTTTAATTTCATTCATTTTAAAACGATTTATAAATATTCACTATCATAAACGTATTTATAAATATTTATTTTATTATATATAACAAATCGTCATAATAATATTAATTGTTTACAACTTTTCTTATTAATCTAATATTTTACTTACATATAAATTTATTTAAGTATATCATATAGTTTTTGGCAGTGAGCAATTAATTAATATCATTTCTTGACATATGATGGACTTATAACTTTAAAATTTATTATTTTACTTAATTTTTTTTTCTTATTAAGTAGTACTCGATGGTTTTTTTGTTGTTGTTTTGTAAAGCATTGAAAGTATAAAAAAATTTTTTTTAGTATACAGTACCAGCCGTACAAAATATTTTTTATGTACTTAATATAATAATTATGATATATATTTTTTTTATAAATGTGCATTTTGTACAAAAAATTTTTTTTTAATTTTTGTAAAATTGACAAAAAATTGTTTTTTTTTTTATTTTTAACATAATATTTACATATGTTTATTATACATTAAATTTAATTTTATATGTAATATAGTAATATATTGGCTGGCAAACATACTGACAACTATGTTCATATTTGTATAGAAGACTGACGACAAAGACTATTGGTATAATCCATCTCTATGTAATATACTTTTTTTTTTAACAAATATTTAAGATATTTTAAATTTATATCATTTTACAGACTGGTATTGTCTTTTAACATCAAGCAAATAATTTCTTTTTAAAAATTTTAAGATAGATCATACATGTATTGTAAATTCTTGCCTTTCATGCTCTTTACGTGGATGATATCTGAAAAATAAAAGCATTTTTATAAACATTAATCTTCAATTATATATTTCGTAAATTTTATCATAAAAAATAATTTACTACTGTTTCTTATTTTAAGCAATTCAAGAATTGCTACTGGGGTCGGGTACCAAACGTGTTTTTAGCAGTACACAGTTTTTATATGATTGCGTGGGCTGTGTCTGCGTAAAAAATGTTAAAAGATTATGTGACTGACAACCAGTAAAATACAGCCAGTACAGAGCAATGAAAAACATGTTCGGCATCTGACCCCTGGGCCCTGTAAGTAACCCTAAATATATATTGAAGATTAGGTACTTACACGCAAAGAAAAAGAATAATAAAATTAACTTCTACAAATTTTGTAAATATACAAATACAAATTAACAAACATTGGTGAATATAATCAAAAAATTAGCAAATTTTACAAAAAAAATTTTTTCGAACAGTCATGTTGAAAGCGTGGAAAAAAATTTCTGAAATTTCTGACCGGATTTTTTTTTTAAGTGTAGCAACATTTGTTCAATCTAATTTTACTATACAAACAAGGTAGTCAGAAAGCTCTTTTAAGTTACTTAAAGACCAATATTTTTTTTATGTATTATAGATCACTAAGAAATTTAAAAAAGATTTGATAATTCATCGTGATTTAGTAAAAGTAAAAAAAAAACAAGATTAAATTAAATTTAATAATATTTTGCACATAAAAAAAACATACTTAGCAAGCATTGTTTCGATAACTTCTATTGGAAGTCTACCGAGACTGCCACCATGCCGATTGCCAATAGATTGCCCTTTCCATTCTCGATTGCATTCTGGTTCGATCAGTTCTTGACTGTCGCTGAAATCGCTTGGTGGTAACAGCGTCATGTTCTCCACTGAACTATGCACATTTTTTATATGAGCAAAATATTTAAAAAAAATTTTTCCTCATTATATTTTTTAAAAGTTAATAATTATTTTAATATTTATAAAGCTTTTACTATTTTTACATAACTTATATATTTATAGCTTGCTTAAAACTGTGATAAATTATTTTGTGTTTTCAATAACAAACCTATAAGCTCTACCGCATATTGCAGAAAGTAAGAAGCAGTTTTTTTATTTTTTATAATAAAATTTAAAGTGCTTAAAAGCTGTGAAATTTCTAATTTAGCTGTTAATCTATATAAAATCAAACAAACCTTGGCTACCTTCTAGATGATCTGTTATTACAATGAAGATGGCGACGCCTAAACGATGGAGATACGTCATTATTTGATTCCGTACTTGATTCGATACCTCGTGAAAAAGCATCTAATATATGAAAAAACACAAAGACAAATAGAAAAATGATAAAGAGAATTAAAAAAAAAAAATAATTTACCTCTACAAGGTTTTACGGGTACTCTATAGCTAGATCCAGAACACTCACCACAAGGACTACCAGATGTATCACTTCCTGAACCTTGTCGATTATTTCTCATCTTATTTTCTGTTTCAGCAATACTTGGGAAGTAACGCTGTTTGTGCCACCTTGGAGATTTAGTTCTAAAACGTAAAAACTTTAGTCCTTTATTAAAAAAAATTTTTATTTTTTTATTTTAAATACTTCACCTATCAAAGTCCATTGTCGTACGATCGTAATCAATATTATTAATATCTTCATTGTCTAAATGTCCAAATGTTTTAAATTGCATTGTATAATCTAAAGTGCCTGATGTTACGGTTCTATTGTCACGACCAGGAACACTAAATGTTGCATAAGGACTTATCTCGTACATTTCTGAAACTACGTCTACTTAAAGAAAATAAATTAAATAATTTAATTAATCACAAGTAATTTTTTTTTTTTTTTTTTTTTGATTTACCTGAGCCATGTTCTTGAACTTTGTGGTTGTCTTGTTTGACTGGTGAGCTTGTATAAACCTGATGATTTCTTCTATTATCACGTTCAGCTGTTGATTTCAATTGTACCGTAGACATACCACTGGATAAATGGTGTGACTGGTGGACACCTAAACCAGGTTGTTGCTGACCTGGTAATATATCTCCTAAATATCCACTTCTAAAGTCAGGACACCTTAAATCGATAATTAAAAATTATGTTTCTTAGATAAATTTTTTAGGATTGTTAAAGTATTCAATGTACCATTTATACCTTCCAGTCCGTTTTAGTATTATATATCCAACAAATACAGCAAACATAATTAAAACAATCGCGCTAAATAATGGAATTGCAATATAAAAAATTTTATAATTTGATGAACTGCTTATGGAATCCTCCCCTAAAATAATATCGTTTACTGGGCCAATGTTAACTCCGCTAAGGGTTGTTGTAGCGAAATCCATAAAAACTTGAGTTGAGCCAGCATCGTTATGAGCAGTTAATCTGAGGCTATACCATGTTGCGGGTTTTAAATCTCGAATCAAAATATTATCTGTAGCCTGGCTTGTTACTAAAGTCCAAGGTTCCCCTCCTGTTTTCTTTCGAAACTCAACCGTATAATATTGAATGGGGCAATCACCATTTGGCCAATTGAGAAGATTTAATTTTACAGATGTTGCATTCGCAAGAATTATTTCTCTTTCTTTTGGAATCAAAGGAGCTGTATTTTGAAAACATCGTTAAAAACAAAAGTTTAAAACTACTTTATAAAAAAATGAGTAAAAAAAATATATTTACATGTTCCTTTAGTCGTAGCACTAATTAATTTACTTGGTTCACCAGTACCAACACGATTTTGAGCTGTTAAATGTGCAATATAAGATGAACCACACTGAAGTCCAGTCAATGTCAATTCTGTATGTTCTGGTGATACTGCTATTTCTTCCCAACCTCCTTTATCTTTTTTATAACTTAAGGTATATCCTTGAATGCTAGCCCCTCCATTATCAGGATGATTCCAATTGAATCTTATGCTGTCTCTAGTCGTATATTGTAAATCTAAGCCTGGGGCTTTTGGTGGCATGACAACAATTAAAGAATATGTAATTGAATCATCTCCATGTGAATTGCTTGTAGAGCATGTATAGTTGCCAGCAACTGATTGCTCTAAACCTAATGTGCAAATTATAAGTTTCAAAAAATTGCGGTAAAACGCTTTAAATTGATTAATAAGTGTGCTACCATTAATTTTTAAATGCCCATCAGAAGTTATTTCATAAAATCTACTTGATGAAATATGCCTATTTTTGTATGTCCAGTGACGTCTTGGCGATGGATTACCAACTACAATACAAGAAAGCTTTATTGATGATTTAACGGGTTTTCTCAAAATCTGAGAAAATGATGCAACTCGCGCTGGAGCTAGAAAAAAAATTTATAGTGTTAGGAGAATTAATTAAAATAGTGAACAAATAAAGCTAGTTTGTAAATGCACCCCACTAAAATAGTTTTTTTTTTTAATTTTTAAACCAAAGCTATATTTTACAGCTTCTCCTGTTCGCCAAAATAATGAGTATTTTTCGAAAGTACTAACATGACTCAATGGAAATTGTTTTGAATGCTTATTTCATTTAAAACAATTTCCATTGAGTCATGTTAATAATGAAATAAGTCCTTGAAACTAATTTGACTATCGCTTATATTATTATTCAAATTTTTACTATTAATAAATTTATAAATCGTTGAATTAAAAAAAAAATCGCTAGTCCAACAAATTTTAGAGTCTTATTCAATATATTTTTAATATATTATTAATATATTGAACAAGGCCTTTTAATTATTTTTTTATAACAAAAGTGACTAAAATGAATATTCAAGGATTCATATTCTTTCGTTAGTCACAAAAAAATTATTTATATGTATGAAAGAACTTCCACCGAAACTGGGCCCAAGTTGGACTGAAGAGTCAGAGAAATCGGCTGAAACTATTATTTTTCCAAAATTACAACTAAAAATAAGTACTCTCAGCCAATTTTAGCTTTCTAGTTCAAATCTTTCATTTTGGCAGCCGTTTTTGTGTTTTTAGCCTGCTTTGAAAAATTGACTTGAAATATTAATATTCTGCTGTCACATGCTTATTTTACGACGAAAATTCCTATGTAAAATTTCCCGAAGTATTTAAATTTTTAGTTAAATTTTGATTTCGTTTCATGACTTGGCGGCAAATTCAAAACTTTGAACAAATCATAATTTTAAAAATATTACGATTTGATCTGGAGCTTTCAGATTAGCGTATTCCATGGGGTTTTTTTTTGAGGTTGGAAAAAGGTTACAAAACCTTCAAATCAGGTTATAAACCCATGTTCAAATCAAATTTGGAACCCCGGAATCAAATTCTGTGGAAAATTTTCTATAAGGACCTAAGAGGAAAATATTTTTAACCGCAATATATTTAGCAGCAAAAATATGAATATTGATGAATGTGAATTTACTAAAGTAGACCAAAAAAAAACAAAAATGGCTACAAAATGTCAGATTTGACTTAGAAATCTGTAATTGTTTGAGAGAACTTAATATTTTTAAATATACTTTCAGGAAAAAATAGTTTGGGCCGATTTCTCAACCCTCAACCAACTGAAAACTCCACGCGGAGTTGCAACATGAGTTGCACGGAGTTGAAATTGAGTTGCAGTGGAGTTTTTAGTTGTTTGAGGATTGCGATTTCTGAAATCTTCATTTATAAGTGCTAAATAAAACAGCTAAATTTTACAATAAAACGGTACCAACCTTTCATTGCCGGTGTTTGCGAAACAACAGTTGTTGCTTCACCTTCTCCAATTATTGTAGAAGCAGTTACCCAAAATTCATAAAGTTGTCTAAATCAATTAAAATATTTTTAATTTAGATAATTTAAATAGTTTAAATTAATGATTAAATAAATTATTATTTTTAAAGAATAGTATAAATAATACCTTTCATTAAATTCTCTTAACTCCTTTGTGATTGTATCAAAAGATGAAGTAATAGGTTCATGTATTGTATATGTATTGTGTCTACTTGATCCAGATTCCCTAAAATAAACTGTATACTTTGATATACGGCCGTTTGCCTGCGAAGGTGGCAACCATGATACCAAAATAGAGTCAGATGATAAAGCTAACGCTTTTATAGCAGCTGGTTGGCCCGGCACTGTTTTAAATATTATTTAAATTAATAATTAAATATTTATTTTTATATTTCAAAAAACGTAATTAAAAAAAAAATTATAATTTACCATCTTCTTCTGTTTCGCAATATATTGGAGAACTTAAAACACCATCTCCAGCTCCTGTATAAGCTAATACTCTAATAGAATAATTCGTAAATTTATATAAAGTATGTAAATATGTTTCATCACTTGCAGTCTTTTTTATTTCTCCTATAGTTGATATTTCCACTGAAATAATTTTATACATTTTTAAAAAATCTACAAAAATAACTTAAAATTTTAAAATATTTATTAAAACATACTGTTATCTGTTGGCACAGGTCTATAAAAAACTTTGTATCCTTGGATAATTCCTCCATGCAGATGAGCTGGAGGCATTTTCCATTGTACTTTAACGCTTTGTGACGTAAGAGAGGAACAAGTGACCTGACTAGGAGGTGCACTAGGAACTGTAAAATAGAAAATTATTATTCAAACAGGTTTTTTTTTTAAATATTTTTTAGCAAATGTATTATAAATTTCGGTTACCTCCTTCTTGAGTTGTGCCAACTAGAGGACTACTAGCAGGCCCACTAGCAATACTATTAAAAGCTCTAATTGTAATATCATATTTGGTAAAATTTCTTAACCCTGTTAATTGTACTTTATTGGTAGCCCAACCATTTATATTTAAACTTTTGCTTTGATTAACACCGGAAGTTGAAGAGGAGTGTTCTGCCCAAGTAATTATATAACCAAGAAGATCGCCATTACACGATTCTTTCGGCGGAGGCTGTTAATGAAAAAGACGACGAGTAAGGATTTTATTTTATTTATGTGAATATGCTATGAATAATTTATACTAAAAATTACCTCCCAGGTGACTATAAGTTCTCCAGGTCCTGCTGAACTAACTTTGATATTTTGAGGTGGTTCAGTCGGTGCTTTAATGAATCAAAATAAAGAAAAATAAAATTTCAAGATTTAATTAAGCATGCAAATAAATTTGGTAACTAATTTTTGTTACCTTCTTCTTGAGTTTTAGCTATTACAGGACTAGTTGGTTCACTCGAATCAATAAAATTTATAGCGAAAATTCTAAATTTATATGTAACTGATGGATGAAGTCCAGATACTAATGCAACTTCTTGGTCTTCATTCGTTGTATCATAACGTGTTATAACTAAAAAAAAAAAAAAAAATATTTTTATAAAATGCTATTTTTAATCTTCAAAAACTCCTACCATTTTGAGTTGGGTTCGAACCCGTAAGAAAAAAGGATCCAGGAATATGAGTAATATTGTGAGTTTTAGATGATTCCCAATCATCGTGTAAGATAGAATGCGTAACAGTTTGATATTGAATAACGTATTCTCGAATTGCGCTGTTCCCATCAAAGGCCTTGTTCCAAGAAAGTTTTACAGATCTTGAACTTATCTCGATGACTTCTAAATTTGACGGCGAATCTGGCCTTTCTGTTCAAAGAAATTGTTACAATTATTTTTTAATTTAATACAAATGTATACGTTAAAACAATTTTACAGTGTAACTTAGCATCGAATTTAAAGCCATTTGTGAATTCACAAACAAAAAAAAATAAGATTTATTTTTAGAAAATTTAAAACTTGTAAATATATAAAAAGAGAATTCGTATAAAATTTTAATTTTTTAGTTAAAAAATTCAAGTTCCATTATTTTCAAAGATAAATTACGCTTTAAAGAAATTTTAACATTAATTAAAATGAATTAATGGTATCAATTAATAAAAAGAAAATATGTCAATTAAACAATCAATTATTTGAGATAATGAAAAGTTAGTATTTTATTAAAGCAAACCTTGTACGGCAAGATAAATAAGATGTTCGCTTCTTCCATAATCGTTGTCAGCTGTACATCTATAAACACCTGAGTCTTGTCGATCACTCACAGCAATAGATAGTTGAGACTTTAAGCCATTATCCGTTTTTACTTGACTTAAACCCAAACGGTGATTACTCATGTCGAGACGATTATTATTGTGCATCCATTGAACATTTATTGGATTGTCTCCTATTACCGTACAATCAAGCACAGTAGATTCGCTTCTTCGAATCGTTACATTTTTACTCGGATGTTCAAATCTCGCTGGTTCTGTTGAGTTATTTTATAGTTGAATTTATTTATTTACTTATGAGTTAAAAAGTTTTAAGTTTTACCGTTAACAGACACATATACAATTTTGCTAAGTCCAGTTCCGATATTGTTGTTCGCTTTACAAAGATAATGGCCTTCATGCTGTGGTCCAGCAGATGCAGTATAAAGTGTACCATTGGGAAATATCGTAAGCCTGCCATCAAGAAGATCAGTTAAAAGTTG
Organism: Anagrus nilaparvatae; assembly: GCA_022575985.1. Classification (NCBI taxonomy): domain Eukaryota; kingdom Metazoa; phylum Arthropoda; class Insecta; order Hymenoptera; family Mymaridae; genus Anagrus; species Anagrus nilaparvatae. The sequence continues at coordinate 155,753 of JAKSXM010000205.1, forward strand.
AAAATCGTTAGTCGTTCTTGCACGACCTCTAAGCCAGGTTATTTGTGGGGGTGGAAAACCAGTAGCTTTGCAGTGAACGTAAAGAGCATTTCCAAGTAAAGTTGAAACATCCTGTGGTTCGAATGTCCATTGAGGTGGAACTTTTACTTGTAATTCTGCGGTTTCATTTACTTTAGCTGCTTTATTCGTTGCTATACACGTATATTTACCACTATGACGCGATGAGACTTCTTTAAATACGAGAAAACTGTAAAATTCATCGCGTTTTTCTTGAATCTAAAAAAAAAAAATGTATATTTGTTTTGTAAATATTTAATTGAAAATAAATAAATATGCGTAACAGAGGTAAAAAATGTCATAAACAAATTTTGATTTATTTTTATAGTTCTTTTTAATTTTTGAAAGTTTGACTTTAGTAAATAATAAATTAACTTTCTAATTTTATCAGTTTATAAGCTTTTATAATTTATTTAAATAACAAGCTCAAAGAACTTTCTGTATTAGAGTAACAAAATTTAGAATTAAATAAGTTTTTTTTTTTTCACTAGTTTTAAAATTAAATTAGTTCGTAATTTTTCCTAGAAATTTCGTTGTTAGAAATAATTTTTATTAGATTAAAGTTAGGTACCTAAGTAAAATTTAATTAAAAAAATTTATTAACTAAGCACAGGATTTTAATTTAGAAATTAAATGAAAATCGTATTTTTATAAATTTAGAAGCTTTTTTATTAAACTTTTATTTTATTGAAAATAATAAACTATTTTACACAACAATGTTTTTAATTTTTATTTAATAAGCTGTAATTATTATTATGATTATCATCATTTTTACTTTTTAATATTATTTATAAGCTTCTTATTGTTATTTAAAATCGATTTTCGATGCATTAATTATTATTTCCACCAATCATTAATTAATTGGATTATTAAAAAAAAAGTATTAAATAAAAATATTTGAAAAAAGTATTTTTATTTTTTTTTAGGTCATGAAATAATTAAAAAAAAAATGCTATAAATCGAATGTTTTTAGAATATTATTCAAGAGATTAAAAGTTATATAAAATCCTTAGTCGACGATTATTCATTAAATAAATATTTATGACTTTATACGAGAATATAAAATCCTAGATATTATTGATCTCAAAATTTGTGAATGACCTTTTTTAATATTTATAAAGCTTAGTGTGCAAAAATCAAAATGTATCAGTAGTATTACATCTAAAGAAGACGTTAGTGGTTCTCCATCCTTTAACCAAGAAAAATGTATTGGCAAATCTCCAGATGTTATACTGCATGCTATTTGGGCTCTACTTCCTTTTTGAAGATTCGGCGGAAAACTTAAAGGACTCATTACTGGTGGACCTTAAAACAATAAAAATAACAAAAATTTAAATTGATTTTTATAAATACAACACCATTTTAAATAAACTTAGTAGATTGGTACATGAGGGGTTCTACCCCAAACAGGCCTAAGTGGAACTTAAGGGTCGCATAGATAGGGTCAAATTATTTTTTTTCGGAAGTACAACTAAAAAAAAGAAACCTTAGCCGATTTCAGCTCTATAGGGCAAATTCTTAATTTCCGACAGCTATTTTTGTATTAACATGGAACATGTTTATAGGGAGAGTTACACAAAAAAGTATTTTTCAGCAGGGTGAGGGGGATGAATACGTGACGTTTTTAGGGTGAGGGGATCAAATGGACTTAGAATATTTTCGATTTAGGGAATTTTATAATTTTCGATTTAGAGACTTTCAGGAGCCCGAGAATACTTTACGTTTGTGAACTTAGGATAATTTCAATCTAGGAACTTTTATAAAAAAAATCTGTGGGATATGCTAACCCGATAGCCTGAGATCAAAAAATGATATTTTTTAAATTACCATTCATTCAAGTTTTTGTACATCCCGCCTAGTCACGATACTAAATGAAAATATAAGATCGGAACATAAATTTTGGTAAATTTTGAAGGGTTTTTATGAAAATGGAGAAATTTTCAAGTTAAAAATCATCATTTTAAATTTTTTAATAAAAATTCAACTTTTAAAATGTTTTCAAAAAAATAGGCCAAAAACGCAAAAATACCCATCAAAAGTAAAAGATTTTACTTATAATGCTAAAAGTGATTAAAAGCACTTATTTTCAGTAGCACTTATGGAAAAAAATAGTTTTAACCAATTTCTGCGACCATTTATTTCAATTTAGGCTCATTTGGTGTAGAAACCGTCGTATATTCAGTGTTACAATAATAATTTTTATCTGCTAATATTTTAGCAGATAAAAATTATTATTGTAACACTGAAAAAAAATTCGCTTACTGTAAGTGAAATTCTATTTATGATAAGTTGATTTATTTATTAATAAACGCAGTAACTTTAAAAATTTTAATACTTGATAGGTAAGCACTGCATTAAAATTTATTTTTTTCGTAAAACAAGATATATATAATAAGTATCAGTTTTATTTATCTTTTAGGTAAATTTTTTCCTCTTTCTCAAATATTTAACACATTTCTTGTTGAAAGTATAATTATATGAACACAGTATTAAATAAAATTAAGTAGAATTCACTTACTTTGTACATTTAGCATAATATCCCTACTAGATGTTTGACCAGAACCTGCATAAACAGTGCATGTATAAGTCCCTTGATCACTTGGGCTAACATCAGTTATTGTTAAATGACCCTCTCTGTCAAGTTTATGCCTTAAATCAGGTGGCATTGGTTCACCTCCCCTGGACCATTTAACTGAAGTTATTGGATATCCAGAATATGGACAAGATATGGTAACATCTCTTCCAGCTATAGCTCGAACTGGACCAATCGATCTTATAAAAGGTGGACCTGTAAAGTCAATAGCATTATTAGTTTAATAATTTTGAATGCATCTATGAATCAACATAATATCAATTATAATTATAATGATTATATTATTAACGTACCCCAAATATTTAATCTCGCTTTATGTTCTACAGAAGCTAGGCTATTTGTGGCAACGCAAGCATACAATCCTCCGTCCTCTGTTGTAGCTGATGTAATATTTAAATGACTAATAACGTCTCCAGATTGATCCACGTACTGACCAATAGCGTATCTAATACAAAGCGTTTGCAATTACAATAGATCTATTGTTTTATATATTCAATGCTTTCATTTATACCCTCCCTTAATTTTTTTTTTCAATAAAAAATAATACAATACCTATGACTAGCGACTAGTCCATTCAATGGTTCACCGTCCAATAACCAAGTAAATGAAGGTGGGGGAGATCCAGTTGCTGAACATCTCAATGAAACTGGTGGACCAGCTCGTAACGTTTGTTCTATGAATGTGTATTGAAGTTCTGGAATGGTGTCTGTAAAATTAATTTAAAAAAAATATGTTATTAAACGCATTTTGTATTTATTTATTTAAAATTAATTATAAAATAAAAATGTTAAGCTAAGAACTGAAATTTTATAAATTTGACGTCTCCTAAGAATAAAAAGACCTCTATTTCTTCCTTATGAATTGAAATGTCACAGTATTTGTTAGTTGCGCTGAATAATGACGTTATTCTTAGGAAACATCGATATAGCACAAAAGCAGTTACTTTAATATGTAATAAATTTATTACCTCCAAGTTTAAGTTCAGCAGAAGCTTGAGCATTTTCTTTATCACTTCTTACTAGACATTGATACATTCCTTTATCTCTTCGTCCAACTGCGCCAATCATTAAGGATAAAGGAGCCAAAAGACGAATTCTAGTATCTTGAGAAGATAAGACTGGAAGACCATCATGCAACCATTCTACACTCTCGATTGGATATCCTTCAACCGTACAGTTCATTGTTGCAGTGTCGCCGGAATTTATTACCTTTAACCACAAGCAAAGATTTAAAATTTTAATTTTATATAAAAAATAAAAATTTAAAATTTTTGAATAATCTTATAAAAATTAAGCTTGTGCGTTCTTATATTTTTTTTCCGGCAATTAGAATGGTATAATAGCAAAAAGTATTATATTTAACGCACTTGTTGCCGATAATCGAATAAAAAAGAGGGCGGAATTGAATAACTATGGATTTATATTCTAAATGAAAATATCTTAACATAAAAATCTTATCTCCTAGGGGCGTAAATAATTATCTTCTAAGTAGTCTTTACGATCCATTTTAATTTATTAGAACATTCTATAGGTCTATTTTCAAATAGAAACATATTCAATTATAAGGGTACAAAAAGTTTTAGTTCTTTTAACGTATTTATGTTCTTGAAGCAAAAAAAAAAATTAGCTAATTATTTAATTTCTGTTGATGTACTGTTAAAAGTGAAAAATTAAAAACTTTGTTAAAATCCCAAATTTAATAATTTTAGTAAATTTACAAAAAATATGAAAATTTTAGATTTTTTCGTAAAATTACTTACTAATATTAGTAAACATACGATTTTCATCGAGAATTTAAATATTTCAGAAAATTTATTAATTTTTCGAAACTAAATTATTTTTTTGTAAAATCACAGTAAGTGCTTTCAACAAGATGTATTTGCAAAATAAGTATATATATACAACTTTGTTAGTTAACTATTTTTACCATCAAAATTAGTGGCCAATTATCAAAAAAGTAAGGTTAGTTTCAGAAAGTAAAAATTAAATTGTACCTTCTGGGAACTCAGATTGACTTTACACGAGACAAATAATTATGCTTTTTTCGCACCTTAAATTTACAAGCTCCGATTTATTTTACATTTTTTTTAGCTTTTTATTTTAAATCTAAATCAATCTCAATAGTTTACATCCTATCTAAATAAAAAAATGAAAAGCTGTGCCTTTAAAATAATTCCAAAATTTTCATTAGAATCCTCCGAACGTATTTCAAGAAAAAAAAAACTAGAAACCAAGCCCGTTTCATTAATTACAATAAATTAAAATTTTGATGAAAAAAGTTTGTTACACTTTTGCATAATATTTTTTCTTGTTTTCATATTATGCATAATAAAGAATGCATATTAAAGAAGAAAAAAAAGTTTTTACAAAAATTACTTATAAATTTAAAAAAAAAAGTTATATTTTTTTAATAAATATTAAAAAAACTTTTTATTTTCAGCTGAAAAAATAACTACTTAAATTTTTATTTTATTTTTTTCTATATTACTTATAATAATATGTATAAAATAATAAATTATAAAAAAAGGAGATTTAAATAAATAGGGAATAATTTATATAAAAATTGTGTAATATATTTCATTTTATGTGTATATTCCTTATCTTTTCTTTACATTCCAGTTCATGATATAGTATATTAAAGTATTATGCACATAATATTGATGAAAAATATTATCATACCCGCATATTTAATCCAAAAAAATTGTTTTAATAAAAAAAGTATCTTACTTGTAGTTGAGGTTGGATTCGAGCATTCAGTTTTGATGTAACAGAAAGATGAGTTTCGCCTTGTTGTTCGCCGTATTGATTACGTGCACTGCAAACGTATCTTCCAGCATCTTGTACATCAACTCTGCGTATTCTTAATAAATCACCTGACAATTGAATTCTGCCGAAAGATTCAACTGGTACTGAACGTCCTTTGTTAAAGTAAAAAGCTCTTTAGTTGATTTCGTAATTTTAAAATTGAGTACTTTTTAAATTATTTATTTACCATTAATATCTCTGTACCAATAAAATTGAGGCGGTGGATTCCCTTGTGCCCAGCAAGTTAAATGCACGTCAGAATCTCTTTCAGCAGATATAGCGATTTGCGATCTTTGCATTAATCTTGGTGGCATTGTACTTGTAGGTTCTAAAAATAAAAAAATAATTTATGTATGCATGAGTAAGTTATAAAGCATGAAATAAAATTTGTTTGAATATTAAAAAATAACCTGTCACAGTGAGTGATACTGGTTCACTTTTTCTTGTTTCACCAGTCAACGAATGTCTAGTTAAACATGAATACGTTATTCTACCATCCTCTGGTCTAACAGATTTAATATGAAGGTCTCCCTGCGATGTCACAACGATACGACTGCCTGAAATGACATAGATTATATATAATATAAATCCTCTATTATTCAAATATTATATATATATGTGAGGTGTATAACTTGAAAAAGACAGATATCCATAACATTAATATGCAATATATGTATGACAACATAATAACCGCAAAACTATACAAACTATTTTATCTTTCATAAAACCCATATAATTGCATATTATCACTGGAATTCTCAAAGATTTATTAGAAAATATTGTTATTTTAATTTTAATATATAAAATTATATATTTGGATTTTCTGCAAGGTATTTTATCGGTATAAAAGATTTATTTTTATATGTACATTCTTTACAATTTTTAAAAAAATTTTTTTGCTGGATATCAATTAAAGCTTTTTAATTTAATTTAATTTGATTTATATTTAGTTAAAAACTATGGTTCTTAAGCTAGTTTAAAAAAACTTTTCTGTTAAATTTTTTAATTATATATTCGGGTATCTTTATAGGGGCTTCCTTAATTTAAGACGTATTTCGATATAATTCTTAAAAGTTCATTGCAAGAAAGGTAAAAAAATTTTCTAAAAAACGAATAAAAAAAGAACACAACGACATGCTACCTAAGTCCATTCTGGGTCATCACACAAAATAATTGGGATTAATTTGTACATCAAGCTTGAGGAAAGTTGTTGCCCAATTTTCTGAATAGGAAAACCCTTTTCCTTAGCTGAAGAAAAAGATTTTTTAACGCTTAAATTTTAGGCTAAAAATGTTTAAAAAGTGTTATTTTTAGATTAAGAATCAAAAATCAGGCTACAAATTTCCCGAAGAATTTGAATAAGTTTCTCAACAAAAAAAATAATTTAAATCCTTTGAGTAGATTTTCCATTAATTTTAAAAGTATTTCCAGATAAACACGTTTAAAGTTTCAGTACGCAACGTAATTTACTCTGCAGTGCATTAAAAAAATCAACGTAACTCTTTTTGAAGAGGAATCCAAAAATAAAAATTGTTTTGGGGATTTTTAAGGATGCAACCAGGATTATTTAAATAGAAGAAAATCTTTTAATTTTAAATACAATTTTATTAAGCTTTTTTAGCCAAATAATTAATCCAATGGTTTGTCACTTTTGGCGCTTAAATAAATAACACCTTTTCTTATGTCAGTTTTAGATTTTTTTTTTATTGAAAAAGATTTTTAAGTAAAAAATTATAAATGAAATCTCCCAGCATTTTGCAGCATTGCATTTTAATAAATTTGTCATCTTAAATATTCTTATTAACTCCTATAGGCTTATTACACAAACTTAAAAAGGAAGTTTCAAGCAAAGAATTAATTATTTCTGCACTAACACATTCGCCATAAAAAATAATGTGATGACATAAACAAAAAAAAAAGTGTCTTTTTATGCCTTAAAAAATTCAAATGCATAAATTATGCGTATAGCAAGTACATAAGAAATTCTTATACATATATAAGACATACTTTATAAGAAATTAAAAGATAAGTTGTCTAGTACACTTTTTATTATACGTACACGTACACGACAGCTTAATATAATATTATAATTTGATATAAATAATTTATAAAATATTCACAACACAGATAAATTCTTAAAAAGGGAATAAAAAAGTAGAGATTTTTTGTCATGCGTTATTGCAAAGTTTGCAAAAAAAATTTTTTTTTTACCCCTTTTTTATTTTAAGATAGATGATATGATATTTGTTTATAACCACATTAGTGCGTCATCTTTATTACATACGCATGGCTTCTCTTTTGTACTTTTTTTTTTGTTATTTACTACTTCTTTATGGATACGCAGAGTAAAAAAAAAGAGAGTCTTTTGTCTATCGTATATTTCATAATATATTTTCTTATCTTATTTTAAAACAAAAGAAAGAAGTAGGTACTTTAAAAGAAAATATTAAATGAAGTATTTTTTATTTATGCATATTAAAAGTAAATAAATAACAAGAGCTATTTATCATTTTTTATTTTTTATTATTTCATAATAATTACATTTAATAAATTTAATTTAATAATAAGCTTATTTAGCTCTCATTGTTTCATTTCTTTTTTTTTTTTTAACGATGATAATTTTTTTTTTTCACTTACTTTTTTCTTTTGCTTCTTGCGTATTTAATAATATTAATATCTAGAAATTTTTTACAAGGTACCTACACTGTAGAAAATTGTTATTAATTTAAATTAAATTTTATTTGGATCAGAAATTTTATTTGAAAAATTTTTTGAACTCAAAAGTCATTTCCAGCATCCATAATTAATTCTTTAATTACAAATGCTTATTTTTGCATCCAACTGTTCAATTTTGAAAGTTTTCTTGAAGGTGAAAAGAATCTAGTTTTTTTCTAAATAAATTAATTAAGGTAAAATTTCAAAAAATCAATATCGCAGCTATAAAAAGTAGGCCTGAAAGCGAGATTATACTATATTAAACAAAAATTCTTGATTTTTGAGCTAACAATTTTTTCCTTTATTTATGTAATATATTTATCATATACTTTGTGGAATCAAAGTTAATCGATGATTAAAGAAGTTGTGAAGAAACTTCAAATATTAATAAATGCAACAGAGTGTTATGAAGTCCATCTTGAAATTTAGATCAAGTAATAGCAAGGTGTATTAGTAATAACTTGGTATTAGAGAAAAACCACCGTTTGAGCTGGTACAGAAGAAAACAGGGCCCTCTTTACCTTTATAGTGGAAGCGAATTAGACATAAAAATCACTGAATAGTGATGTAAAAGGGAATTGCAATTTTTTTTTTTTTCGTGTTTAATATACATGTGTAAGAAGGAATCTGATTTCTTATGTGTCCCGGAGGGGAACTTTGCCAGATATATGGCAAAAACTACTTTTTTGCTAAATTTTAAGAAGTTTGCTATCAGATTTTGTCATATCTCTGGTTAAAATGGTCATAAAAAAAAAAAAATTGAACATTTTCGTAATTAGACAGAGAATGGAACTAATTGGGTGAGGTTCCTTGGGCAAAAATAATCATATTTTTATACAAATTTCAGGAAATATGTATTTTAATGACGGGACCATGAGGTTAAATTTTTGTAAGAAAAATTTTTTTTTTTTGCCAAAAATCAAATTTTTCCGCAAAAATTGAGCAATTTTGAAATTAGCGCCATTTTATGCAAAAACATGCAAGGGTAAATTTTTTTTTTTTAAAGTTGCCTTTTTTTATATACTTTAACCTCAGTACGCGTAAGTATTCATTAGCTCAATTAAAATGCCCATTTTAGGAGCAAGAATGAAAAATTCCCTATTAATTTTTAAATTTTTTTAATTTTTGCCGTATTTGGTGTAATTTGCGGAATTTTTTGTGCTGTTTCTTACGTATTTTATACAAAATTTAACTTTTCCTTTTATTTAGCCATAATATTTTTCTTAAAATTTGGCCTAACCTCAAAAATAACGTTTTTTTGGGTCCTGTCGTCAGGCATGCTATTTAAAGCCATAAAAGCTCAATGGCAAAAAATGGCTGGAATTTATGTTTTTTGACCCCCTAAACATGAATCCGAGGTCCGTTTTGCAAAATTCGTGGTCAATTATTTGTTATTAACAATTTATTGCAAAATTTGATAACAACCTAAATGTTAAATATCCTGTAGCTATTTTTAGCTATTTATTTATCCCTACCTATTCTGGGCACATCAGAAGAAAAGAAAACATCATAGCAGATGCCTTATCCAGAAAAAATGAAAATACCTTAAGAAAACATTTTCAAGTGCTAATAAGGGAACTAAAACATCAACCTAAGAAGTGGTTAGAGCTAAGAAAACAAATAATAACAGTGCAAGAAGAAAATGAAGACATCAAACAAATAAAAATTAATCAACTAAATACCATGAGAACAGATTCAGATGAATTAATCAGAATCAAGAGTAAAGGAGTAAAATTTTCCTACCAAAACAATTAGCAGACAAAGCGATAAAGGTGGTTCATGAATTCATTTTGCAAGCTAGATACACCAAATTATTTAAATTCACGTAGGAACAATTTAAATGCATGAATTTAGAGAGACTATGCAGAAGAAGATAAAAAGCATGTGAATTATGCCAAAAAACCAAAACTTATACCAGAACAGTAGAAGGAAAGTACGTAATCAAATCACCTAAAGAAGTAGACGAACAATGGTCGCTAGATATATTTGGCCTTCTTCCGACAACAACATTTAGACATAAATACATAATTGTAATCTTGGATAAATTCTCTAAATCGAACAAATTAATACCATCACCAAACATACTGGCTCCAACAATAATAAAAAAAGTCTCCAACTTTATTAGATCACTACCAACTAAACCACAAGCTATTCTCATGGATAGAGGAAAACTATTTTAAAGCAAAACATGGAAGGATTGGGGTAAATCCAACAACATAGAGCTTCATTTTACGTCACCATACAATCTTGAAAGCAACGCTGTTGAAAGAAAAATGAAAGAAATTGGAAAGATCTTACGAGCTTATTCCCATAAAAAATACACCAACTGGTTTTCAATGGTAAGTCAAATGGAGAAATATTTTAATGGAACGTATAATGAAGCAATCAAAACATGTCCAAACAAAGTACTCAACAGACCTGAAATCACATTACCATTAAACTTAAACAAAATATAAGAAGATCAAAATCAGTACAAGATACATTAAAAATAAAACAAAATTTAAAAGCAGCGGCAGAAAAACAAGCTAAATTGTTAATGTTTATCACCAGCCATGCTATCTATAAACATTAACAACAATTTAAAAAATATAATAACAAACAAAGAATATTTATTATTAACTAAGAACAGCATATATTAACAGAAAAAATAAAAAATTACATATATGGAGATTTTATGAAAGAAAAAGAGATGATGGAATCAGAAAATTTCTGGACTGAATTTACAACTAAAAAATGAAGAAACCGACAAGCGCAAGTTTAACATAATCTTTATCAAAAACAAAAATTTTGCAAACTTCAGAGACGAAAAAATTAATGTGGATTCATTAGTAAAAATTGAAAGCAATAGTTTATCACCACCTCCAAGCACAAAAAATTACAGAATAATAATTTCACATAGAATATTCAACAGGTACAAAGAGCCAATAAAACCATTAGTAACACAGCCAGATGCAGAAGTCACTATCACAACCAATCACAACCAATCAGCAATGGATAAAGCTGGGTTCCCCATAGCTTGGGTAGATAAGGTTGAATTAAAAAGATGAAAACTATCAAGAATCTAACTTTATCCAACACCACTTGGGTATATCTTGCTTCAAACCTCTTTCTGTGTAGTTTTATTCAAACACTGCGCTGGAAGATAAAGTTGAACAAAAAAGATGATAACTATCAAGAACCCAACTTTATCCAACACCTCTTGGGTAAAGCTAGCTCTGTTCGAATATACCTAGATTTATCTAGGGATAAGACTCTATCTGTAACATATACATTATTCACTTAAAATTAGTCTAAAAATAAATTGAAAATTTTTCCTCAGAAGCTGCAAATTGATACGCAGGCTTATCTTGCCGTGCATAATTCATTTGCGAGGATACCTGTATGGATAAAAAATTTTATATTTATTTCTAAAAATCATATAGGAAGTAATGGCCCATCTGCTTAAGATGCACAATGTATTAAATGGCTTATGTAAATTACTCCAGTCAAATCGTGTGGGGGGGGGGGGTGTATTTTCACTGGCCAACATGAGATTTGCTCTACTATATGTTTTTTGGGTCACTGATCACGAAAATCGGGGTTATTTCCGGGAGATATTTTTGGAACACCCTTAAATTTGCAGAAAACTACCCCCAACAAGGGGTTTTTTTTTGTATATTAGCAAACTGAGTTTTTAGATTTAGCCAAGAATTGGTCTTAGGTAGTTTTTTGTGAATAATTATTATTTCACGCTTAAATTAGCAAAAATTACCTCTAAAAGAGGCGTACAAATTAAAGTAAAAAATTTTATCCAACAGTTAAAAGTTAAATAAACAGATTTTATGTTATGAAAACCGTAATTTATTCTATAAAAATATGTGACAATGTTTTGTTTTTTAAAAAAACGTTAATTTAAAAGTTTAAAATAAATATGTATTAAAGAAGGGTACAAAAGCTTGAAATTGCATAAAAATGTTTAAAATATAAAAAAAAATTAGTTTCAACTATTTAACATACATAAAAATTAATTAGCTTTTATAGTAGGTTATTATGATGATAAAAGCTCAAAGCAAATTCGTACATTTTTGTGTGTATAAAAAGAAAAAGGAAAATTCTTTGTCATTTATTTTTCGCAATGTTATTTTTTTAATTCTTTATATATATATATATATATAAAATGAAACATATGAAGTAGCCTTTGGGTATTTGTATAAATAAAAAAAACGAGAGATATTCGCGACAACGTGCCAAAGAGCAAAAACTACTCTTTGGAAAAATAGCATGAAAAATAAAATAGAGATAAAAAAAAAAAATTTGTAAAGTTTGTTTCATGAAAATAGATATATTTTTCGATCTCCTGATGGAAAGGACGTATAGAATGAAAAAAAAGTTGGTGAGTGTATATGTATTTTTTTGTATTTGCTTGTTTGTTTGTTACTTTAGGTGACACATTTCTATATACAGAGAAAACTAGTTGGACGCATTGACAGAATTGATTTTGTACATATACACTTTAATATAATATGTATATATATATATATGAAACTGATGAGAGTATATATACAGAAAGTATTCTGATCTTTGATGCAGATAAAAAAATTTTTGCATATATACATAATTCTGATATTTATATTTTTCCATTTTGATTATTAAAAAACTTAAAAAAACTAGGGTTTATTATCTACGGAATCAAAAGAAATATATATAATATATAAACACAAAAAAAAAGTTTCTTTTAATATATATAGATTTTCAGATCCAGCTACTCACAGGATCAAAATTTTTTTCTTTAAGGCTTATTTTAGGTCTTGGGTTTGCATTTTCATCAGAATTTTTGAAAAATATTAATTTTGACCAAAAAATTCTGATGATCGAAAATTGTTTTTTTTTTGAGATTGTTGGTTTTTAAGGCTAGGAAAAAGTTTTCTTTTTACCCGGATGGCCCTAAAAAAAATTTTCTTTTATTTTGGGCCACTTCCGGTTTTATTTTTAGAAGTTTCAATTTTTAAAATTGACCGAAACTCAAGTTCGCCATTCTTATTTTTACTCAAATTTTCCTATGAGTCAGCTTGTCCAAAAAAAATGTAAATCCAAGACCTAAAATAAGCCTTTAAAAAAAAAAATTTTTTTAAATTTTTATTCTGGTGAGATAAACTGGACCTGGACATATATTGTAACTGGTTAAATAAAGTTTTTGAAGTCTCGATTACTTATTTATAATATTTTGACAATTTTTTAAAAACTTACACAAAAGTTTATATTAAACATTTTTTTTTATATTTTTGTAACTTTAGAAACTATTATATTAACTCTTTTTTGTATATATAAAAAATTGTATCAATAGTTTTATTATTTACATTGTAAAACTGGCAAATTTAAATTTACGAAACTTACTTTGTCGTAATTTTCGGCTTGTATAAAATGTTGAATATGCAGAAATAATGTTTGAAATGTAAGGGATTCTATGCTTACTGAAACTAACTTTGACTTGTGGGGTCTCAAGAACTAACCTGAATTATTGAAACGAAAATATGACTTAAAATATGCTTCTCTACAAACTATTAGCTTCTTTGGTCTAAATATAAATTTTTTATAGCCGTTTTTATTCTTTTGACGATGAAAAAACGAACAATGAAAATGTTTAAATTTAAATTTTGAAGTCCCTAAACTCATTATTTCAAATCTCTAAATCGAAATTATTCTAAGTCCATTCGACCCTCCCAATATGGCACATTTGGCCCAAAATGGCATTCTTTAAATACCCTCCCTGCCTATAAAAAAGTTCTATGTTATAAAAATTAATTTACATATCTAGGGCAAAAAAATCTATTTCCTACTCTAGGGAGACGGATTTTTTAGCCCATTATTTGTAAAATTATGCTGTCTGAACTCGATCGTTCAAGTAAAGTCAAAATAAATAAATATTTTGTCCTTAAAATAACTATTCCATTATTTCTTTTGTTAATTACGCATTTTACACTGTAAAATTACAATGTAAAAAAATTTTCAACTGTAAAATTTACACTTGAAAATTTTTTTCTGTTGAGAATTTTCCGGCGAAGTTTCCATAGGATTCAATTTTGAGATCCAAAAGTTAATTAAACTACGCATGCACAAAATATCTCGAAAATAAATATACGCTTATTATCAAAACTCAAAATCCACATGTCATTTATCTTTTTGAATTGTCTTAACTTGACCTAGAAAGTTAAAATTGGTTGAGAGTACTTATTTTTAGTTGTATTTTCAGAAAAAAAATTTTTGGACCCACATCATTGATCCTACAGTCCAATTTGAACCCAGTTGAGATGGAATCCCTCAATTATATTTTGCTTAAAGTTTTGCATAATATTTTAAAATAAATAAATACGTTTCCTAACTTTAAAAAAACCTTATCACATCCTAAACCCTCTAGAGTCTTTTATCAGGTACATTATTCGAACCGTGAAAGTAAATTAAAGAAATCGCATTTTCCTTAAGATATAATATTGTAAATTATTATTAAAGTCTTTATTTTAAAAAAAATATTCAATAGTATCACAGAAAGAAAATGATGTTAAAAAAGTATTACATCGGATCTGAACTTTTTTTTTAAAAGTAATAATCTTATAGCAATTTAGTTTTAATCGATTCCAGAATATATTACGAAAACTCAATTTAAAAGCTTATTAAAAAGTTTATTATATTTTAAAATTGAAATAGAAATTTTGTATTAAAAAAAAAAATAGAATTTATTTTATCAATGAATTTTTTTTTGAAACATATAAAAAATGAAACAATATAAAAATAAATAAAGCTAAAAATTTATTTTTAAAAACGATTTATAGATGAAAAAATGAGTTATTACCTGTATCAGTACTTCCGGGCAATAGCATCGATTCATCTCTGTACCAGGATGTAACAGTCAAATGTTCTTTTATATCTTCTCTAGCTGTACAGGATAATATAACATTATTTCCTTCGATAACTGGCAAACGATTAACTCGTACATCGTAACCTGGACCAGTTAATACTAAAAAAAATAATGAATTTTAGTTTAATATTGTTAGGTAATAGTAAAATTTATTTATATAAGAAAATAACATTTTTTTAATATAAAAAAAAAATCCGATCAACTTGTGAAAATGAAAATAATGCTAATGTAACGCTCGAGATATACTTGAATTTAATAAAATGTAAGATTTTCTTAGCACCTTAAGGAAAATCATACTTTTTATATAAGAAGATGAAACTATAAAACTGAAAAGGATTCAACACACACATACATTAATATTTTTTTAAGCCCGAGGGAAGTGATGATAAAATTGAGAAAGAAGTAAAAAAAAAAACGAACGACGACGGATTAAACGAAATGTGCAAATGAGGCCAATATGCGAAATTTCTATATCTGCTAGACTAGCCAAGCGAGAAGTCATTTTCATATCTTTTAGCATAACTTACATTTTAAGAAAAAAAATTGACTTTTTTTTTTCTATAACCAACAAAAATATTTATATATTTAAGCTAATATAAAAATTTAATATACAATGATATCATTTTTTATTATTCTTGGGTAAAAAATAAAATCTTTTTTTTTTTAATTAAAAAAAATTTAATATAAGGTACAATATTGAATAAATTTTTGAATAGATGCTGGAATATAATAAAAAAAGTCACATCACGTTGAAACAATAAAAATTGTAAATAACAGTAAGAGAATATCATTGCAAATGAATGAATTTATTATTTTTTTTTAGGGGAATTTTTTTAAGATTATTCTTCAAAATATTTTTTTTTCATAAATTTATTCAACAGAGTACTTATTATTTTTTGTGCAACCCTTGAAATAAAAGAGTACCTATATATTTATTATTTTTACTTTTTTGAGTGGGTTTTAAAAAAATGTAAAAATTAAGAATTAATTGTAATATAATTTTAACGTATGCAACATGTTTGTATTTGTCAAGTGTTCTGGAAAACCTTGAATTTGGGTACGAATTTTCAGGACAGTAGTTACGATAATCCCGCAAATTGTCTTCAAACTGTGCACAACTTGAATCAGGAAGAAAATTTGATAATTAATTTAATTTTAATCCTAAGGGATTAGAGTAGAAAAAAAATAAATTCAATTAAATTTAAAAAAAAAAGGTAAATTTTTTATTGATTAATATCGTTTTTACTTTTTTTTTTTGTAAAATTGATTGAAAATGAATTCGTTTAAATTTTCTTTCAAATTATTTATTGATTGATTAAAAACTGAATAATGAAATTTATTTTTTTTTTTGTATTTACTTTTTTTTTATAGGTTTTTTTTAGTTAAACCCAGAAATAAACTTTTTTCTTTTTAATCTAAAATCAATGTAAAACATTTTTACATTTAATTAAATATTTAAAACTTAAAAGCATTTAAATAAAAAAAAAGGTTTTAAATAAAAAAAAAAAAGAATTTAAATTAAAATTTATTTATTCATTTAACCACTCTTTTTTTTCTACGTAAATATTTAAAAGGAAATTAAAAAAAGTAATTTTACAATTTAAATAAGAAACTTTACATATTAAGTTGCAAGCTCAATTTTATAATTTTTGCATGAATAAATTTAAATATGTGTATTTTTTTTATGATATCATACACCTAATAATTAAATTCAAAAATTTTATTTGAAGGGGTGTTAACCCGAAGCTTTTTGCAATAAAGAAAATTTTCGTACATAAAATTTTAATAATAACTACTAAAAATACACTTTGACACATAGTAAAAAGTTTTTAAACTATCAATCAATAAACAAAGATGATGTACTAAACTATCAAAAATGACTTTGTTAATATAACTTTCCGGGCTTTTTTATCTGATAAATATAGATTTTACAATAATTTTAGGGAAAATTTTTACCACCCCATCTGAATGATTATTGGAATCAGTCCCTTCAGAAAAATACTTTGTATTAAATTACTTAAAATACTTATAGTTTTAAAGGTCTTTAAAAATTACATCTGTATTTAAAATTTCTCGCAGAATCCAAATTCTTGTTTATATTTTTATCCAGTCACATAACTAAACTTGGCGGGAAATTTGAAATTTGTAAAAACTTACTTTAAGAATCAATATTATTAGATATCAATATTATAAGATTATTAGGGCTTTTAATTTCAAAAGAAATCGAATTTTTTTTTTTTTAAATATGAATATTAAGGAAATGTTTTAGTCTAACTAGAAAAATTTTTATCTATATGTGCATTTCTACGAGAAAATCCTTTTTATGAGCACCAAAAATAAAGAAAAAAAAATTTACGAGGTCGCGACTGTCACCATGATTTTCTGGTAGTTTATTGCTGAAATTTGTCTTAAAAATAATTGAAATTCTATTGAAATATGCCTGTTTCTGAACTTAAAATATGCATTACTAGCTTGATTTTCATCGTAAAATAATAAATTTTTTTTTTAAATTTGGGGTAGCTCAGATACGAAAAACACGGTTTTTGACATAAAAGTGGCTTGACATAAAAATCTTTTTGGTATCCATCGCCGATTTCGTGTTCACGTTTTTTTTTGCATTCTATAGGGTTCAAGCTACCAGAAAATCATGGTGGCAGTCGCGGCCTCGTAAATTTTTTTTTCTTCATTTTTGGTGCTCATAAAAAGGACTTTCTCTTATGTTAGAAATGCACATATACTTCTGAAAAATGTCAATTTAAAAAAAAATCGTATGTATGGGTTACTCGTGCCTTTTTAAATTAATTTTTAGACCCCAAAATCATAGCCTGCAGAATATTTCCTATTGGAACATAAGAGAAAATAATTTTTTTGGGATAAAATACGAATAAGAGAAAACATAGCAAAAACTAGCTGTTTTATATTCAATTTCTAAAAAAGAAATATGGCTGCCGTAAATCGAAAATTCAATCTTAGGAGCTAAAAATTGTTATAGAGACTTATTTTTAATAGTGCTTTCGGGAAAAAATAATTAGGAACCGATTTAAGGCTACAATCATTAGTTTGAAACTCGTGTAATTTAAGTTTACGTACGTTAGGATTTCAGGAAATTTTAGGACAATGCTACATGTTAATGAGAAACTTTCAAAAAACATTTAACAATACATTTTAGAAATATTTCACCAAAGTTTTCTTCTTTTGATACAAAAGTTCATATACTAAATTGTTCATTGTACTTTTAATAACAACCAAGAGTTGGTATATATACACATGAGACCAAAACATAATTTTTTTTTAATAATTTTTTTTTCTTTATTAAAAAAGCCTTATTATAAAAAAATCTCAAAAACGTCTCATCAGTTCCGTCGATCAAAAAATGAATTTTATGCATGTACATAAAATAAGAGTGTTGATGTGTCGAGTACGTTGATAAAGATGTTATACTAGAAAGATGAAGAAGTAATATAAGAGAAGAGAAGAGAATTCGAGAGTTTTTCTCTCTATGAATAAAAAAAGGCCCGACAATAAAGAAATAACCACCCCCTATACATAAATTTTTTTCTCTTCTTTAAATAAGTCCTTTCGAGTAGATTCTCTATGCACTTGAGAGCCGATGTCATTTCAGATAAAATTCAAAAAAAAAAAAACTAAAGCCTTTTATAATAAAGTGTACACTTATAATTGTAGATAGGTCTATACGATATTATTTTTGAAAAAAAAGGTTTACTATTATACACATAAGATTTAAAACAGTAGTTGTACGTCTTTTGTATAAAGACGTATAAAATATTTTTTTAAACTTAAGTAAACTTGGCTCGGTTAAAAGAGAAAATAGTTTATGCATAGGAAAATGTCAGCATTTTGATATATAAAGGTGTGACATAGCAAATAATATAAGTTATTATTACTACTAGTCGAGCAATCCTTTAGTTCTTATTTAAATTTTGTTTAAAGATGTAATTTTTTGATAAACATTTAAAAAGAAAATCTTTTTATTCATTTTTATTAAAAGATATTTATTTATTAATTTTATTTATTTAAAAAATATTTAATTAAAATGAAATTACATTTTAAAAATTTAAATATAATACAATGTAATAATTTTCATTTAATATAAATTCATTATTAAAATGCAAAAGTTTATTAAATAATCAAATATTTTAAACAATAGTATTTTAATTAAATAATATATTAAATGCATGTGAGTTATTTACAAAAGAATATTATCATTTTTTTATTTTTCTTTATGCTAATATCATTATATTGATAAATATTTAATTGATTTTCATATAATTATAAATAATTATTTTGTATCTAATTTATTAATTAATATTACGGAAACTGTAAATTGGAATATTTTATAATAAAATTTTTGATATTTTATTGATTAAATGTCTTGATAAATGAAAATTTATAAATTTATCTTGGTTTCGTGTTATTAATAAATACTGACTTTTAAACTTTTTTTTTTAATTCTTTTATTTTATCAGAAAAATCTGTTGGAAATAGACAGGATTTGAAAGAATCAACAGTGGATTTGTTATAAATAAACAACACAATAGTTTATAATTGTGCACTGCACTATATTGTATATAAGCATGTATAAAAAGCCGTGTCTTATTAGTTTACAGAGTTTTAGAAACAACTAAATGACACCTTTTAATTTTTTATTAATTGAACACATATGCGTGAAGACAAAAATAGAAAAAATAAATATTAAAAAATCCCATAGTGTATCTGTTCTATTTCTTCCTGTCTGTTGTAAATGTCTTGCTTAGATAAATTTATAAAGCAACTAATACATACATTGTATAAATCGTTGTATTTCAACAACCTTCCTCAACGATAATACTTTTATATTCATAAAAGTATTATATATTCATATTAGTTCACAAAAAGCAACTTTGTTCTTTTTTTCTGCGACTTTACTTTGCCAAATGGTTTCGTGAGCATATCTGCTAACATTTTATCCGTTGGGCAATATTTGTATTCTATTTTTCCCCTTTCTTTCAAATCCTTTACAAAATGATATTTTGTGTCTATGTGCTTTGAACTTATTATTTTCTGATGACTTTAAGCAACTTTAATTATCTTCGAAAATTATTATGCGCTCAACTTTCTTATGTTCAAAATCGCTTATTAGTCGACCTAACCATATTGCTTCATGCGAAGCCTCAGCTAAAGCAATGTACTCTGCTTCTGTTGACGACTATGCAACACTTATTTGCCTTCTGCATCCCCAACTAATTATTGCACCATAGATGTTGAAAATATACCGACTGTGCGACTTTCTGTCAGGTAAATTTTCGGCCCAATCAGCATCTGCACATCCGATTAAATCCCCATTTGCGTTACTTTCTCCAAGTATTAATTTGCGATTTACAGTTCTTTTTAAGTAGCGATGAACCCGTCTCACTTCATTCCAAATAGAAGAGCCCCAATAACTTGCTGGTATTTCTCCGAATTTTTCATTTCTGGTCCTTTTTCGATCACCTTTATGTATCCCGGATCTAATAGAATATCTGAAACTTTCGCATTTTCTAGTTCAAAAGGTTTAAAATTTTTTTCTTTATATTGAAAATATAGATTGATTTATTACACAAATTACGTCAAAATTTCTTTCTACTTCTATACCAAGGTAGTATTGTAAATTTCCTAAATCTTTTAGCTTAAAATGCTTATTTAAAAATTCAGAAATTTGATGGATTTCTTTTTCTTCTTGAGCAGCCACAAGAATATCATCTACATAAATGACAATATATTTAACCTCTTTGGTAAAAATCCATATTTTTCTAGCTTCACACCACTGCCAAATTTCTTTTGTAATCTTATTCAAAACGGGGTACTGAATACCCTCTATACGATTAATATAGGAGACTGCTGTCGTATTATCAATTCTAAGTAATACTCTACAATTCCTATATCTTTTCAAAAAACACTTGATGCTAAAAAAGCTGCCTTTAATTCTAATAAGTTAATATGCAAATTTCTTTCTTGTTTTCTCCAAAAACCAGAGACCTCCTTACTGTTACGAACGGCACCCCAACCAGATAACTATGCATCTGAAAATATTTCTAATCGATAATCCGATTTTTGAATAGGTTGTACACCTGTCATGATATTATTACGCCACCAAGTGAAATCATTCTGTAACCAAACAGGAATTTGCATTTTTGAATTATAATTATCATCGTTAAAAATAAGGGCCAAAAATTTTTTTTCTTTCAAAATTCTTTGTATATAACCAACTATACTGTAGAGCAGGGCATGCAGCTATCAAACAACCTATAAAATGAGCAAATTCACGAATCTTGCACCGTGAAAGTGAACTAAAATCTTCAATCAGCCTTTTCAATTTTACCCTCTTTTCCTCAGGTAATTGCAATAACATATCTTTTGAATTAATAACATAACCTAAATATTGACAAAAATTTCTTGGTTCTAGTTGACTTTTATCATAATTAACTATCCAACCAAGGCCCAATAACAAATTCAACGTTTGATAAACATTACAAGAACAATCTTCTTTGCTTTTTCCAAAACAAATAATATCATCTAAATAGAAATCCGAAGACAAACCCATAGACCTTAAAAAACTTGCTACAAAAAATCCATCTCTTTTCTTTGACGTCGTTGTCAGTAAACCTTTTAATTCTGGGTTTAATGCAGGAGCTTCTAAAATACAATTGTCGTTATCCCTATTGTATTTATCCATTATCTTTTTCAATACATCGGGATTAACTCCATTATCCCTCCATTCAATCCACTTCTTTGAAAGTTCTTCACTAAGAGGCAATGTATAAATATCACTAGATGGTACATCTTCCCCAAGAACTTCAAACAGATCCTCCATTGCTTGAGAATCATTCTTTTCAGGAGTACAAGATCTTTCTCCAGGTCCACTATCACCTGTATAAAACGTAATGTAATAAATAAACTTTCCTTTTTGCTAAAATCCATGTGCCAAGTGTACACATAAAATTTGTAAACCAAAAATTTTATCATAAAAAATAAAAATGTATGCCGGATGTACATACATAAACAATTACAGCATGCCAAACGTACACACTGCACATAATTGAGTCAACAAATATTTTATTTGTATAAACTAAAAAATATATAATTGTATGCCACACGTACATACACCAATGAACCCAGCATGCATGCCAGCATGAAAAATAGAAAACCCACCTTTTCTTTTGAACGACGATTCACTGGAACTGCGTCGGTCAATATTTCTGTCATACGAAATATTACGTTTACGAGATTTTCTATCTCTAGAAAGGCTCCTAGAATGACTCAATTATGTGCAGTGTGTACGTTTGGCATGTTTTTATTGTTTATGTATGTACATCCGGCATACATTTTTATTTTTTATGATAAAATTTTTGGTTTACAATTTTTATGTGTACACTTGGCACATGGATTTTAGCAAAAAGGAAAGTTTATTTATTACATTACGTTTTATACAGGTGATAGTGGACCTGGAGAAAGATATTGTACTCCTGAAAAGAATGATTCTCAAGCAATGGAGGATCTGTTTGAAGTTCTTGGGGAAGATGTACCATCTAGTGATATTTATACATTGCCTCTTAGTGAAGAACTTTCAAAGAAGTGGATTGAATGGAGGGATAATGGAGTTAATCCCGATGTATTGAAAAAGATAATGGATAAATACAATAGGGATAACGACAATTGTATTTTAGAAGCTCCTGCATTAAACCCAGAATTAAAAGGTTTGCTGACAACGACGCCAAAGAAAAGAGATGGATTTTTTGTAGCAACTCAAAGAAAGGTTGTTTCGGCCTTAGTTGCTATTGGTAACACATTAGGCCTTATGACCAAAGAAGAAGAAGGAGTTGAAGTTGATTCAAAAAAATTACTCAGATTCTTATGGGATGCAGGCAAACTGTTAGTAGATGCTCATTTTCAGATTTCTGCTTCTAGAAGAGCTTTTATTATCCCAGTGGTCGATTCTACTTACAAATCAGCTTTGGAAGAGTGCAAAGCTGATGTTAAATTTCTCTTCGGAGAAAAATTCAATGAAAGTTTTAAAACAGCACAAGCTTGCCAGAAAATAAATAATGAATTGAAACCTAAACAGAAAAATAAGGATTTAAACTTCAAAGGCCCCTCCAGAAAATATTAGAGTCGTTCTCGGGGGGCTTACAGACCAATTGGCTCGTTGAGGACATTCAGATCCTACCCCGATCAAGATCAACGACGCCAGAGTCGGTCGTCAGGAAGATCTCGAAAGAGCATCAACTCCAAACACTCAGGGAGATCACGCAGAAGCGGAAGTTAGGATTACAGGTACAAGCTGGTAGATTGAAATATTTTTATACTGGTTGGACAAAAATAACAAAGGATAATTTTATTTTAAATGCTATTAAGGGTTATAAAGCTATTTTTATTGAAAAACCGTATCAAGTTTTTATTCCACCATCTTTTAAAAATGAAAATCCTGAATATAAGCAGAATTTAAATAAAGCCATCGTCGATTTAATAGACATAGGTGCCATTAGAAAAAGTGTTAAGGTTAAAGGACAATTTATTTCTTCTTATTTGTTGGTACCAAAATCTGACGGTGGACAAAGGTTTGTTCTTAATTTAAAGAAATTAAATGCATTTGTGGATACCCCTCATTTTAAGATTGATGATATTAGAACAGCCTTGAAACTTACTTTTAAAAACATTTTTATGGCAAAAATAGATTTAAAAAATGCTTATTTAACAATTCCTTTTTCATTAAAATAGTTATAAATATTTCAGGTTTATTTATGAGAATGATTACTATGAATTTGTAGCCTTACCTTTTGGTTTTAGTTTAGCACCTTATATTTTTGCTAAGGTTTTAAAAGCAGTTGCAGGTTTTTTAAGGTCTATGGGTTTGTCTTCGGTTTTCTATTCAGATGATATTATTTGTTTTGGAAAAAGCAAAGAAGATTGTTCTTGTAATGTTAATCAAACGTTGAATTTGTTATTGGGCCTTGGTTGGATAGTTAATTATGATAAAAGTCAACTAGAACCAAGAAATTTTTGTCAATATTTAGGTTATGTTATTAATTCAAAAGATATGTTATTGCAATTACCTGAGGAAAAGAGGGTAAAATTGAAAAGGCTGATTGAAGATTTTAGTTCACTTTCTCGGTGCAAAATTCGTGAATTTGCTCATTTTATAGGTTGTTTGATAGCTGCATGCCCTGCTCTACAGTATAGTTGGTTATATACAAAGAATTTTGAAAGAAAAAAAATTTTTGGCCCTTATTTTTAACGATGATAATTATAATTCTTGATGATAACTATAATGCTTTTACTTTAGAATGGTCAGGTTGGAATTTTTATGCATTTCCTCCTTTTGCGGTTATTTTAAAAACCTTAAAAAAGGTGGTGGAAGACAAGGCTGAGGGCATAATTGTAGTACCGAATTGGTCTAGTCAAGCTTGGTAGCAGTACTATGCGCTTTATACTTAGGATCGATTCCACAAAAAGACAAAGTCGAACGAATCCAACGGCTAATTGTAGCCCTTGTAGCCGGTTTATAAGGCTTGCGAGTACAAATAAACAACTGTTGTATTGAGCCCCCACAATCCATTTTAAATGATAAGCATTAACACATAATTCCTTTCTATTGAAAAATGGTAACCTAAAAAATGGCTTAGCAGCACCAGGACGAGAAGTTTTCATTAACTCTGGAATTTAATTTCAACGCCTTCATTACTAAATAAAATATTTGAAATTTTAATAGCCTCTAAAGCTTGCAATCTTGCTACTAGAGGAGTCTTACATCTAATTAATCTTCCTTCAGCATCTTGTTTATTCTTGAATATCCATTTGCAGCTTATCATTTGTCGGCCTTGTGGAATTTCCTCAAGATTCCAGGTACCATTTTCATTTAGTGATTCAATTTCTTCATTCTTTTCCTGAATCCAAAAATCCTTTTCTGAACTCTTTAAGGCTTCTTCTATACTTCTAAGTTCATCACCAATCACCATTTTTAAGGTACCCATAATGCGATCAGGTAGAACACCTTTATTTTCCCTTCCTGAACGTCTTAATTCCGTTTCATGCCTTTACTTTATATTATTTCCATTTTGATCATCATAAAATTGTTCATCTGGATTTTCATATGAATTTTATTTCTCGTCTTTATTCTCATCCTTATATTTATTAACTCTTTCTTGAAATTTATCAAAACTTACTTATAAGATATCGTTTACCATTTCTTCATCCAGAAAAACTACGTCTCGAATTACAGTAACACGATTCGTGACTCTATCAACTAAGCGGTAACCTTTAGACTCGACAGAATAACCAAAAAAAGTCAATTCCTCTGGCTTATCGTCAAGTTTTTTTCTCAATTCCTCCGGTACTTTTGCATACGCGCGACACCCAAAATTATTCAAATCACATTAAGTTTTTTCTTGTACCATAACTCAAAAGGTGTTTTTTTTTAATACTTGTTGGGAGTCTATTTTGCAAATAATTTGCCGTATTTACTGCCTCAGCCCAATATTTCTTTTCTAGATTTTTTTTAATTAGTATAAATCTGGCAATTTCGCAAAGAGATTGGTTTTTTCTTTCTGCTACACCATTTTGCTGGGGAGTATACTTTACTGTATACTGAACTTGTATGCCTTCCTTTTTTAAATAACCTAGTAATTCCTTGTTTAAATACTCTCCTCCACGATCTGACCTTATTACTTTAGCTGTTTTTGATTTTTGAGTTTTTCCAGCCTTAATAAATTCC
Organism: Anagrus nilaparvatae; assembly: GCA_022575985.1. NCBI lineage: Eukaryota > Metazoa > Arthropoda > Insecta > Hymenoptera > Mymaridae > Anagrus > Anagrus nilaparvatae. The sequence goes on from JAKSXM010000205.1 coordinate 181,561, forward strand.
TTGATATATTTTACGGCATCACTTTTATTCTTTAAATAATATACTGCAGAATATCTTGAAAAATCATCAATTACGGTTATGATATATCTATTTCCCTTTGGAGTTAAAATTTGCATGGGGCCGCAAATATCTGTATGAATTTAATCTAAAATTACTTCAGACTTGCTTTCTGAAACTTGCGGAAAATGTTTTCTTGCAAGCTTTTCCTATACGCAGCATTCAAATTGCCCAAAAAACCGTCCCCACCCTGTAGTTAACACATCCAAAAACAATAATTACAGCAATTCCTCTTTTTCTAATATGGAATATATGTTTGTAGGAAGGGATACTTAATGAATCTGAAAATCGATGGTGATTAAGTGTTTTCAATTTAAGGGGAGTAGTTCAATGGAATTTAGAATAAGGGATATGAATAACCATGGTTTCGGAACTTATATTGATTTTTCTTGTAAATAACTTAGATTTATATTTGTTTAAAATCTAAAAAATAATTACGAATTATGAAACTAGCCAATCGTAAGCATGTTGTGAATCATTTACGTATTATATCTAGCAAGAGCTGTAGTAAACGAGTTCCATGCACTTGGTTGCGTTTACGTAAACCAGTTTTAAGTTTTTTTCTTAATTTTCTTCTAGAACTCCCTTTCTAAAAGAATACATTTGACGAGCTCAGTTAATATTTATATAAATCTTTTTAGCGCCTACTTTCCTCCTTTCGATGTTCTTACGAAGAGCTTGTAATGATTCCAGGCTAAGTAGAACGGAGAAAAAATTCCAGTTATTATGCCTTGAATTATACATGCATATTGTCTTTATTTCAAGAAAACAGTCAAAAAAATCCAAAAAATTTTACAAGGTAAAAAAGCTAATTACCATTAACATGATAATCGGAAACCTTTGAAAAAAGTTTTGTAGCGCTGAAAATTTCATTTTTTCTGTGTAACTCCTGTCACTTTTAAATATTTTGTCTTTTAATTAAGCATTAATTTTCTTATTACATAAAATATATTATTTTTCTTTTATAAAAGAGCTTGAAGAAAATATCTAATTAAATTAGCATACGTGTCTTGTCTTATAATTACTTGTATACTTTTCTTAATTTTCTTAAAGGGTCTTTTAGCCAATTTTTTTTTTTTTAATTAAAATTAATTACACTATAAATATTTAATCATTAATGTTTTATGAATATTTATGTATCCATGTCACTTCTTACCTTTGAAAAATTAATGATATTTTTAATAAAGATTTAAATTAATGTTATTAAACTGAAAAAATTTTTTCTCCTACGTAATTCCAATTAAATAAACAAAAAAAAACTGCAATTCATAAAAATTTACATGCGCAGGTACTTAGAAAAATAATTTATTCATATATATATTTTTTCAATCTTTATTATCAATAATTTGACATTAAAAAGTTTAAAAAAGAGGGAAAAAAATTCTCAATTAGCATAGCACACGATATAGTTCTTAATGAAGAGCGAAATAAAAAAAAATAGACATCTCTAAAGAGGAAATGAAGAAGTAGCAAATATAGAACTTGGAATAAAAAAAAAACAGCTTATAACAGTGTCAGTGTAGAGTAAAAGAAAGATAGAAAAAAAATATATATGCAGTAAGGTGCAAAGCGTTTCAACGACCCTTAAAAAAGAAAGAGATAAAAATCAAAAAGACTTTTTTTTCTTCTCTCTTTGGGAAATGAGACAGGTTTGAAATGAACCTAGGATACAAGACATCAGAGAGGCGAACGACCCTTCTTTTTCTTTTTATTTTTAAAAATACGTTTCATTTCTAGATTTTTATAAAAATATATACCGACAAATATTATGTAATCGAGAAAAATGTTACTTTTCTCATTAAGATTTTTCATTTTTTTTTATTTAGTACTTTTGAGAAAAAAAGAGCATGCTATTAATATTTTTCATTTCTGATATTTGTTTAAGATATTTTTTTGCATCTGCTTTTTCCAAACATTGATTTAATCAAAACAATTTAACTTTTGGTCATTAGGGAGGTTTTTGGGGTAAAAAATAAGGATTCCCAGAAAATTGTTTCGAAGACAGAAAATTAAAATTTTCAGCTAACCGCAAAACTCTTTTGGTTAGTAGAAATGATACTTTCTAGTTGATCTCAGTTTTCTGTTCTGACTTTTAGACAAAAAACCTTCTTTGTTTCAGATAATTATATAATATGCTATTAAATATGCCTCAAATAGAACTTGAATTCTAGAATATTCTCTTTTTGACTCAAATGTAAATCTATTCGAGTTTAAAATCAAAAAGATTCTCTATGCGTCTAAAATAGATAATTTTGGATAAAATGAAAATTTTTCATGCAACTTCGAATAATTAAAAAAAAAAATATTTATCAATCTTTTAGAGTAAAATAAAAATGTATTCTTTATTTTTACATTAAACCATTGGGATTACTAAAAATGTCAAAATCATGTGGTACACGACTAAAAGTTTATTCAACAATATTGAAGTAACCAAAAAAATCAATAGTTTGCTTAGAAATTGTAAAAATCAATTGAAATTTTTGTATTTTGTATTCTCTCTAAGCTTCTTTTTCTGTGGCTTATGTTTTCAAAAACACTTTATCAAATGAAATTACATTTTTCATGCTACATACACAGTTGGTCAGTACAAAATGATAGACATACGAATATTTATTTATAAATTCTATACAGACCACACGTAATAATCAAAACTTTTTTTATAAATATTCAATTATTTTGTTTTTAGAAAATAAGATAAAAATATTTGAAAAGTAAATATAAAACTTTATACACGAGAATTACGGAAAATTGAATTTCACCCTTGCTTTTTCTAAGATTTATTCTATTTTTGAATTATTCATTACGTGTATTACAATAATAATAAACAAATCTTTTTTATCCAAATTTTTTGAAGCGTACGTTTATGTACTTGGCACCAATAGAGATTTATAAAATGTAAAAGGCTGACATAGCTCATAGTCCATTATTTTTTATATGTTTGGTAATACGTATATGTAATACATTACTAACACATATTTAAAAACCTAGAAAATGATTGAATGCATCTAACGCTACTTTAAAGTATATCAGTCATTTTTTTATGCATTACTTACACTTGATGCTGTACATTTTATAAAACATAATATTTGTAGTAACATTTTTTCGATACATCGGTACCAAATTTTACTAAATGCATAATTTTTTTTTATTTTTTGGAATAACATTAATATATTTATCGGTTATTGGTGTATATAAAAATAAAGGATAACAAAAAAAATTTTTCCAAACTTACACTGTAAAAAGTAACTTTCTTAGATTTACAAAAAAAATAGAATTTTTTCGAAAAATTAGTGGATTTTCAAAAAAATTTGTAAATTGTCGATAAAAATCGTAAATTTACTAAATTACGAGAATTCTCGATTTTTTTTAGTGATTTTACGAAAAAAGTTGTAAATTCATAACTATTTTCCGGAAATTTACAACTATTTTTTGTACATTTTCGAAAAAAATGGTAAATTATCAATTTTTCTTGCGAATTCACAAAAAAAAAATCGAGAATTCTCGAATTTTTTGTTAATATACTAGATTTAGTAAATATACGATTTTTTTCGAATATTTACAAATTTTTTTGAAAATTTACTAATTTTTCGAAATTGTTCTAATTTTTTTGTTAATATAAAAAAGTTACATTTTACAGTGTAGTTATCTGAGAATGGGAAGGATTTATTGATGTAGAATACGATGACTTTAGCTAAACCTAATCTGATTCCCGGGTCCAAATCTTTGCTGGCCTGTGTAATTATTAAAAAAAGTTTAAAGATTGACTAAACTATTGTTTTAATATTATAATCAAACTTGGGTATTATCAGAACATAATATGTAATTGTGATTTAAATATAATTTACATTGACTTTAAAAATAACTTTTCAAACAGTTTATTATTTTTTCTTTTATTTTTATTTTTCAGAGTTGAAGTGTGTAATAGTACAAGAAATATAGTTCTTATATTTGTTTAAAAGATTTAAATTGTACGAGAACTGAATATTTTTACCGGTAGCACATACACGCTACTATGTAATATTGTGATGAAAAAAGTTTTATCATGTTAACCTTTTTTAAAATATATAAAATAAAATATAACTTATTCAATATAAATTTTTCTAAGTCCATAAAATTTGTAAAAAAAACTTATAACAGGTTTATGTAAACACAACTTAAATGCATGAAACATGTTAACAACAGCTGAGGGCTAGTACTCCATTCAAAATACGGGTTTGGGTGTACTTAAGGTTGCGAATACGAGATTTGCTCTAGTGTAGGTTTTTTGGGTCGCTGAACATGAAAATCGGGGTCTTTTGGTAAAGAAAATGGGGCTTCATCCTTAAATTTGCAAAAACTACCCTCAAAATGGGGTATTTTGAAGTATTTGCTAAAACTACCCCTAAAATCTACGGCCCAAAAAACCCTATGGACCTAATCTGGGCATACAAAATGCAGAAATAGCAAAAACGTCCATTTTAGGGGTAGTTTTAGCTAATTTAGGGCTGATATATTAATTAATCTGGTCGCAAAAAGTGCGAAAATATCGAAAATAGCGAAAACACCCCATTTGGGGGGTAGATTTAGCAAATTTAAGGGTGAAATATGAATGTTTTCTTTTAAAATCATTGAGATTCTTAATTAGCGACCCAAAAAACCCTAAGAAACCAATTCTTGGACAAATCTATCGACTCAGAACGCGAATATATCAAAAATACACCCTTTTGGGGGTAGTTTTTTGCAAATTTAAGGGTGAAGCCCCATTTTCATTACCAAATGACCCCGATTTTCGTGTTTTGCGACCCAAGAAACCTATACTAGAGCAAATCTCGTATTCGCAACCCTAGGTACACCCCCCCCCCCCCCCCCGTATTTTGACTGGAGTATAGGTATAATGTATTAATGTTATGCAGCATTACAATATATTTTGCTATTTTTATAATTTATATTATCTCCTTTACTAGGTTTTAATATTCTAAACCCAAATTTTGCTGATTCCTTAAGCCCGTATTATTCCTAGTCCCTAAATTGAAATTATTTCTAAGTCTCTATAAAAATGTTCCATGTTAATATTTTAAGAGAACTGTTTCGCATTTTGGTTGTAATTAAATTTTTCTAAGCTTTTATCCAATATTATACCCCCCTTGCATCTCTTGTTCTCATACATTACCCCAAATTTTGCACCAAGGTTATTCCGTAAATCTACTTAAGAACATGTTCTAATATTTTATTTCGATAAAAATTTGCTTTATTATAACTTTACTTTACTCTCGGATGAAAAAACAAATATTTTCCTTTTCCTGTAGTTTATTTTCTTCTATGTCAATAATTAATAGTAGTCGGCAAAATAATAATTTGAATAGAAAAAATTGCTAATTACTGTACGTACTGACAAGTCTCATACTATTTAGCCATAGACAAAATGACCAAAAATTGTTAGCTGAAGGTATCGAATAGATCTATTCATATTTAGAAAAAATTATGCTCTACATGAATCCTCCCTAATCGAAAAGATTATAAAGTATGAAAAACATTACCATACTTATAACCATACTGGTAAAATTTATTAAAGTTACGGTGTAGATTTTTAAATAAAAAGTATTCTAATTTATCCAACAGCAACTTGTAAATTTGATGAGAAATTTTGCGTTATACTTACAACCTGTAGCTAAATTACTTAACAGTATAATAATTTTCTAACCTTTTTGTAAATTTTATCGTACAAGAACACTTTAGTTCATATTTTAAAAACTGTTACCTAAAAAATGAAAATCGGAAATTCAGAATCTGATTTGAAATATTTTTTAGAGTAACCTTTGCCCTCGTTTAAAAAAAAAATTCAAATACCTTCTTTATAAGAAGTAATAAATGCATAAATAATTAAACGTAATTTTATTCTTCATACAATACCTACATTTGATTAAGTTTTTAGCTTAATAAAATATTTATATGTTGCAATAAAATAATATTACAATTTTTTATAATCTAAATAAATCTATCTTACAAAACCTAAATCCAATAAAGCTTAAGAGAGTATTTATTTTTTGTTTTGTTTATTTTATGTATTAAAGGGGACGTATATTCTCTGCATTTACTTATTTTAAATAACTTTTATTAAAGTACTGAGGGCAAAAAGAACAAATTATATTTAGAATTTTGAAGGCTTTCTATGAGAAAACTTTTACTTCATGACTCATATTAGTTTTTACTCAGATTTTAATACAGCTTAAGAGACATAAATAGTAAAAAAAATCTGTAACTAAAAAAATTATTAAAAAAAATATAAAAAATATTAAAAAAAACTATAATTTGAACAAAAATCGTAAAATAATAATCGTATTTAATGAAAATTTTTAAAAATTTTGCTTATCTTGTTTTTAAATATTTTCAGAGTTTTTAAAAACAAGAAATACTCATAAGAAATGGAAAATAATTATCAACCAAATATTGCTATAAAGTAATATTATTGATCTCTTCTAATTATTAATATTTTTATTATTATTATAATTATTTATTGGCCAGAATTGGAATAATAAATTATTTTTTTATATACATGGAAAAAATACCCTGCCAACTAGCTGGAACTAAGGTTCCTCAAACAATGAGCTTAATACTTCAATATTAAGCTTTTAAAAGTTTTTTATTGATCAAAAATTTTTGAACAAATTTTCAAAAAATTAATTATCAAATTCGAGATACCGAGTAAAAACTACCCGACGAATTTTCGAAATATCTCTTATGATCTCCGCTGATCTTTTTAGATCTCCGGAGATCACTTTTGATTTCTAGAGATCTCCAGAGATCTCCGGAGATCTGAAGTGATCGCAAATTTCAGGTGATTTCTTTAGTTCTTTGGAGATCTCCGGAAATCACTTTTGATCTCTGGAGATTACTGGAGATTAAAATAGATTTAAAGTGATCTCCAGAGATCACTGAGGTAAAAAAAAAGTTAGAAAAATTTAGAAAGAATATTTAGAATCATTAAGCAAAGTTGTCTTGATTGTTTTACCTTATTTTTTGACTTTATTTAAATTTAAAAAATGCTACTATTAATTATTTTACTAAAACCTGATGCAAAAATCAAAAAGTACAGCAATAACTTGACTAATTTTTATAATATAAATAATTATTGGAAACATCTCAATAAGAAATACAATTAGATAAATGAATAAAAAAAATTATTTATTTGATCATTAATAATTTTAATAAATATTTATAATTTTAATTACAATATGGGTCAATATTTGTGAACTATATCTGAGTTTGAATGGTCGGTTCTGAAAATGTACTCCGAAGTATGTTTGGTCGAAAGTATATAAAAAAAAAAATAATTTTCCCTAATTTTTAGCCTTTTAGAGCCAATCCTCTATTTTTTACAGCGTTTTTTGTTTTTCTCAATTTTTTGAAATTTTTAATTTTTGAGAAATTTGTGTTCATTAATTTTTGTCGCAAACGCGCACTTTACGGTAAAATTTTTTTTCCTTATAGTATACCATAGGAAATTTCCCGTAGAATTCGATTCTGGGGTCTAAAATTTTTTTTTAACTGCGCATGCGCGAGAAAATTTTTTTGCTTTGCCTTTTCTAGCTTATATACCTCAGATGCAGACAGCTCAAGTTTCGTACTGTTGGTCTCAAATTTTAGGTTTTTTCATATTCTTTCAGCATATAAAATCATTTTTTTGGGTAAATTTATTTTAAAAGCACTAAAATTGAAAAATAGCGACTTTTAAGGGAAGTTTCGTTTTGAAATGCTTAGATTTCAAGGAAACTTTTGGGATTTTTTTTAAAAAAATCTACTGGATGTAATGAAATAATTTTTTTTGTATTATTTTTGTACATTATTAAACATTAAATTTTTATGATTATTTTTTTTTTGGCCTTGAATAAGTACTTCAAAGATGGCGCCCAAGTGACGAAGTTAAAAAAAAGTTGTCCACACGATTACAAAAAAACTACCCGCTCGATTTGAATTTTCTTTTTTTTATTTTGTTCAATATTTATCTAAGATGGCATTTACCTACGGAGAAGTTGATCGGAATATTAATAAAAAATTTTTTAGGGGGGAGAATACCAAAAAATGAGGTCTTTTTTCGACTATTTTCGTTTTTTACGTGTAACTTTTTTATTATTCAAGATTTTTCTTTCTCCGTAGGTAAATGCCATCTTAGATAAATATTAAACAAAACAAAAAAAATAAAATTCAAATCGAGCGAGTAGTTTTTTTGTAATCGTGCGGACGACTTTTTTTTAATTTTTTGACTTCATCATTTTAGCGCCATCTTTGAAGTTCAAAGGCCAAAAAAATTTAATGTTTAATAATGTACAAAAATAATACAATAAAAATTATGTCATTACATCCAGTAGATTTTTTTTAAAAAATCCCCAAAGATTCCTTGAAATTTAGGCATTTCAAAACGAAACCTCCCTTAAAAAATTCTTTTTTCACAAATTTTAAATTTCCTGCCAGGTCACGTTACCAAATAAAAATCTGACTGAAAATTCGGATTTAGCGAAAAATTTTACATAAGGATACCAATTTTCATCTTTTTTCATTAAATAGTTTCTAAGATATCCCATATTAAAGATAAAGATTAAAATTGACTTTTTTTAATAACCCTAAAAATGGGACTCTGACTTTAAATTATCATATCTGCTAAACAAATAACTATAAAAAGACAAGTAAAAATTTTTTGGAAACTTAGGACTGGTAAAAAATTTTTGAGGCATATTTATTAAAATTATTAATGGTCAAATAACTAATTTTGTTTATTCATTTACCTAATTGTATTTTTTATTGAGATGATTCCAATAATTATTTTTATTTTAATAATTAGTAAACTTATTGCTGTACTTTTTGATTTTTGCATCAGGTTTTAGTAAAATAACTAATAGTAGCATTTTTTAAATTTAAATAAAGTCAAAAAATAAGGTAAAACAATCAAGACAACTTTGCTTAATGATTCTAAATATTCTTTCTAAATTTTTCTAACTTTTTTTTTACCTCAGTGATCTCTGGAGATCGCTTTAGATCTATTTTAATTTCCAGTAATCTCCAGAGATCAAAAGTGATTTCCGGATATCTTCAGAGAACTAAAGAAATCACCTGAAATTTGCGATCACTTCAGATCTCCGGAGATCTCTGGAGATCTCCAGAAATCAAAAGTGATCTCTGGAGATCAAGAAAGATCAGCGGAGATCATAAGAGATATTTCGAAAGTTCGTCGGGTATATTTTCAAATATAAGTACTTTCATGGAACTAAATGAAGTATTAAACCAAAAAAAAAAATATTGCAGTTTTTTTAATTATTTTGTTTTTTTAATTAAAAGAAAAAAATTTTGAAAAAATTTGGTATCAGATCCAAAAATTACAATAAACGAACTTTCTAAAACTAGTACTCTCATAGAAATAAATTAGGTACTACGTTTAAAGAGAAAAAAAATTTGGTGTTTTTTGTATTTTTTTGTGACGAAAATTTTGGGAAAAAAATTTTCAAAAAATTAATTATTAGATTCGAGATATCGAGTAAAAATCGTACTTTCAAATATAAGTACTTTCATAGAAATAAATTAGGCATTACATCCAAATTAAAAAAAAAAAAAAGTAGTTTGAGATTTTTTTATGAAAAAATTTTTGAAAGAAAAATTAGGTCTTAATTCCATAATGTTTGTGAAATATCACCGATTACATACATACACGCACACACACACATACAGACTTTTGTTAAAAACTGGTTTTTTAGCTTCCTGAGGTCTCAAAACGTGCTTATATGCCAAAAAATCAAAAATCAAAATTTGACCTGCCATACTTCTCCCTACAAACATGTTCCATGTTCAAAATAATAAATTTTATATTATAAAATTTACAACACCAAAAAACAATTTTTTATTAAACCATCCTTTCTTTTTCTAGCTTCTATTTTGATCATCACCGGTGAAAAGACATACCTTGGTGACAATTTTTTGGTGAGAATAAATTTCAATATCAAAATATACGATTCAGAGTATCACAGTATTTTTTAAAACAATATTTTAGGGTACTCATTTTGCTATGAATCACCTTTGTATTCAGCTATAATTTTAAGTAGAGAAGAAGTCTTTTAATTTGATAAATTAAGGAAAAGCAAAAGTCGTGTGCTTCATGCAGCCGAACAAATAATCATTAAAAGAGTATATTTCATTTTAGTTAACTTTTATTTTTTAACAATATTTCTAAAGTTATAATTTGAAAAAAAATAAAATAATAAATTAAAAAATAGTTATGAAAAAAAAACATGAAAGTTTGTGTTAAAAAAAAAAAAAAAAAAAAAAAAAAATAAAATTTGTTAAAAACTGATGAAAGTCTAATAAATTAAGTATAAAGACTTTTTAATATATTTGAATGAAAAAAAAGGAGGAGATCGTAAGTTTCATTAAAATGCTCAAAAGGTATATAAAATACTATACGTTAAAAAAGTTTTAAAAACGTATTAAAATGATTTAAAAACTTTTTCTTTTCTTATACTCTCAAGACTTTTAACTTTTATTTATAATGTCTTATTTAAGATATTTATGTATTCAACATTACTTTTTTTTTTTGTAAATTTTTATAAATTATACCTATGTTAGTATAAAATTTTATTACACATTTTTTCATAAGTTGTATATTGATTTTTTTCTTCGTTTTGTATCATTATTATAAATAATATTTAATAATCAAATATTTTTTGCAGTAAAATGAAAACTAAACAACAAAAAAACATTTAAATAAGACTTTATTTACTTTTAAATGAAGCTTATTAGTTTGAAAAAAAAATTTTTAGAAATATAAGGTATTTTTTTAAGTCACTCGCCGATTGCACAAAAAATTCTTATTAAAAAAGAAGAATTTATTTTTTTTATTTTTAAACTATGTGACACTAGAATTTTTTTCGAAAGACAAAGGGAATATGGACCTACACTGTAAAAAGTAACTTCCTTATATAACAAAAAAATTAAAAAAGTTTCGAAAAATTAGTAAATTTTCAAAAAAATTTGTAAATATTCAAAAATAATCGTAAATTTACGAAAAATAATTGTGAATTTGCAACTTTTTTTGTAAATGCACAAAAAAAAATCGAAAATTCTCGATTTTTTCGATAATATACTGTAACGAGGCATTTTTGCCCGTTACAAGCAAATATTAAATATTAAATTATTTAATATTTGCGAACATACATACACACATATTCGCGCGCCTCAAGTCTCAAATACAGAAGATTTCCGCCTAGCAACAATCAAAATTCAAATATATTATTTATAGTTCAATAATATTCTAATAGAAGATCAATAAAAAGCAGCACCGATCAATAAAAGTTATAGGTTTTCATATCGACTAATAATGATTTATAGTATCAGCCGCACGGCGCTGTAATAGAAGACCATGCCGTTTCCTTTGCAAAACGAGCATTCCGGTTTGAGCTCTGGACCGCGAAGTCACGCGCGATGTCCATAGAGCAGTTCACGGTTTCGCACCTCCATGTGCCAAAATCCTGGTAAAGACACGCGTGTTGCCTTGGAGCCATTTTTTTAAAAATAATTATTTATGAAGTGATAATTATTGAAAGTGAAGCCTAAATTTATATAAATTAATAAATTATATTAATTAACCGATCACGGTCGCCACAGCGAAAATATTCAAATATTAAATAAAAACTCAATCGTGTGAAGTGAGATAGCCGACAGCAGTAGATTTAATCCTGCACCAGCATAGTTTAAAAAAAAAAAAATAATAAATTCTGAGGCTCAAATTAATGTCAATAAATAAGTATAAAAAAGCAACTTTTCACCGTATAACGAGTATGAATGAAGTGTGCCGTATGCGAGAATATTATAGTACATAGTATATTATGATAAACAAATACATATTATAATAACATTTTTTCTAAGAACTTAATTTTTTTAAAATAATAATACCAAGAATTAAAATAAAAATTCATTAATAAATTATTTTTCTTTGTAGTAAATTTTTAAAGAAAGGTAAAATATTTTAAAAGGAGTAGTATTATTTTTTTTTATTATTTAAAGGAGTAGAACATTTTTACTAAAATTAAATTAAAAATAGTACTTCCCCTAAAAAAGTATAATAAAGATCTTTAATTATAAATTATAGGCTTTATTGACATATTAAATTGAAGTAACAAATTATATTCTCAAATGCCAGTTTTTAGCAATATTTATTTACGGTATAGTATATTTTTAAAAATTGAATAATATAAAATATATTAATATTTATAATTATATTACAATTATAAAATTAATTTCCAAAAATTTCACTATACATAATTTCCTCTTATCCTCATAAAAATTTCTCCCCCAGCCTTCAAGTTTGACTCCAAAAACTTTGCGGCAAAATTTAAGAAAAATAGGAACAATTAATTATTAAAAATATCGCATTTTTTATAATCTACACTGGGAAAACTTTTCGCGTTTTTACTAGGAAATTAAAATTAAAATTTCATGTACACTGCGAAAATTTTCTAGATTTTTTTTTTAACTACCTACTTTTTTTTAAGGGAGGGGTGAGCGCTTGAGCTAAAGCTAAGCGATAAAAATTAAAACAAAATTTAATTTTTATAAAATTTAAAATATGGATTCGCAAGAAATTTATTTAATTATGACTCATCAGTCCGACAATAGGTTGGCTTATGAGAACCGTAAGGAAGTACAGGAGCTGAGGCATACCATTAAGAATATGCAGTTCATTACGTTTTGTCAAAAAATGGATGAGTTAGCTTTAGCTTCTGATGGGATACCTGAAGTAGTCCAAGACAGACTTTTTAGGTATTTAATGCTGTTGAAGGATCCGTGTGCACCTTATGAGTGGTGTGACCTACGGGATAGAAGATCATGGAACCAGTCACCCATTTGGCCACCAAACATTATTCAATTTAACTTAAATAAAGAAAATTATGTAAGAATGACAATAGAAAATGCAACCCTTTTTGAGAAATTAGCAAAAAATCAATACTTTAAATATTTTACAAATAATTTTCTAAGCCAAGAATTAGGAAAAATTGTTGCACCTTTTAAAAACAGTTTTGCAAGTGCTCACCTTTACGCGACGAATCCACAGAGTATACATGAGCCGATACCAGAGGTCGCTTGTTCGCAAAATAATATTAGCAAAACGCGGTCAAATTCGGACATTAGTTACCATGGGATGTCAAATAGTAGTGAATGTGCGATGCAAGACAATTTAAAGGTCAAAAAGATAGAAGACAGCCAATTAAAGGGAGGTGTTGATCCTGAGCAACAATATGGGATTCTTGAAGAACAAAAAAGTTTAAGCCAGACAAGGATGACTTTCTTTTCATTTATAACTGAGGACAAGCAAGCGTCGTCAACAGATATAAAATTTAGTCAAGCCAACAAAAAGTTTAGCAAATTAAACCATAAATTAGCTTCATCAAAATCTGTTTTTAGCCAAAATTTAAAAATCAAACGCTTGAATTTTAAAAAGCAAATATTTAGTAAAAATAAATTTTTTACAATTTTCGGCAAAAATAAAAATATTTCTAGGTTAAATTCAAGCAATTTTTTTAATAAGAATAAACGTTTAAAAATCTTTGATACTAACAACGAGTTGTCGAAGATAAACTTTTCTATATTAAAAAATTATTGGAAACTTAATACTTTTACGTTTCTTAAACGGTCCAAGAGCCCAGAAATTTCAAGAAAATTTAATTTTGCCATAAGTAGAAAAATTTTTCGTTTGCATTATATAGGCTTTTGGAAAAAGCGATATAAATATTCTGTAAGTTTTGTTCGCCGAAAGGATAACTATCCTTACAAAAATTTTGCAAGTACTCGTTTTCAAATTAATGCATGCAAACCAGGTACGCATACTACTATAAAGTGGTTACAAAGGAAAAGAAGAAATAGAAAAATTAACTGTGACCACAACAGAAGAAAAACCTCCGCAAAGGTTAATCATATAGCTTACGATAGGTTGGATCAGCAGCAGCAGAGGCAACAGCCCTCTGATTTCACGCAGCAAGAACAGCCATCCAAAGCCGTCTCAAAATTATTAGCGCAAAATCGTCGGATAGCCCTTAAAGCTAGTTCGACATGTTATCGGATTAAAGCCACCCTTTTTAATCATTTTTACTTAGGACAATCAAATCCGGTTTTAAAATTGCGACCCAGGCAAACCGAACCGCGAATTGCCTGGCTTAACATTATTTTTACTTAGCACTCAATTTTTTTTTCTCGAAGAGGAGATGGCGTTACTTAGATGACAACTTCAAGATGGACTTTCTTTCTGGAGGCCAGGTGGGTTACCCGACACTCAGTCGTCCAACAAGTGAAATCTTTAAGAAGGAACTTCTTTCTGGAGGTACGGTGGTCTAGCCAACCCTAGTTGTCTAAAATAAAACGCGATTATCTTTCTTTTTAAGAAAATAACCCCTTATTTCATTTTTTTAATCAATCAAATTTTATTTTATCGCTAAAAAGGCGTTATTATTAATTGTTTTCATATAAGTTACAACCATTATACATCGTATATATTTTTATAGCCCAAAAAGTTCGATAAAAATATTAAATATATTCTCTCGCCCAAAAGGTTCGAAGATCGAATAACAATATTTTTTTTCTCGCCCACAAGGCTAGATGAATGTATATATCTAATTTTCTTTTTCTCGCCCAAAAGGTTTGATGATAAAAGATTATTATAGTATTTTTTTTGTTTATTCTCCTATTTTTATTATCAATAATTTTTATATTCATTTTTTTTTTTTCATTTATTTACTTGCATAAAGGTTAAACTCAACCTAGACCTAATCCTTAACTCCTACCTTCCTTATTCATAAAATAAAATTTGGAAATTAATTGGAGCAGTTTTAGAGTCACAGTAAGTAAATGATTATTGTTGGAAACAGGAAATTGAGAAACGCGAATATTGATTTTATTTTACTAATTAATTCATATATATTTTTAATTTTATTTATCATTGATCTTTATCATATTTTTTTAAGCCAGAAGTAAGTATAAATGATTTTTCCATGATAAAATATTTTATTTTGATTTTATTTTGCATTTCTTTAAAAATTCTAGTCATAATAAAAATTGTAAATAAATTGTAAATATATTTAGAGTAGGGCTTAGGAATGATCGGGTAGGATCAATGTACCGTATTTGTGCAAGAATGATTTATTACATATTTAGTTCCTTAGAAGTGGAAGGACTTCGCTCCGCAAAGTCCACTCTAAGCGGGGAGCTATTGTAACGAGGCATTTTTGCCCGTTACAAGCAAATATTAAATATTAAATTATTTAATATTTGCGAACATACATACACACATATTCGCGCGCCTCAAGTCTCAAATACAGAAGATTTCCGCCTAGCAACAATCAAAATTCAAATATATTATTTATAGTTCAATAATATTCTAATAGAAGATCAATAAAAAGCAGCACCGATCAATAAAAGTTATAGGTTTTCATATCGACTAATAATGATTTATAGTATCAGCCGCACGGCGCTGTAATAGAAGACCATGCCGTTTCCTTTGCAAAACGAGCATTCCGGTTTGAGCTCTGGACCGCGAAGTCACGCGCGATGTCCATAGAGCAGTTCACGGTTTCGCACCTCCATGTGCCAAAATCCTGGTAAAGACACGCGTGTTGCCTTGGAGCCATTTTTTTAAAAATAATTATTTATGAAGTGATAATTATTGAAAGTGAAGCCTAAATTTATATAAATTAATAAATTATATTAATTAACCGATCACGGTCGCCACAGCGAAAATATTCAAATATTAAATAAAAACTCAATCGTGTGAAGTGAGATAGCCGACAGCAGTAGATTTAATCCTGCACCAGCATCCACAAGCCTACATAATAAAGCAGCATCTGGGCAGACGCAACGAAGACATCATCCACAAGTAGACGATTCAAGCAGCAGATATTACATCAGCGCGGTATCGTAAAGTGTGTGTATGTGTGATTGCGCGCGGATCGCGAATATTATATGTAAAGCCACGCGGGTTTATTATTTTAGTATTTAATATTATTTCGTATTACATTTTTTTTATTTTGTTCAAAAGCCTACCAGGCAATATAAAATTATTAATAAAGCATCATTTAAATATTTTATAATAAATAAATAAGTGTTCAATTCATTTTAGTATAAGTGCATGTTCACATATAATAATATTTCCCCACATAAATACCTATTTCTTAGAACTCCCCCACTTGCCGAGTGAGATGTTTCTTATGCCGAGCTAGCCGAATAACGAAGGTAAATTTCCCCCTATTTTATTATCATTACTACTACTAAATAATTATACATACATATATATATTAAAAGGCGCTCTTAAAGAATAAATATATTAATAAATATATATGTGTGTATATTATCAAAAATTATTTATTTAATTAAAAATCCTCGTTACAATACTAAATTTAGTAAATTTACGATTTTTTTTTAATATTTACAAATTTTTTTGAAAATTTACTAATTTTTCGAAAATTTTCTAATTTTTTTGTTAATATAAGGAAGTTACTTGTAACAGTGTACTGTAAAAAGTATATTTCTTATGTTTTGCTTATGGCGTCCGTGAAAGCTTTTTATATTAACTTACTGAAGGAAGTTTCATAACCAGCTGCATTTTGGTTTCTCTTTGTTATAGGTCAAATTATGATTTTCGATTTTTTTGAATTTTTGCAAGTTTTGAGACCCCTAGATGCTAAAAATCCAAATTTTCACTCATGCTTGTATGTGCACGAATTATTTCAAATTTTCTCTGATTCTAGAACATAATCCAAACATTTTTTTTTTTTTTAATTTGTTCCTAAAAAATACAGAACTACTTTGTTTTTTTCTTCAATTTGAATATAATACCTAATTTTTTCATATGGAATAACTAGTTTTAGGAAAATCGTTATTACTCAATTTCCTGGATCTGATACCCCAATCTATGAAAACTTTTTTGAAAATTGATGACATTAAAAAATAACGTAATTCCATAATTTTTTTTATTTTTGGACACAATACCTAGTTTTTTTACATAGAAGTACTATTTTTAGGAAGCTCATTATCACTCGATTTTCTGGATCTGATACTTGCATTCGCGAAAATTTTTTTTTTAATTATTTAGCCTTTATAAATATATTGCTATTTTTTTTTCAGAAGTAGTACTTAATTTTTTTAAATGGAAGTACTAGTTTAAAAAAAAATTTTGTCCTAAAATTTTTGCAATCAAACAATAAATAAAAAATGCTATTAGTTTTTATTTTTGGAATACTAAGTAATTGTTATCCATTGCTGTAGTTATGGTTCAAGGAAATATTTTTCTATTTTTTGAGGAACCTTAGTGTCAATGTATGGCAGCGTTGTTTGAATTAGTTACAGATAAATTTTTTATTGTTAAGTATAATTTTTCGATCTTTTGTAAATTGTCTTTTAATTGTTATATTTAAAATTTAAAATAAAATTTAGTTGTTTTTAATTGTTTTAAAAAAGTTTCCCATCACAATTACCAATAATTTTTCTAATTAATTTTAATTGCAGCGTTATATGAAAAATTACCTAAGAAACCCAATCTAATAAAATGGAACCCTGCATTTTCCATGCCAGAAGGCCTATTGGAATAGGCGGTGGTTATCAGGAATGTTTTTTCAAAAAATTAAACAGACCCACAACTAAATATTGTAATTTGTAATCCCAATGGGTTTCACTTGAACTCACAAAATTACAATTTTTAACTTCAATTGAGCAAAATTATATAAGGAAAAATTTCTAATAAAAAATTCTCTTGCGACCAATATCAAATAATAATAATGTGACGCTGAACATAACCATCTATCGATTAACTTCCCCAGCAAGATCTTAATTCGAAATAAAATATCAAAATTTTCAAGTTTCATTTATAAGCTAATTATATTTTAATATATTTAAAACCAATTTTAAAGATAAATTAAAAAATTTCAATTTTAACCTTTAATATTTTATTTATAAATTATATACCAAGGGTTAAAGCACAAATTTATAAATAAAAAAATAGAATATATATACACAGACTATGGTAAATTCAAGAGTTAATCTCATTATTTTATAACCTTATTTTCTAAAGTCTTCGCTTTGGCTGACTCAAGTCTAGCATTTTTTTTCTTCAATTCTTCTTTGTTCCTGTTTTTCACTTGTTTCTTTTTTGCTTTATTATTATTTTATTTATAATATATTTTCTCCATATTTAGCATTTTATATCTTAACTATGATACTCTTAATTTTGTGGCTTTTAACATGTCACTTTTCATCAATTTTTTTTATCATTTATTAGAATAATTATTTTTTTTAAAACTAATTATTAAAATAATTATTTAGTAATTTAGTAATTGATAATAATTCATACGTAATTTCTTGTATTAACATTATAATCGATAATAATAATGATTGTTATAGACTAAAAAATTAACTATAATAATAATAATAATATTTATATAGGTAATTATTTTTACGGTTTATTAAACTTTCATCCAAAATTGAGGTTATTATTTTTTATTATATTATATCTTTATATATAATACAGATTTGGTAAGATAAAATTAGATATTTTTAAGTATCAATATAAATTTAAGTAGTAAAAGTCAGCGTTTAGTAAGACTATACTATGAGAAAACATAAAAAAATTCAAATAAAATATATATAATATATTATATGAGCAATTCCACACTAAAATATATTTTTTAATTTTATTATTCAGCTATATTGGTCAATAATTATCGATCTTTAAAATATTTTTTTGCAGTGTTTTGTCCAGAAACTGGTCAACTATATTAGGAAACTAAATGGAAGCTTAAAAGTTTCTCCTCTTGCATTGCTTTTTCGCTTGTTTCCATCGCTGCTTGAAGCTTGTTTTCATGTGACTACTTGGACTTGGTGAAGCATTTATTTTCTCCTGTGAAAATGTATGCATGGAACTGACAGGAAGTTTTAAGAAAATTGACGATGAAAAACAGATTTGGTCAAATTTTAAACAGCTAATGTCCGTATACAGTTATTTTGGGTTGTGCTCAAATGTTAGTGCAGATCTAACCGAAAATTGCAAAAGCTATGGCTTATATCTTAATATTGGTATAATTTTTTCAAACTGAAATACTGGTATCAAAAGAATTACGACCATTTTGAAAACGAAAATTTATGACGAATGTTAGTCATAGTCCGCACTCAAAAAAAAAGTAATTTTTGGCTGCTAGACTTTCATCCAATTACTTGTTTTTTAATATAGAGAAAAAACAAAAATATAAAAAATTTAAAATACTTTTAGAAAAAATATTAAAATTAAAAATTGCCGTTGTCATTAGTTTCAAGAGGAACAAAGTTATCAATTTAAAAAAATCTTTTAATAAATATTTCATAATAAAGAAAAGAATGTTCTTTGTAGTACCTAATTAAATATCCTAATATTTTTGTTAAAAAAAAAAATGAAATAAATTTTAAATAAAAATTTTTTGGTGATACTGCAATAAAAATTGCAATAAAATTTTTTTTGAAAAATTATATAATAATAAAGCAACGAATTGGGAATAGCCATTATAAGTAAAGAACATCCCTTGATTCGATCGATTACTTTTTCCTTTGAGATTACCTTTTTTTTATATTCCGGAATACAGAGAATATATATAATAAACGACAGGATATTTCCAAGAAAAATTCTTCTATCTGTACATAAAAAAGAAAAAAAAAATGTTCTTTTTCTTATTTTTCCTCGTATTTACCTTTAACACATACACACACATACATACTATATATAAATTAATAGTAGTTTAAGGTAAAAAAAAAGTAGTAGATTCGAATCGATCAAAGAAATTGGAAATAAAAAAAAAAATTACCTGCACGAAGAGTGACCTCTCGAGATAGTACAGTTCCAGCAATATTCGATGCCCTGCATCTATAACGTGCATTATGTATTTCAGCTCGAAAATCTTGTGCAAGAAATGGTGGAAAATATAATGTACCATTTCCTAAAATTTGTCTGTAACATAAAATAAAAATTTTATTTTATTAAAAAAAAATAAATAAAAAATTTAATCATTTTTATGGTATATAAATAAAAAAAAATAAAAATTTTTGATGTTCAATTCACAAATAAGAAAGAAAAAAAAATTGAAAAACTCACCATTTTTATAAAAGGTATATTATATAGAATTTATATAAAAGTAAAGAGATGAAAAGAAAATCCACATGGGTGCTACGAAGATTAATGGTACATTCAACTTATTCTTTTTTTTTTATATTTAAGTTTTTTATTTTTTAATTTTTAGTAAGCTAAAATAGGTATATCATTTTTTATTAAACTTATATACCGATCCTTTTATAGAATTCAATTGATACTTATAAATTTTAGTTGGTTTAGTAAAAAAAAAAAGAAAAATTTTTAATGTATCTAATGTTTGATATGTAAGAATATGATACATTAAATTGTCATATTATATGACACATCAGAATATACCTTTTTTATGATATCGATGATAATAGTAACGATAAAATATATGTATTTGAAAATATAAATTTATGCATATGGAGTAAATCGTATCAAATTTTTTTTCACTATTACGACTTTTTGGTGGAAGATGTTTGCCTAAATTTTGTTTTCTTGATGTTTTAGATTTAATCAGGTAGGAAAAAGTCTCCTGGAAGCAGGCGGGCAAAACTGTAATTGACAAAATTCTTTTTTGCTTCTGTACGACTTGGTGGTCATCGAAATTTACGGATATTCTGATTCGACTTTAGAGGTTCATGTCCAAAAATTACTAAGTGGAGATGCTGTTTCTTGTATAAAAATGTTATGGGAAAAGGAAAAGACGTGAAAAAGAGAGATTTAATTAGGAATTGCAATAAATGCAAGAAAGAGAATTCTTGTGATGCATGGGTGTCACAAATCAATATTTTTCAAAAAAATAAAAAAAAGTGTATTTCATAAAAAAAATTACATACGATTGACCCCATATATACTTTTAAGTAAATTTTTCTATCGAATATTATGTCTATATCTTTTTTTTATAATCGCTCAAAAGTAATCATTTCCACTATTCGGCTTTGCACTCTTAGAAGCTTTACTTTTCTCTCTTCATACACTTTTTTTCTGTTAATGTACTTTTTTATATATATAATATAATATGAGAAGTTTATGTGTATAAAAGAATCTTTTTTATCATTTTTTTTTACTCTTAAATATAGGTTATCAAAATTTTTTCACTACCTCTATGTTGTAAAAATATTTTTTCAGGTGTTAATTAAATATTATATCCTATTAAATTTATAATTCATTTTTTTCTTTGTTATGCTAAGATAAGAAACAGAATAAACAATAATTTTCTATTTATGAATGTTATTTTTTTTTGAGCTTTTTTTTTAATAGGATTCGTATACGTTTTTATTTAAAAAGAAAATATTGAGAAATTAAATACATCTAGTTTGGGGCACAAAAAAAAGAAATAAATTTATGAAAGTTTATAATAACTTTATTTTTTACTCTGGGGTAGTCAGGCCAAAATTATTCTTTGGAACATCATAAACAATGGCAAAAATTTTTTAATTTTTTTATAAAAACCAAACTTTAATTGGAATACTTTATTTATTAATTTTTTCAAAAATAAAAACTGCTTTGAGAAATTAAATTAACGAGTTTTTGATGGATTGATATATTTATTCATCCTGAGATTTTTAATAAAAACTCATTGTCATAATAATTATAATAGAAATTTTAAATCTGAACAATATAGTAAAGATACTAAACTGTCATTAACTACACGAATGATTCAGCTATTTTTAAAAAAAAGCACCAAAAACAGATTTACTGTGTTAGTGTAAAAAAGCATGTTAGAACTCTGAAGTCATTATGTTTCTTATCTGAGATAGCATTTTTATCCTGCTTTTTTCAGAGGTATTTTTTCAAAATTCACTCAAGGCTTCTTGTACTTTTTTAAGAGATTACTCATATCATTTAAGATTATTGATTTAATAAACCATAAATTTTTATAGTTACACAAATTTTAAAGTTGAATCGGGTGGATAGAAATAGCATTTTTTTATTCAAAATTTTTGAGAACCGTAACTTCTGGAACTTTCAATTCTGGTAACCATTGATCAAGTTATATGTGTCCTTTTGAATTTAAAAAATAAATTTGAAAATTTATTGATTGCAGACGGTCATTTGAAATTTCTTTAATTTTTGGGGTACTTTATTAATCAAGACTTTTTTAGAAAGTTTCAGATTTTAAAAATCTTTTAATATATTATTTAAGAACTAATTTAGCATCGATTCAATACAAAAAATTTCAATTTCTAACAATAATATAAAATATCTATCAAATTTTTGATTTTTGACCTAACCTATACTTTTCAAAATATTGATTTATTCGGGGACAGACTTAGAAAATAAACAATTTTCTTTAGTGAATCGATGCCAAATAAAGTCCTAAATATTATATTCAAAGGTTTTTACAATCAGAAACTTTATAAAAAAGTAATATAATGTTGAATCTGACGATCATATGATAATTTTTCAATTTTTTTTTTGTATTCATTTCTAAAGAACATAGAATTTGATCAATGACTGCAAATAAATTAAAGATTCCCGAAGTTTCAATGTTTAGAAATTTTTAATAAAAAAAAAAACATTTTTATACAAATGCATGATTCTACCTTAAAATCAACGAGATTAGAATTTTATAAATTTTTCAAGCTAATCAACTCAGATAATTGGCTAAATTTAGCATCTAAACAATCGAGAAAAAGAAAAGCTGAATCAAGAATTTTTCTAAAAAATAAATACAGAAGAAACTCAATAGAAAGTTTTTTTATAAATTTGCTAGGATTCCAGTAAAAAAGTGTATTAAATGTTTGCAATTTATAGTGAAAAAATTAAATTTATAGTAATTTACTAGATAAGCAAGACTGGAAGATAGTCTTTCTTTATTTCATTCTTTCAACGTATAAACTGAGACAATAAGTAAACATATAACACAATAAACAAGAATTGAATGTTATTTTTTTATTTTTTTTTATTTTTCACACCCTTTTTTTTATTATCATTTTCTATACTGCTAATGTTTCCTTTCTTTGTTTTTCATTTATGTGTATAGAAAAGATTACTTAAATTTTCTCTTTTCTTTATTTATTTTTTTAGCTGTGTACATTCGATGATGCATTTGCTCTTTATGTGTATGTAGCGCATACTTTTTTTCTTCGCTTTTTACACATACTTTACTTTCAAGCTTTATGTATACGTCGAACATGAAATGAAAAAGTTTCAAAAATTTCGAAATATGTAGTACATTTAAATGTACGTTATGCATTGTGAAAGAAATTTTGCGGAAAAAAGATGTTTGTATATTAAGCTGCTACTTATTCTAAAAATAACTTATCATTTATTCTGCAAGCTTGGTTTGCATCGAGTATTTATAATAATAGCGGTATTATAAGAATCATGGGCTAAAATTTGCAAAATTTTCCTTGAAAATGTATCTCATTCATAACTATAGTGTTGAAAATGATACATACTTTGAATGTTGTGTTTGAATTTTGCTTGAGTTGCTTGAATCGTTTGAATTTTTAAGTACTTAGTTTAATTTCCAAGTAAATTTTCTAAAAGTTCAAGCAAAATTTAAGAACATAAACCTGCCACTAAATATTAAAGTTCATTTTTTAAGCATCAGTCTAATGTACAAATCAACCTGAAAGTTATTTCAAAGAGTCTTGCAAATAAAAATATGGTATTAAATATTCTATAGCTCTAAATACAAAAATAGGATTTTCAGCTAGCCATCCTTATAGTTCCAAAAATTTCTCAGAAATTCATGTCTTCAGTAACCACAGCAACAGCTTACAGCAAAGACAAAAAATATTTAAAATTTAAAAAAATTAATGTTCAGGCTAATCTATATAATAAAACTTTTCATTTAACTAGAAATATACATAACTTTTAGATCATGACAGAAAAGTTCAACTTTCAAACGAAATATAAACAATACTACTCTTTATATAGTTTTGTAATGCAGTTATAAAATGTCGTTATTAGTTTTTATATTTTATTTTGATTCTGAAATTTCATATGAATTTATTAAATTGTTGTTCAAATTAAATTTTTATTTATGCTTCAGGAAAATTATTAAAAAATTTTTTTTCTTTGAATTCAATATACCTATACTGTTTGAAAACTTTTGTTTGTCATAAAAATTTTTATTAAATATATTATTGGAATTCAGCTTCCGGGGCAAAAGTCGATATATTTTGCACTGAGTCCTTTCCTAAATTTAATGTTGATAAAAATTTACTATTTTTTTCCTTTTTCCTATAGCAAATTTTTTAAAATTTAGTTATAAAACTCGATAGAATCATAAAAAATGGTAGTAAAAATTAGTTTTTAAAGGAGAAAATTATATTGAAAGATTAGCCTTACAAAATGCATAAAAATAATTATATTATAATTTATCAAAAATGTAGCGAAAAATTAACGATATTGTGCATTATATATATAATATTGCTATTTTTAATCAAGGAAGAAAAAAAGAAAGGACCAGATACCATGTTAAATGCCATTTTAGTTGAAGACGAGTAGGGTGAACTAAGATCTGAGGCATTCTTTTGAAATCATACCAGAAAATTTTTTAACATTTGTTATAGTATAGGCCTGGAGCATGGTTTAATTTGAGATTTTTTTTTAAAGCATGTCCATGGAATTTTTCGACGGTAATTTTAGTTTTTGGGGTCGCTGATTCCAAATCCGAAGTCCGTTTTGACCAAACGTGCTCCAATTTTACGTAATTGCCCATTTTAGGTCATTTTTAACGTTTTTTTGCCATTTTTTGTTAAAATTTTTAATATATTACTATTTTTCTCACACTACACTAATTTTTAGGAATCTTCACCTAATTATCATATCTGCTCATACAAAAAAAAAATGGTAGCCTATAATAGGGATTCTTAGGCAATCTTTCACGCTTTTTGGGCTAATTATTATACTATTAGTATAAGGCCGATTCCAGAGCACTTTTATGGTGCATAAAGAACGCAAATTGTATTTTTGCTCTCCCGGGCGTAAAACTCGTGCGTAAAGAATTTTCTGAACTCGTTCTACGCCTAGGTGGGCAAAAAATAGTGTAAGCACCATGGGCGAAATACTTTAGACACGAGCGTGAACACAAACCACTCGTGCCCGGCTTCGCCGAGCACTTGTGGTAGTGCTCACCCTAGTGACGAAACTTTTATGCCCTTGATACTTAATATACTATTACATATCTAGGACAAAAAAAGCCTATTTTCTCCCCTAGGGAGACGGCTTTTTTGCCCATTATATGTAAAACTATATTTTAGAACACGGGTTATCCCTTGTTTAATAAATAGCTATTACGCAGCTAGACGCGCCTATTTATCTATAAATTTTGAATGTATATTCAATCAAAATTATACAAGTACACATGTCAAAAATTCTAAATACGCGTTCAAAATCTGAGGATAAATATAGACAAGTATAGCTCAGTAAATGCATTATGCGTCATTTACGCGCTACCTCTGGAAGGCCTAATCTACATAACCGCGAAAATGCTTCGTTAACCGCAATCGCAAGTGAAATCAAAAAAGAAAATTCAGTTTAGCCAACTTAATTCTCATACAAAACATGAGTAATGTTTATTTTGCTCTGAATGAAAATTAAATGCAAAATATGGGAACTTATTTGGCTAAACTGAAATTTTTTTTGCAATTTCACTTCCACTTGTGGTTTATGGAGCATTTTCGCGGTTATGTAAATTAGGCCAAAGCGACTTTACATGTCCCACCAGTATGCGAAATAAGTACATTGAACAGTATATCATCTTGCGGAAAGTCCGCATGTACGATTGCAAGTTATCTCAAACGAGAAGATATTTTAAAAAAATTATCTTTTTTTTTTTTTTTAATGTCTTGATTTGCCATACTGCTGTGCAGACATACTAAACAAGAGAAAAAAATTTTTTTAATTCTTTTTTACATTTTAAGTTATTTGCAATCATTTGAGCTTGATAGCGGAATTCACTTCTGGATTTTTATTCTCAGTGTATGTATAGAAGGTTAACTAGGGAAATTAAAATTTTTTACTTAAAAATACGCAAAGACTTTCAAAATATTTATTACATAGAAATACTTTTTTGGGTTTTTTATGTTTTAACCTACTAAACTCATAAAGCACGATTTCATCCATATATTTATATAAGCAAAGTGATTGTGCCAAAGTTTAAGTTGAAAACAATATTACGTATATATCATTCAATATTCGCATCAATATTCAATGCATTACCTAATTAATTGACTGAGATATAATAACCATAAATAATAATACATAACAATAAAAAGAAGTTAAGAGAGTAGAGAGAATACAAGGACTTCGATAAATAGGGTGGTAATAAGTACTCCAACGACTTTTCCAAGTAGTCTAACTATATATTCGAAATGTAGATCCGATTAAAGTGTAATGCTTTTCAAAGGCGAGAGATCGTGCGAATATTATAAGTATATTTGTGTTAGTCTATGAGTATATTTATGCAAGTTTACATTTGTATTAGTAAATGGAAGTAAAATGAAAATGCGGTTATTTTCTCTTTTTCTTTTTTTACCTTATTATTTTATATTTTCTTATGTATAAAACATCTTTTTTATTTAGTTATGAAGTAATATTTAAAAATAAAAAGAACTTTTAACATTAAATTCCTATTGTTGTATAATCTTTTCGTGTTGGTTCGGGTAAATAAAATACTTAATTACAAAAGTATTTAAAAAAAAATCAATAATTTAATATTTATGTAAATAGATGTTAATTAAAAATTTTTGCAATGTAAATTATTACATTTTTGTAAATTTTTATATTCATTTTTTTCATATTTTATATTGCGGATTTTGATTTAATTTTTATTTTTATTTCATTGAAGAAAAAAAAGTATTTATCAATTTTTATTAAAAAAAACTTATAACTAGAGTTGGGCAAATATGACAGATATGGATTTCTTTTCCATATCCATATTCCATATTAATATGATATGGATATGAAAAAAATATGTAACCCATATGGGGGTCATATAGGACCCAGAATTTCATATTGACTTTGTATTTGAATTTCATAGTAAGAACTTTGTTCCCGCGGTGTTTTCACGCTACTTTTCACAAAATTCAAAAAATATGGCCTGAAAACACCCTGTGAGCAAAGTTCTTACAAGAAATTCAAATCAAAGTTTGAAAATGGAATTAAACTATTTTTAAAGAAATGAATAAATTTAAATCAAACGAAATTTAAATTGAGAATTTTTTCTGAAAAGCACTACTTAAAATAAGCCTTCATGAAAACTTTCTTTAATTTTCGTATTTTTTCTCTTAAATACATATTTAAATTTATTAAATTTCCTCTTAGATACCAATTCTGGGGTTAAAAATTGTTTTGGATTGCGCATGCACGATAAATCCGCAAAACAATTGCAAATTTTTTTTTCTAACTGACATTTCATAAAAGTACACAGAATATTATATTCTTAAACGGGTTTAGAAAAAGTTTAATTATGCATAAAAATTATGAATAAACATTTCTAACACGAGGTTCATAATGTTTTTTCTCTATTTAGGGCAATAATGACGGCCTCTGAAAACTGGAATATTATCATTCTTGCCCGCTAGTGGAGAAAAATTATTCTACTAGGTCATTTTTCTGGACTGTTCATATTATTTTACTAAAAAAAATATCGCTGGTTTTTTTTTTTTATTTGAAAATGATGGATCCAAAAATATGGATATCTAGACCATTTTTTACAAATTTTGAATTTCCTGTCAAGTCACCTAAATAATTGAAAATTTGACAAAAAATTGAAATTATCGGGAAATCAGTGTAAGCTGGAGGTTGGTAAGAAAGTATACAACTATCAAGCAATAAAATTATATAATCAATTATCAAGTAATCTAAATCCTTGATATAAACAAAAAAAGCTCTAAATATAATATCAAAAATAGGATAATTAATTCTAAAATCTAGTCTATTTTGTCACATTGTTAACTAATTTATAGATATATTGCTCTAACCCTTTTCTCAGGTTATCTTATTAATTTTATTTTTTGTAATAATTAACTAATTTTAAGTATTATTTTATTATATATTGATTCCTCCTATGTACAGGTATTTACCTACACTATAAAAAGTAACTTCCTTAGATTAACAAAAGGTGGTATACCAACGAAAGCTTACAACAAAATAAAAATATGTTGTTATAAATTACCCTTAATGGTCAATAATCTCAAATAATCATTAAAAGTACAATGTTTTCGAAAAATTAGTAAATTTTCAAAAAAAATTGTAAATCGTCGATAAAAATCGTAAATTTACTAAATTTAGTATATTAACAAAAAATTCGAGAATTCACGATTTTTTTTGTGAATTTACGATAATAGTTATAAATTCACAAGTATTTTTCGTAATTTTACAACTATTTTTTGTAAATTTTCGAAAAAAAATTGTGAATAATCAATTTGTCTTGCGAATTTACAAAAACAAATTGAGAATACTCGAATTTTTGATAATAAACTAAATTTAGTAAATTTATGATTTTGTTAGAATATTTATAAATTTTTTCGAAAATTTACTAATTTTTCGAAAATGTTCTAATTTTTTTGTTATTATAAGGAAGTTACTTTTTACAGTGTAATGTAGGCCTATAATATGCAGTATATAAACACTACATTTTATTTGAATTAGAAAGAAATTATTATTATTATTATTATTATTATTAAATTATCCTCAAACCCAAGTCTCATGTAACTCTATATTGCTATTTAAATGCGGTAAACATTTAATAATGGTTGGAAATGTTACAATAAAATAATTAAATAAATATAATTTTCACCATATATTTTTCTTGTTATATTCAAGGAATTTCTACATTCCAAATTGTAAATTTAATTATCTGCACATTATACGCTTAATTAGCATAATAACGATAAGCTATCCCATTATTATCATTTTATCCATTACAATTTTTTTTCTATTATTGAAAAAATTTTTTATTATCATTATTTTAAATTACAGCAGTTTTATTGTTCAAATAATGAAAAAAAAAAATTCTTTTTTTTTAAATTAAAAGCTATTGATATAAGAAAAAAAAAAAGAAAATTAAAATACAGTATCTTTTCTTTTCTTTTATTTTTTAATCCTTTCTCATATAATCTCAAGAAAAGCCCGTAAGTGGAAAATCGGAAGTTAGTATGACGCAAGACCGGCAATAGAGCTACCGCACCTGGGAAAACTATTTCCTTTGGTTAATCGAAACTTTTATTCTTCCTTTTTCTTCTTCTTCTTCTACTCTCTCTTATTCATTTTATTATTATTATTATTATTATTATCATTATTATTATTAGCAAATACACACATATGTCGCTTAATTGATCTAATTATATAAATTTATATTTTATACGATATAAGAAAAATTATAAGAAATAAATTTTTAAGAATTTTTTTATTTTTTTCTATTTGATCGACCAAATCATCTTATTGCTTTTTAAAACTTTTTTATTTTCTTTTTACTTTTGATAAATTTCAGTAGATAGAGCATTATAGATTGGATTTTAATGGAAATACACTTTTTCGATTATTGACCTAGAAATAAATAAAAAGAAAAACTTTATCTCTCATTTCTATAATCCTTGTATTAGGACTTAAAGATGTATAATAGAATTTTTCTTTTTCACTTTAGTTTTTTTTTTTTTAATATAAAAGTAATTAATTATTTATATCTGAAACTTTCTTTTTAAGCTAATTATTTTAATTAGCCCTTTTTTTTAATCATTTTTAAACAAAATTATGTATATGGTTTATTCCGATACTTTCAATCTATTAGCAGCTTTTCAAATTATTTTGCAAGCTTTGTAAAAAATTAGAAAGCTGAAAAGTCAAAATTCTCATGTTATTTAAATGAAAAAATTGAGGTGCTTACAGGCACGTGTCCAATAAACAAATTTTGAGCTCCGAATAATTTTAGCCCACGAAAAAATATACAGTAAAGTACTTGACCTTCAAAAAACAAGACTTTTTTATAAGTTTTTTGATTGCTTGATTGATTGATATAGTCTTTATTTGCATATGTACAAAATTAGTTACACTCTTACATTAGGTTTTAATTTTAGTTATAATTTTAATTATGAATTTATCAGCTTAATTAATTATTAAAGTGCAGATAAATAATATATATAAAAATTTGAATGATTAGAAGTATAAATATAAATATATAAAATATAATAAATTTCATTTAATTATCTGAAATATAAAATTAAGTTAATAACAACAACAATTAGTCAGTGGTCAATTAGTCAATATATAGTCAAAAAGTAAAGTAAATATGTCAATCTGTCAATATAGATCATTGTCAATAAGTGAGTTAAAATAAAAATAAAATAAAAATAATTATAATATAATTCATTATTTAATACTAGAACGTGACTTTTACGAGCAAAATATTGAATAATTATTCAAATAAATTATTATTTAATACTAGATTTGGTATCGTATTATTTCTGTAAGTCTGACTTATATAAATATTGCCTTATTGCCTTCTTGAACCTAGAGAAAGATGGCAAATCACGTATACAAGGAGGAATATTATTCCAAAATTTTGAGTACATTACTTGAAATGAGTTAAGACCCCAGTCAGTCGTTGCTTTGGTAGGTTGGAGATCTTTAGGTGGGCCACGAACTGGTCTATCAGGTTCATAGGATTTAAATAATGATAGTAGAATAGGGGTTTCTTTCAGTCGTACAATTCTATACATTACTAAGGAGGCAAAGTAATCAGTGCGAGTCAAGCTAGTCATCTACCCTAATTTTCTACAGTAAGGAGTGATATGCTCATGACGTCTGATACCGTAGATATATCTAATACCATTATTGGTTAGCCTTTGAAGCTGTAAACGAAGTTCATTACAGACGTCAAAGTATAGCACCTTACAATAGTCAAGATGAGGGACCACAAGAGATTCAACTAATCGTCTAGGAAGGCCTATAGTTTTTAGAAAGTACAGCACTCTATTAACTTTCTTGGTCACTTGAAGAACTTGAGGCCACCATGATAGAGTATTGTCATGTAGAATTACAAGACTCACTATCTCATTAACAAACGATACTTTGTCTACTTTGTCATTAATTACCATGTTGTCAATTTTTAAGCTGTTAAAAGTTATTTGAAGAACCAAATACTATTGCCTGAGTTTTCTTTGCATTAAGAGACAAAGAATTCAATTTTGTCCATTCTGATACTTTTTTGGCAGATTCAGACAGTTGAGAAATACCATATTCTATTTCATTAACAGGGATCGGGATATAAATCTGGAGATCGTCTGCATATAGTAGCCTGAAAGTATTATTATCTATCAAATGATCTTTAAGATCATTAATGTATATGGAGAAAAGTAGTGGCCCAAGGACAGATCCTTGAAGCACACCAATATTGATTTCACGAGCGAAGATGTGGATAATTTTGATGTAACACACATTGATCGTCCGCTAATGTGTGTCCAGATCCACTGTAGGGAATCCTTGGAAAAACCAATGTCCTTCAATTTGTTTAGTAATTTGGAAGGAGAAACATAATCGAAGGCTTTTGAGAAATGAAACTGTAGTAGAAGAGTAGCCAGCTGTCTATCTTTACCCATTTTAATATCATCCGTAAGTTAACAATGCAGTCTAGGTATTATGAAATTTACGAAAACCTGAAATTGATCTAAGATTTTAAATTTATTTAAAAAGCTGAGCATCTGATTATGAGCTAGTTTCTCAAGAACCTTCGATAAAAGGCACAGTAATGCTACTGGTCGAAAATTTGATGTTGATGAAGGAATTTGAACCTTTTTAATTGCTGTGATGCTTGAAGTTTTCCAGGATGATGGAAATTTTTCCTGTAGTAATGAAGAATTGAATAGTTTAGTCAAGTGAGGAGCTAAAGTGGGTAAGGCCTTTGCTATAACACTCTGAGGGATACCATCATCACCCTTTGCTTGAGATTTGAAATGCGAGACTGCAATTATAACGTCATTGACCTGAGTTTTCCTAAAAGTAAAACCCTCTGTAGAAGCTTCATTGATTATTTGTGAAGATACATAATTATCTTCAGTAGGGAATATTGAGATATTGTTAAGTATGTATTGAGTTGTTCCGGCAAAAAGCCACGAAGAGCATAATTTACTTCAGGAATCAACCCTAGCGTCCGCATCTCCTTCCAGAAGTTTTTATTAGAGTCAAGTGTGTTACAGATACGACTATGCATGTATGCATGACGAGCAGCCTCAGGTTTCTCCTTGTATTTATCAACCAAGGTCAAAAATTCATTAAGATATTTATGAGAACCTGTTCTTGTATAAAGTCTGCTTGTAGCATTACGTTTTGCGCGTAATAGACGTAATTCTGGGTAAATCCAGGGGTAGCCAGTTTTACGGATGTTTATTTTTTTTTCAGGAGCTAATTTGTCAATAGCATCATTGATATTATTAGTAAGAATACCAAGTCCATTATCAATGCTAAAGTTTTCATTACTCAATGAAAATGCTGACCAGTCTGATTGACTTACAAGGTGATTTATATCATAAGAGTTTATTTTATTAAGTGGTTTATAAGAGTAAAAAAGTATTTGGTGGTTCAGGATAAAATAAGTCAATAGTGACAGAAATTATTTCTTGTCTGCTTGGAAATGTTGCACTCAAAAAAATCGGGCAATTCTGCTTTCCCGCTGGCAATTCTGCTTTTCCCCTTCTCCTTGATATTTTTGTCTTGTAGTCCCGGAGAGTCAGACTCCTCCGCCGGGCAAAGGTGACTCGTAGCGAAGACATATGCTAACTCGGTAGAGGGGACAGCCGTGCCGATCGAGTAGGCAGTTACCGCGTTTGAACAAGACAGCTGATACATCTTTTGGGCAAAGCAGAATCCTTCTTTTTTTTTCTGTGTGGAAGGGAGCGAGTGAAACATATTATAAACACATATAAACATATAAAAATATTGTCAAAATCGTCAACAAAAATGGAATCAATCCAAGTATCATTGTCAATATTATGATGAGATGGACCTGTATCAACTAACTTGAGCGATAAGTTATTCATAAGATTATTTAAATAACGAGTATCAGACTCTAAAGGTGAAAGTAGATTGGCATTCCAATCACCGATAATATTATTTGAAGAAATTAACGCTTTAAGAATAATCACCCTCAAACTTGTCTCGAAAATATTTGAGAAGAAGTTGAAGAAACGATTACTCCAATCAAGATTAGTTTTTTAGTTTTTTGATAAGGTAAATGATAAGAAAATGATTGGAAATCAAATAAAATTGTATAAAAATAACAAAAAAATTGAGAAAAAAACAATTATGAATATACTTTGAAATCAATTAATGCGTACTGATATTTAAAGCCTAAATATACTTCTTAAAAAGAACATATGTCGAGAGTAGGTAAATATTTATTGCAACGACAGCTTTAAGTCTAAGTCTATAAAATGTGTATCTTTTTATGCGCAAAATGTATTTTAAAAAGATACATTTATATACAAAGAGTATATATAATATATGAAGTGACATTAAGTGATAAAGTTTAAAAAAGAAAGTGTTTATTCTTATATAAATAACTTGAAATTTGTATCTGTTTAAGCATAAGAATAAGCTCAGATAAGAAGACTATGTATACTGAATACACGATTTTTTATAAAGTATAAAAAAAGGAAAGAAATATATCGGTATGTATATTATTATTATATCTTTTTTTTTCTTATACTACTACTTTGTACTCATACGTCAACGCGCTGTAAGTGAATTTTTTTATACATGAGTATATGAGTATATCCTTAAAAATTCTGGAAAATTTGACTAAAAATTATAAGGGGATTCACTGTTTAGTAATTAGGTTTTTGACCTGACTTTTATTTGTATTTTTTTATACTTTACTTTTTTTCTCAAGGTTACTAAAATTAAATGAACATTTTTATTTCAGCTTCAAATCTTTCAAAATTTTAACAATTATTTATATCATTCAACTATTTCAAAAAAAATGTCACCCCATTGCTTTCTTTGTTAGTTCTTATGCTTTCAAAAAGTCTGGTAAATATAATACCTTTACCAACCTAGTAATTCAAATTTCAATAAAATCACAGATATTAAAATAAAAAACTGCAGCATCTAAAATCTCAGTAAAATCTAGAACTTTTACAGACTTGCTCATATTTTAAAAGAAAAATATTTCTTCTTTAAATATAATTATTTTGAATGTATATTTTTCTTGTGTTCTTTATTTTATAATATTATACAAGATATAATAAAACTATATAATAATACTTAATATCATATTATTAAAATTTTTTTATTTCAAACTAATATAATATATTTTATTGATTTTAATACTTTACTTTTTTGTATTTAAAAATAAATTAATCTTCATTTAATTTATCTTTATTCATAACTTAAAACGCTATTTATCATAATTATTAAAAAAAACTTTATTAAAATGTTGGTATATACACTCAATCCGAAAAAATAAAGTTATAAAATTTAATTATCTATTCAAAAAAAAAAAAAATATTAATTAACATCGAAAAAATTCCACTTCCAACAAACGAAATTTTTTTAACGAATACCCAAATTTTTCTTTCAATACAGATATTAAAAATATTTACCTGAGGCCTGGAACTGCAACAACAGATCTTTGATCAGGACTTGTTATCCAAGTTACGTGTGGTGATGGACTCCCTTGAGCTGAGCAACCTAGTTGTGAACCTGTTGCGTTTGAAAACACTAGGGTACTTGGAGGTTCCAATACGAATACTGGTCCCTGCTGCCCGAAAACATGTGGTAGTTCGGTGCCTGTAATTTTAAAAATTTATTTTTAATGATTTTATTTTACATTATAATATTAACATAATTAATAATTTTATTTAAAATAATTTTATGGATACTTAAATTATCAAAAATTAGTATTTTATTGAAATTATTTTCATATTTAAACCTACGACTTTTTTAAGAAATTAAAGAAAATTTTTACTTTTTTCAAGTTACCAAAAATTATATACTTTTTTTTTAGTTATGAAAACAGGCGCATTATTTCAGCGCCTTTGTTAGATAATTTTTAGGCAAATGTTTTTTCACTTTAAATTAGTACAATTAAAAAGTTTACTTAATTACCATTAAAAATAATTATACCAGAGGGTCTTATTTTTTCTGACCGCAGCCGGGAAAAGAAACTTATAACTGGTTTGCGGGTTAACACAACCAATGGAGCATGTTCACTTATAACAGTTTTAATATCCTGGTTTTAACATATTACTTCCTAATTATTATAAGTCCTGGAACCAAAATTATAATAAGTGCCCAAATAAATGTGTCTTAATTGAAAAATCCCTAAAAGCTATGTAAAAATATTTCATTATTGATTATCAAAATTTATTATTGATAATACTGCAATATGAATGCAAAAAAAGTGAGTCAGTAAAAAATTTTTACTGATACTGAATTTGCTGCATTGACACTCGAAATTTATAAAATTTTAATTTATATTTTTTCATAATAAAAGATTATAACAAAGAATTAAAAGTCATTGAAAGTAAATCAGCAGTTAAATTGAATTATTCATTGATATTTCCAAATTTAATATTGAAAAAAAACATAATCATCTTAATTATACTATATCGTATTCTAATAAATAATTTTGTATCTTATGAATAATAAAGAAACTGAGAGTATAAATGTCGATAGATAATAATTTTCTGCATCAGTGTTTCATAAATTTTAATACTTAGAAGATCAAAAAATATTAAAATTTAAAAATAAATACAATAGTTTTATTATCTTTATTTTTCACTTATGCATCGTCTTACTCTTTATTGAACAAATATGAAGCAAATTTGTGAGAGTCGAATGGAGCTTATATTATAAGGTATGCAGTTTTTTATTTTTATTTTTTGTAATTCTAAAAAATTCATTTATTAGCAACTTCTTTGATAAGGGATAATTTGTAGTTTTTGATTTTACATGCATTTGGCTTGACAGTATGTATAATTCAAATTCTATATTTTTTCTTATTGTTTAACATATTGCTTTTGGTCAAAACCAATAAAAATGAATACTTGACGAGTAAAAAAGCAGCCATTTTTAATGCATGTGATTAAAAATTTATTTTAAAAAATTTTATTTTTTCAATAATTGAGTACAATAGAAAATAAGAAAATAATGAAACATCTTATTATTTAGAAATCAATGAATTCGCAGATATGGAATAATAACTTTTTATTTTGCCATTTTTGGTATTATATGTAGAGTGGTTTTATGGGTTAAAATGTTTTTTTTAGACATTTTCTGAATTCTCCAGTTTGAGGAATGGTTACAAAAATTAAAAACATATTGAGATGATGACATTGTCAAAGCAAAATACAATTAACCAGCTAATGTAGAATCACCAAGAGAAGTTGATTGGAGAAAAGAAGGTGCTGTTCAGGTGCTGTACTCAAGTAAAAAATCAGGGCATTGTGGAAGCTGTTAAACTTTTTCTGCTGTAAGTAAACGGTTTAAATACTGGTTTCGTTTTATTAAAAATTAAATCAATATCTAAAAATTTTACAGACCGTTGCTTTAGAAGACCAACATTGTCATCTAAAGATTACATTGGTTTCTTTTATTGAACAAAATTTATCGATTGCTCCAAAAAGTACAGAAATCAAAGTTGCAATGGTGGATGGATGGAGCCTATAAATACACTGTAATAAGTAACTTTCTTATATTAACAAAAAAATTAGAACATTTTCGAAAAATTAGTAAATTTTCGAAAAAATTTGTAAATATTCGAAAAAAATCGTATATTTACTAAATTTAGTATATTAACAAAAAATTCGAGTATTCTCGATTTTTTTTGTGAATTCGCAAGAAAAATTGAGAATTTACAATTCTTTTTCGAAAATTTTCAAAAAATAGTTGTAAATATTCGAAAAGTAGTTGTGAATTTACAACTTTTTTCGTAAAATCACAAAAAAAATCAAGAATTCTCGAATTTTTCGATAATATACTAAATTTAGTAAATTTACGATTTTTATCAAAATTTTTTAAAAATTTACTAAATTTTCGAAAAAATTCTATTTTTTTTGTAAATCTAAGAAAGTTACTTTTTACAGTGTACATTAGAGACAATACAATAAAAGTATGGAAAAAAAAACACCTAAGAAAGTTACAAATACAAAACTCGTGATGAAAGATGCCATTACGACCCAAAAAATTCTGGAGCCGATGATGTTGGATTTGTAGATATCGAAAAATATTCTGAATTACAATTACAATTTGCAGTATCTACTTTTTGACCAATTTCTGTATCAATTGACGCCAATATGGGCTTCATGTTTTATACAGGAGGTAAGTTTAGTTTTTGAATTTTACAAAAAATAAAAATTATTAAATAAATTATCAATCAATTTTAATTTGATTTTTATCAATTTAGAAGTTTTATAACGACGAAGTTTGTTCTCAAAATAATTTAAACCATGCAGTCTTAGTTGCTGGATATGGTACTAAAGAAGCAACCAAAAAAGGAATATTGGCTTGTAAAAAATAATAGGGGAAGAAATTGGGGTGACAAGGGTTATGTCCAGAAACACAAAAAATAACTGTGGAATCGCAGCTGCTGCCAGTTACCCAATATTAAAATAATTTTTATTTAATAATAAATACTTAATTGCTAAATTGATATTAAATAAATAATGTGAAAACATTATGAAAGAATAAAAAAAATTGAATTCTAGATTTATAATCAATGTTTTATAAATTACTTTATTTCTTAAAGTTTTATCTAAAGAATTGATGCTTGATATAAATTTAAACAGATTAAATTTATGCTACTCATCTTAAAAAATTAAACTTTAATAGCTTCTTGTCTCACAGAACACACACACATACACACACACTTGGGAAAAAAGTTAAAATCAAGAAAATAATTCAGATGAAAATAGTTGAAAAATAAATTATTTAAAGATAAATGTCTAAAGTGCAGACAAAATGCGCAAATCTCATATTATAAAATATAAAATGAAAATTGATCCAATGCACCAATATAATATACATACATATATATATATTGTGAGTATGTGTGTGTATAGCATATTTATAGATTTTAACTTAAAATATTCAAATCTAACACAGTATATAAGTCACAATGAATGAAATAATCTTTCTATATATTCGTAATTCTAAATCAGGATATCTTGTGTGTGCTTGCAAGTTGAATGCTTTTATAACATAGGAAATCATTGACGCGAATATTCGATGGTAATGGTTAAATTATGTAAGTGTAGAATAATATTGAAATTTTATGTCAACTGTATAAAATCAGCTAAATATGTGTGTGTGTGTGAAAATTAAATTTTTTTACTTCAATAAATATATTTTAATATAAATTCGCCCTATTTGGTGTGTAAATAAATTTAATTTCTTTTAATTAATTAAAAAAGTAGCAGTTTTTCAGATATAATTCGGCAGATTTTCAATAATTTTGTTACATTTTGAATATTCTGTGGTAATTTATGGTACACAGTTTTTTTTTAACTATTGAAATTGTTTGTTATTATTTTTTTAATCAAAATGATTTTTAAACTTGTAATTTTTTTATTACTACAAAAATAATAAATTTACTAAAATTGTAGTAAATTTACTAAATACATGGTAAAATTACTAAACGATAGTAATATAGTGTTCATTATTTTTTACTGTGCAGGTTAATTAATTTTGGGCAAGATTACTCTCGTAAGCTTACTGCAGTAAGTTAATTTGGACTCAATTTTCCCCAGCTATTAAATGAAAATAATATTTATTTTTGAAATTTAAGTTTTTGCAATTTTTTTTCATTTTTTGCAAATATTAAAAATTTACTGAAAGTTAATGATTTGATATCATAGCCAGAGAAATGTGAGTACATATTTCTACATTTAAAAGTCTTTTTAAATGTTTGGAATCTTTGATATTATATTGCGAAAATTCAAAAATGACGTCCGAAAAATTTCTATTCGCTTTTGCGCAAAATAGCCCAAGTGATTTAAAAATTTTTTTGCCACAAGAACTTAGTAAAAATGAATTTAAAACCCTAATTTATTTTTTTTTTATATACGAGATCAAAATATTCATGACTCTTTACAAACACCCGTGAGATAATACAAAAAGTAGTACCCTAAAAATGAGGTATTACAAGAAGCCTAAAAATGATGCATGGGAATTTTCTTGAAAGGGATTAAAAATAACTTCAAAATAGAGTTTCAAAAATACTTTCCAAAAACACTGTTACAAAAAAAAAAATTTGAAGAACAAGGTGCAAGAACTTGATGGCAATAACTCAACTATAAGAAATACACTGTAAAAAGTAACTTTCTTAAATTTACAAAAAAAATAGAACTTTTTCGAAAAATTAGTGAATTTTCAAAAAATTTTGTAAATATTCGATAAAAATCGTAAATTTACTAAATTTAGTATATTATCGAAAAATTCGAGAATTCTCGATGTAAATTCACAACTATTTTTCGGAAATTTACAACTATTTTTTGTAAATTTTCGAAAAAAAATTAAATTTTCAATTTTTCTTGCGAATTCACAAAAAACATCGAAAATACTCGGATTTTTTGTTAATATACTGAATTTAGCAAATATACGATTTTTTTCGAATATTTAGAAATTTTTTCGAAAATTTACTAATTTTTCGAAAATGTTCTAATTTTTTTGTTAATATAAGAAAGTTACTTTTTACAGTATAGAACATATAGATTTAAAGCATAATAATTTGTTAGGTACTAGATTCTACAATGAAAAATAAAACCACTTTCGGCAAATGGATATATTACAGTGTAAGGGCTCTAATATTTCCATTTTTTGGCATTACTTCATAAAAAACATGTATTACATTAGTTTTAATTAAATTTTATTAAATTTTTCCTAACATATATAGGTATTTTATAAATAAAAAGATTCACTAGCATACGTGTTTTAAAATTTTCATGCAGTTTTAGTTAATATTAAAAGGTTGAAAGTTAATTTTACATGGAGTATATGTGAACGTTTTTTTTATATACACATGCATTTAAATTAGAAATTTATATTTATAAGAATATATTTCACTGGCATATTTTTTTAAAACATGTAATGCATTAGTAAAAAAGTTATTTGCTGAAGAAGAAGGTTCATGTAAATACGTGTTCTTTTTGTAATGTCTATCTATTTTATCTTTACATTTTATATAGGTAATACATACGCTTACTTATTTAGAGATGTAAAGTAAATAAAAATTTAATTTTTATACATAGTAATATGTGTCATCTATATTAGGCCGTTGATTATTTTTTATTTTTTTGAATTCTATTATATTGAAGCCTGACATAAGGGTTTTAGAGTGTATGAAAAGTGATTCAAGAAAATAATTTAGCATATATATATAGCACTGTAACTGATAATTTTAGATTTAAATAATTTATTTAATTTTTAAAATGATAAATGTATATTGACAATAGTTATATTTTATATATTAGTCGGCTTTAATTTACAACTAAGTTTGCTACAGTATTAGTAATGAAGTAGTAGGAATAACATATTCTTAGAAATGTTCAAAAAATTATCAAATTCACGACTTCTATAAAAAATTTATTAAAACTTTTCCACCACTTATCTATTTTTAAGTAGCAACTGAAAAGTTAAGTTAGTAGTTGTTTACTAGTCAACAACTACTCTGAATAAAAAAACTCACTGATTCCTAATTTAAAAAGCAAAAATATGCGTAAAGTTCGAATAAAATGTAGTGTCAGAATAGCACGATTGGGATAGCAGAATGGTTGTTATTGATAAAAATAAGTTTAATAACTATGCATTTGCATGTTTAAAAGCGTAGATAAACGTTGGTAAAAGATTTTTAATTTTAGAATATTAGAATTATATTATAGGTTACATTTCTCCTACGGAAGATTTTCTAAAAATTTTAAAAATATGATTTTTCAACCTACTAGTAGTTTAAAAAAAATGTAAGGATGGTTTAAACTACTACTTAGGTTATTTTAACCTACTACATAGGTTAGGTTTGATGCTGAGGGCCAAATCATTGTACTTATCCGGAAACAGCCTTTAAGAAATTACTTTTAATAGTAAGTGGTTTATTTGAAAAATTTAGCTTTGCCCAAATTTACTTTCACAGTACATTTTCCCCGACCTGAATCAAAAATCGCCTTTATAAATCATTTTTTTGTTAAAAAATCCAAAATAACCCAATCTTTGATATACTTTTAATACAAAAAGTTTAAATTCAACCACACATGGTCAAAATTTATAGATTTTTTTTTTTTAATACAATATATAAATTATATTATATCGTTAAAAAAAAAAAATAACCGATAAAATATATAAATCAAATTTTTATTTTCTTTCTCTATAAAGCTTATTACACGCATATTGTTCATTTGATAATAATAATAATGATAATAATAATAATACTAATAATATATAAAAAGCTTATACTGCAGAGTATATAAAAAAAAGTGACTTTCGTCCTGAGAATTCAACACCTTTTTTTTTATATATAATAATAGTACGAATTCACGCGCGCCAAGTTTCTTACATACAGTAGCTTAACACATAAGAAAAATAAAAAAAAAATAAGAAAACTTGTCCTATAAGGAGTATATAAATGAGAGAAAAGAAAATCGTGCCTGGGCCATAACATACAGTAACTCTCTTTTATTGGGACATTCATTCGATGCACGTTTTTCTTTTCTTTTATTTTTTTCTTTTTACTTTATGTATTGTATATACACACATACACAAACATACACATGTTTTAGTATATATTATACAATTTTTTTTACATG
Source organism: Anagrus nilaparvatae (assembly GCA_022575985.1). Taxonomy (NCBI): domain Eukaryota; kingdom Metazoa; phylum Arthropoda; class Insecta; order Hymenoptera; family Mymaridae; genus Anagrus; species Anagrus nilaparvatae. The sequence goes on from JAKSXM010000205.1 coordinate 223,468, forward strand.
CTTCGACAGCTTTTCAACAAGGCAACGCGAAAAATTTCTTCTTTTTTTTTAGACTGAGTTTTTCTTCGGAAATACCGATGTCGCGAACTGTATAACAATCCCCTTTTTTTTATACAATAATAATACCCATGTACTAATTCGACTATGTCAGCATAAATTTTTCGTCTAGGTCTGTGGTTAAAAAAAATTTTTTTGATTTTTTTAGTGCATGTGTCTGTGTTTGTGTGTGTGTATGCAATAATCAAAATTCTATTGTTGTACACAATTTTTATCTTATTATGCATATATTTCTTTATTTTATTGCATTTTCAAATATTTTATTTGTCACTTTGATTTTTTTTTTTAAGTTATTGCATTAAAATGAACAAAAAATAAGAATAAAATTTTATACTTTTATTTTTCCCTTTGGAATTTTGTATTTGCAAAGGAATGTCTCCAGAAAGTATTTAACTTTTTAAAGAATATATGCTCGGGTCCAGCTAAGCTCACCGGACCAAAATTTTTATTTCAAAATTTTTTTCTTAAAGGCTTATTTCAAGTCTTGGATTTGCATTTTCACCGGAATTTTTAAAAAATATTAATTTTTACCAAAAATTTCTCCTGCTCAAAAATTGTTTTTTTTAGATTTTCGGACTTAATTATCTCAAAACCAAAGCGCTTTTGGAAAAAAGTTTTCTTTTTACCTGGACTACCCGAATAAAAATTTTTTATTTTGGCCCCAACTACCAGTTTTATTATTAGCTGCTTAAATTTTTAAAACTGACCGGAAATCAAGTTCGCCATAATTATTTTTGCTCAAATTTTCTCAAAATGTTGGTCTATAACAGCTTGTCCCAAAAAATTTTGTGAGGTGTTACATTCAAATGAACGCTCACAATCATTACTTTAATCTGCCAAAATTAGCCAAAGGAAAATTTGAGCAAAAATAATTATGGCAAACTCGATTTCTGGTCAATTTGAAAAATTCAAACCGCTAAAAACGAAACAGGAAGTAGCCCAAAATAAAAAACTTTTTGCCAATCATATGTAGGTATAAAAAGTTTGGTTTTGAGATAATTAAGCCTTTTTAAAGCTCTAAAAATCAAAAATCTCAAAAAAACCAAGTCAAAATTAATATTTTTTAAAAACTCTGGTGAAAATGCAAATCCAAGACCTAAGTATATTTTTAAAATGCATAATCAAAAATTTTTATGATAATAGCAGGGAATCATTGGGATCTAAAATCTAGAATTATTATTATGTTTCTTAAAATTTGGCATCTTTAAAGTTCAGTAATATTAGAGTGCGATTAATAAAAGTAAATTAAAACAGTACCTTACTGGCTTGAAAACAAATTCTTTAAACTGGAAATATTTGTATGCTATGATTACAGAATCAACTGCCATATATATTACCCTGCAGTAGCTAGTCAACTTAAAATACATTTTTGAGATCACACCATAATAAAATGTACTCCATTCCATTTTAATAAAAAAAATTTACCCCAACTTTTTTTCTATTGAATAAATTTTATTATTAAAAAAAAGTTCACATAAATACAATTTTCAGACGAATAAAAAAAAGTTTGTCATGCATTCTATTTTTTTATATATTTATTTTAATATATAAATTTGTGTCGGTATATGAAAAAAGTTTTTATGTATGCAATGATTAAAGTAACTCAAAACTTTAAATTTTTGATTTTTTTTTTTTAATATGAATATAAAATACCTAGTGTTTATCATCGTCAACTATTTTTGTTATGAAAAAAAACTTACATTTTTAAAACAAAAAGTTTTTTTTTTCATGTATAAAGGGTTGGATTATTGTTTATATTATGCTGTGTAGTATACTCAGGAAATCTAGAGCTTTTCATTGTTTCCGGTACCCTTAGTATTTTTTTTTCTTTTTGAATGAGATTCAATCTTATCACACTTATTATAAGTAAGAGTGTTTTCCTGTCTTTTTTATGCATAATAATAATAATCGTGATGGAGACGAGTTTTTGTAGTACATTTATGTTTATTTATTTTTCAAGTAATATTCAAAAATTAGGGTTCGATTGAAAAAATTTAATTCGTTAAAAATTCTGGCTACCCTACTAAAACAAATAGCGACAAGCGGTCTTAATGTCACGCGGTGGGCTTCCATTGGGCCACGTGATTTATGGTGGCAATCTACCCGTCTTGTATGCTCAGGCACCACGACCGAAATTCTGATTGTGGCAAACGGAATATTTTTTCAATGTGGATTGATACTGCTAAGAAATTCTGAACGTTAATTTTGTGTTACAGAATGAAAATTTTGGAAAAATCTGGTCCAATTTTAGGACTTCTCAAGAATTTTGTCTAAATTCTTCCTTGTTAGTCTTATTTTAAAATATTTCTGAAGATTACTTCAACAATATAATGTAAATTGAATTAAATTTATATTTTTTTTCAAAAATTTGATTTTTTTTAATTTATTTGTTCAGTGCTTCAGAAATTATTTAAATTAAGCCTGAAAATGAAGACTTAATTATAAAAAATTTCCCGAAAAATCCGAAAATCGAATCAAACCGTTCTTAAAATTCCTATTCGGTATCAAAAACAGACGAAAAAAAATTCTGTTGATTTTGTGCAATTTTTTTTACTTGGGAGACGATTATAGTATATTAAGTATCATTGGCGCAAAAGTTTTGGGATTAGCGTGATCACTAGCCCAAATGCTCAACGAAGTCAGCCACAAGTGATATTTGATAGTTTCTAAAGTTTTTCGCCTATGGTGTTTACAATATTTTTTGTCTTCGGAGGCATAAAACAAGCGCAAAAATTCCGGACCAATTTTTATGCAGTTTAATGGAAAATTTTCTTTCTGTAAATGAACTAAATATTCATTTACAGAAAGAAAATTTTCCGAGGCGAGAAACTCAAAAGTTTCGTTAAATATTTCCTCATAAATTGCACGAAATGCAAATTCACGAGAAATTCTATTTTCACCTTGCCCCAAATAAAAGAAAAATCAATTACCAAAAAAAAAAAGACCAATACAAATTTCGATCTACCCTAATATACATTTTGAGTAAACGTTAAACATTATGTATGACGAACTTTATACAAAACCACATAGTAAATTGAGATACCAAAAAAGTTTTGATCTCGATACATCAATTACTCGTCAACAACTACTCTATATAAGCTAAAAACTTTAGTTTTAAATATAGGTTTGCGAGTTGATGTTCACACTTTTTGAAATTTAGTATACAGAGAGAAATTGATATAACATTTATTTATTTTATGAACATAAAAAAAAACAAATAACTATTTATCAAACAAGAAAGTATCATAAATAAATAGAAAAAAAATTTTTTATACAAAATTAAATATATAAATTTTTGTAAAAAAAAAAAAATAAAAAAAAAGGTAAGTATATCATTAGATTTTTTTTATTGAACAATGCAGTATAACTTGATACACCTGCTACTTGAATACATGGTAAATCGAAATTGGACGCAACAGAATAAAAAAAAAAAAAAATGAAACGATTGGCAAAAAAATAGAGAAAAAAAACCTTTGGGAATATCAGAAAAATCCAATTTCGTCCATGCAGCAAAATAATGAAAAAAAGTAAAAAAAAAAAAAAATACTTTCACAGTCACATGTACATAAATTGTATTATACCGAAAGTATTGCTCAATAAATATCTTTTATTCGCTTTTTTTTAGAAGGTTTTAGGATAGAATTTTTTAAGTTATTGTACTTTATATAAGTTGATTTGTATAAAGAGAGGTTTTCTGATAAATTAGTTTGTACAAATGAAGGAATCTCCAAAAATTACATTTTTGTATTTAGAGTAATCTGTCAGTCAAAATGGAAAATACTTTTAAACCCTTTTTTCGCTGTTGCAAATATTAGTATTTTAGTACTAGACAGTACTTGAGTAAATTGATTTGGCTTAATTTTCAACAAAAATGTAACTTTTGACCACTTTGAGGTATCTGGAAACTGCTTCCAATATTATCTTGGGTAATCCATCACATATTTTCGGGTTCAAATGGGTATTTTTAATTATCTCCTTAAATAGTTTATTTAAAAGCAGTTAAAACTTTGCCTACTTATATCGATAAGTAAGTTTTTATTCGTTTTTTGTAATTTTTTTTATAAATGTTTTCCTATTTTTGTTTACTTAAAAATTATGTAGGGTAGGTTAACCATTAAATGACCATTACCGTTTATTTCTTAAGAGTGATTATTACTAAATTTTAACCGGTTATTTACTAGTCAAACTACTCTACTTGTAATTTAGAAACTTCTTAACTACTGTACTAAATTTCGTTAAACATTAATTTTAAATTACTTTGATGTACGTGCCAGATACCTGTTTTAATATTTTAAAAATTTAGAAAAATTTTAACGAAGTTTAAGTGTAAGTAGCCTAGTCAAGTATTTTTCTATTGGATCGCGTAGTGAATTCACTAAATTTAGTAATTTAAAGATCCCTATACGTAATTTAATATCAATTTTCATGTATTAAAAAATTACCTTTTAAAATAATAATGAAACAAATAATTTAATTTTAATAAATATTCAATAAATAGTTTTCTTTATATGAGAAAACGAGGATTGATTTTTGACCAAGAGGGCTAAAATAATATACACTGTATTTATTTGCTACGTTTCAGGAACCTTCTGTTCCCCTTATAAAGCTATAGAAAAATTATTATTTATTTAATATAAAAAATATACAAAAATATATATGTATAGTATAATAATTATGATCTTACCATATAAATATAATTAAATTATTTAAAATTAATTAACAATTCATTACTTAATCTTAATAAAAATCTTTGGTATTATAGAACAACTTGTTCTTAGTCATTGTATATCGGCAGTTCTTAGCTATTTTTACCCAAGTCTGAGGTCGATGTCTTGGATTTAAAAAATACTAATTCACTGTGTTTGGTATGTAAAAATATGGTTACTGGCCAATTTTTAAGGCTCTAGGTGGCTTGGTTGCGATTTGGCAGCTGTTTTTCCAATTTTGATTTTTTTCGAATTCTCAGCCACCCGTTTGCTTTTTATTTTCTGGACGCCCTAAATAAGCCTAAAAAATATTTTCCATATAAAGGTGGGTAGTAAAAATTCCCGCCCAATCCGAATCTGACCATGTTTTTTCGGGAAAACCTCAGGAGAAGCCGGAAAATCGGGAAAACTAAAGGAAACTGGAAAATACAAATTTCTCAAAAAGCGTCACTTTTTTTTTTTTTTTTTAATTTTTTTTACATGTGTTTTCCCATACTTTTCATGCTGGTAATCTCCTTTTTTGACACATTTGCCTTTTAAGTACTTAAAAAATCAATTTTAGGCTCAAAAAAAATGATTTTAAAAATTGTTCATTTTCTGAATTTTCCAATTTTCTCGCTTTTCCTGATAGAAAATGAAAAATCTGTCTTGATTTTCGGATTCCTCGGGAAATTTTACATTCAAAACCTTCTTGGGTAAAATTTTAGAGGCCTTTGTGACGCTTTAAAAAAAAGAAAAACAAAATAACCTGCTAAAATCAAAAAAAATAAACAGAATACAAAAATAGCAAAATTTAATTATGTTTAATTATGTTTGATTTTAGCAGGTTACTTTGTTTCTCTTTATTTTACAGCGTCACAAAAGCCTCTAAAATTTTACCCAAGAAGGTTTTCAATGTAAAATTTCCCGAGGAATCCGAAAATCAAGTCAGATTTTTCATTTTCTATTGGAAAATTCAGAAAATGAACAATTTTTAAAATCATTTTTTTTGAGCCTAAAATTGATTTTTAAGTACTTAAAAGGCAAATGTGTCAAAAAAGGAGATTACCAGCATGAAAAGTATGGGAAAACACATGTAAAAAAAATTAAAAAAAAAAAAAAAGGTACGCTTTTTGAGAAATTTGTATTTTCAAGTTTCCTTTAGTTTTTCCGATTTTCCGGCTTTTCCTGAGGTTTTACCGAAAAAATATGGTCAGATTCGGATTGAGCGGGAATTTTTACTACCCACCTTCTTATGGAAAATATTTTTTAGGCTTATTTAGGGCGTCCAGAAAATAAAAAGCAAACGGGTGGCTGAGAATTCGAAAAAAATCAAAATTGGAAAAACAGCTGCCAAATCGCAACCAAGCCACCTAGAGCCTTAAAAATTGGCCAGTAACCATATTTTTACATACCAAACACAGTTCAATTAGTATTTTTTAAATCCAAGACATCGATCTCAGACTTGGGTAAAAATAGCTAAGAACTACCGATATAGTATACTAATAAACGTATGCTTGTATATCCCGTGAAATACTTATACATTGATATATTTACAAAAATAACAAGTAAATCACGTGTCAAATAATAACAATACTTATATGAGAAAAGAGAAGAGCACCAGAAAATGATAAAATATGTGTTTTCAAATGTATATGTTAAGGGAAATTATTGAAACTATTAAATATGTTGAAAAGTTCTATTAAGTTAGTAAAATTTTTTTGCTACGTAATTCATTAGATTTTTTATATTGCTATTTAAGTATCTGGTATCTTTTTGGTCATTGATAGAAAATTCATTAATTTGGATATGTAAATTTTCTGATATTCTTCTCTTGTATAAATTTGGTTCTCTGTCTAAAATCGATATTTTATTTAAGTTAAAACCATGGCCATTAACACAGTGTTTAGGTACTACTTTGTCTCTATTATTATCAATATCTTTTTGATGTTCTTCTATTCTATGATATAATGCTCTTTTAGATTCACCTGTATACGAAGCCTGACAGATATTACATTTGATCAGAAGGTTCCTGAAACGTAGCAAATAAATAAAGTGTATATTATTTTAGCCCTCTTGGTCAAAAATCAATCCTCTTTTTTTCATATTTAATTTAATTATGGGCGAAAAATTCAATAATAATAATTCTAGTTTTCTTTATATTTACATTTATTTATATTAAATGCTCCGTTTTTATATTATTTAAATGCGCGCCAAGCATGTGCACTACAAAGATTACTAGCAAATTTTTTTTTTAAATATTCCTAATTAATTTTTTTCTTAGCCCAATGAGTTTCCTAAAATTCTCTTTTGTAATTTACGATAAATCTTAAAATATGTACATTTTTTTAGCTTCCACCATTTGGTTTTTATTAATTTCTCATCGTAAAAGGTATGAAATCTTATCAAATTTTAACAGAGTTATTAATACATTAAAAACATTAAGTCTGTGTAATTTAAACCTAATCTGTTTTGTAATTGCTCAGCACTTATACCTCCTTAAATGGAATTCCTCCTTAAATCTTTATTTTTAGTACATAATTATAAAATTAAAAAAAATCGTCAATCTTTAGATTTAAAATATTTTCTAACTATCTGTATACACAACCCATGAGAAAATCTTGCTTGAAATAGAATAAGCTATTTTTTAAACAAGGGACAAAATATTAGTTTTGACTTTGCATTCAGTTGTATGCACGAGCGAGTGCAGACAGCATGCAAAAGTCAAAACCAATATTTTCTCCCAAGATAGTTTTGTATATAATGGGCAAAAAGGCTAGGACCAAAAATAGCCCTTTTTGCCCTAGATATGTAAAAACAGTTATGTTCAAAGCGAATTATATTTTTGATTTTACATCATACAGTTAACTCCACGCAAATAAATACTTGTTTAAATATAATTGTAAATATATAATAGCAGAGAGATAACAAAAATTGAAATTTTCATAAATTCTATTTTCAAATATGAAATAAAGAAAAATCAATAAATTTAAAATGAATAAATAATATCATAAAAAAAGTTGAAAATATAAATAAAACGTTAAATTAGTAATGAAATAAATTTTTTTAATAATATTTTATTCATATCGTTAATGTTAAATATTTATTTTAATTAATTTATGTTCGAATTTAAATTCATTTGAAAAATTGATTAGTACATAAAACATGAACGTAATTAAAAAATACCCAGAACATGAGATTGGAAAAAAATGTAGATAATTAATATGTACAAAAAAAAATGAATTGAAATAAAAAAAGTGTATAAAATGAGAGAAAAAATGTATATTAAAAATTGATGTACATGAAAAGGACTTGATAAAATTTCATTGCGGTATGTACATATTGGTTGTATCAATAAAAAAGAGACAAAAATACATTGGATTTGATGATGGTCCCGTATATATGCATAATATGTACAAAAAATTTATACATGGACAATTCTAAATAAAATTAACCTTAAGTAATTGAACTGTCAGTGGATTCAATATATTGAAATATAATACATTCTTTATTTTTTTTGGTTCTAAATTACAAGGTTACAAAATGGCTTTTTTTTTAAATTCAAGCCAAATCTCCTAATTATTTTTTTCTGTGCACTTATAATTCTGCAATAACATTAATATAGGCTTCGATGTGCAGATGAGATGGCAAAATTCAACCTGCTAACAGTATGTTGTGTCAAAATAAAAAGTATAGAGTTCTTAAAATACATGTTTCTCAAAAAGTGTATCTTTTTTCTTCCAGTTAAGCTTAAAGTTTTTGATTTTTTTGTTGAGCTTAGTTATTATTATTATTAGATTTATTTTGTTAAACAAATATACAGTAACACTCCAGTTTTACATAGTTAATATAAAGTTACATTGTGGTAAATATAAATTAATAAAATTAATTTTTATAAAATTAATAAAGAATTTAAGTAAATATGTAAATAATATATAAGTAAATATAAGTAAAATTAATTAATAAAATTTTAAAATAGAATTTAAAATTAGTCAACAATAAGTAAATGTCTAGTAAATATAAGTAAATATATGTTAAAATCTTTTGCCTTATAAAAACAGTGATAATAATACTAATTTAATAAAGTTTTGGATTGTTTAAACTAATGACTGAGCATACACAGCACCTTGTAATTCAATACATCCTGTTTAGAGAAATATAATTTTATGCTTCTCTTAAATTGGGAAAATGATGGTAGGTCACGATAGCAGGGAGGTAAAGAGTTCCACAAATTGGCATATTTTATTTGAAAGGAATTCTTTCCAGAGTCAGTGACCATTGTGGTAATTTCAAAGTCTATGCGGGGCCTTCTGGTAGGTTTATTACTATGATAGGGCTTAAATAATGAAAGGAGCAGTGGAGGTTTTTTTATTCTCATTATCCTGTACATTATTAGAGCAGCAAAAAAGTCACGTCGTGTGCTATTACTGAGCCATTTAAGCTTTTTCCTGTATGGTGTTATGTGCTCGTCAAGTCTTAGTCCAAAAATAGATCGAATACCTAGATTAGCTAGCCTTTGAAGTTTTTCACGTAGTTCTAATGAGATGTCAGCATAGAATACTGTGCAGTAATCAAGATGAGGGATAACTAAGGACTCAACTAACCTGCGCCTAAGTAACTGAGATGTGCAGGATTTAATAAATCCTAACCTATAGAGAAGGATATAGGATTCTTCTCTCCTATAGGACTCTGTTCACTTTTTTAGAAACATAGTTTCCATGAGAGTGTATCATCTAAGATTATCCCTAGACTAAGAACCTCATCAACAAATAGAACCGTATCGCCTTTCCTGTTAATTGCTATGTTACTGATGTCAAGCTTTTTGAAGAGCCCTACCACATGAGGTGTACCAAAAACAATAGCTTTAGTCTTTTTGACGTTCATGGAAAGTAAGTTAAGTTCATCCCAAGCTAACACTTTAAGAACTTCATTTGAGAGAAGTTGGATGCCTTCATGAATATGCTCCAGTGGCACCTGTATATAAATCTGTAAGTCGTCCGCATATAGTATTCTTAAGGTAGTGTCACTTAATACTTTGCTTAAATCATTCATGTAAATACAGAATAAAAGTGGTCCTAGGACAAAGCCCTGGGGGATACCTATATTTATGTTACAAGGTGCTGATGTAGATTGCTTGGAAGTAACACAGAGGGAACGACCATTGAGATATGACCAGAACCACATAAGAGCAGATCTTGAGAAGGTCTGTCTGGTTAGAATGATGTTTTCTAAAACCTGCTTAAAATATGTCGAGGGTTTTTGATTTTGTTAAAAAACTGACCACCTGATCATGAGCCAACTTCTCCAAGACTTTGGATAGAAAGTATAGCAGAGCAATGGGTCTAAAATCGGAAGGGGATGATGGAATTGAGACCTTTTTCAGGACCAAAATGCGCGATATTTTCCAAGCTTCAGGAAAGTTACTATTTAATGATTCATCAAATAAGATGGTTAAGTACTTGACAATTGTGGGAAGCGCTTTTGTGGAATCCCATCTTTGCCTTTGGCTTGAGACCGAAAATGAGGTATTGCTAAAATGACATCATTTTCACTAATTTTCTTAAAAGTAAAACCTACTGGAGAGGCTGGTGAGATTTTATTGAAAGATGTTACTATGTCCTCTGAAGAAGAAGAAGAAATTCCCGAAAAATAAGAGTTGAGTTCTTCAGGCAGGAACCCATGAAGAGCATCACTTGGTTTCGGGATTAGTCCCGAATTTCTCATTTCACTCCAGAAGTTTTTATTCGTGTCTAAAGAATTACATATAGGTGTAAAGCGCAATCTCCGATTTTTTCTCTACCAAGTTGGCTAAGTTGAGATATTCATCAAATGGCTGTCTTGAACCTGTCCTTTCATATCGTCTACGAGTGGCGTCTCGTTTTGAGATGAGTAACTGTATGTCTGTGTCAATCCATGGATATAATGATTTTTTATGATTTATCGTTTTGCCAAGGGCAAGAGTATTTATGGCCTCCTATAAATTTTCTGTCAGTTGCACAAGACCTTTTTCAGTGGAAAAGGTAGACCAGTTTTGTTTAGAAAGGTAGGAGTTCAGGTCTTGAGAAGTTACTTTATTAATACTTTTATAGGTATGACCTTCAATTGGTGTTGATGGATAAAAAATTTCTATGGAGGCCGTAATGAAGTCATGTCTATTCGGACACAGTGATGAAAACCGATCATAGCTGATTATAGAATCACATTCATCCACAAAGATTGAGTCTATCCAAGTGTCTATTTTCAAGTTGTTATCAGACAGTTCATCATAAGTTAATAGATCCCTATTATCCAGTGATTCATCATTGTCAGACAGTTCTGTGTAAGTTACGTCATCTGTATTATTTTGTGTGTTATTATTTGCTTTTGAGCGCTTAGTGGTGTGATGGGATGGGCCAGTATTTACAAGTTTCAGTGATAGATCACTCATGATGTCATTGAGAAAACGTGTGTCAGAATCATCTGGAGTTAGCATGTCTGCGTTCCAGTCACCAATTACTGCTTTGTGACTAAAATTTGAGGTTGTAGATCGCAGTAATTCTATAAGTTGTCTATCCGACCTCATAGATACATCTGGTGGGCGATAAACTAAGACAATTAATATGGGTGTGGATGTTCCTTCCCAGACTGAACAAAACATGAATTCGGGCTTTAGGGGCTTACTTGAATGTACAGTCTTGGATGTAAATAATAGCTTTGCCTTTAGGTGTTCCTTGATGTACAAAAGAATCCCCACACCCCTTATGTTAAGGTCTTGGCGTACTATGCTATAACTTAGTCAAAAGAAATAAAACTAAATTAAAATTAAAAAAAAATATCATAATCCAGCTAAAAAAATGCTAATAACAAAAAAAAAATAAAAATTTTTATTCCCTGCAGTTACTTTTATAACTCGAACGTTCGGTATAATATAAAAATAATATTATTTTGTGAAATTTCAATACTATCCTATTTCGTCACATACCCACAGTCTCTAATTATTAATGCAGGAACATAATATTATATGTTTAATATATACTAACATTACTAACTTTATAAAAAATATATTTTCTATAAAAATCAAGATTATAATACTACTGATGTATATTGCATGTAAAAATTGTTGAATATATTGATACAGGATCTGCATATAAATCAGATTTTTATATTATAGAAGAAAAAAATGAAGAAATATATATAACTCCATAAATATATAAAGCTACTCAGCATTTTTTTTTATTTTAGGTTTTTATGCACTTCTTTTTAATAGTAGTTTTAAATCACAAATACCTACTAAAAAATATAGGAAATGTGTAAAATTATTGAATATTTTTTTATTGGAAATTTCGAATTATAAAATGACAGTTTCTGATTAAAATCATGATTTTTGATGATTGTTTAGTAATTTTTTAGTCATTAAATAATAATGTATGTGATAATTATGGAACTACTAAATGAAACTGGAATTTGGAACTAAATAAACAACCCATGATCCATAAAATTTTATGCCTTTGGGCAAAAGAGTTATTAGTCAAAGGTTTCAAATTATTTGAAATATTTTATGAAAATTATTTTAATTCCATAATAAAGATTGGTCTCTTTTGGAGTCAATTTGTAATACCATTCGGTTTTTGGCGAGTTTTGGTACTCTTTTTTTTCAGGTACTTACCAACCTATTAGAGCTACTATCTCCCTTACAGATGAACATAAACCCTGATAACATCCATGCTTCCTATACTTATCAATTTATAATCATAATAAACTCCTCATAAATAATTATTTCAACAAACTTGTTGAATTATAAAAATATTAAATTTCTAATTCCAAAAAGCTTTATTTATGCTACAAATGTACGCTTTAAATTTAAAATCCCCTATAAATAATTCAGCATTTTTGGTAAATAATAAATTTTCCATTTGGAAAAGTGTTAAAAAAGAGGTTAAAAGTTCATACTGCGTTGCTAATTTAAAATGCATTATCTATATATGCAATTCTGTGCAGCTTAAAATTTAAAATTAAAAAACAAAAGGAAAAGCTTTCGAATAATTTTTACTTTAATAGTGTTTTCTGGGTTGTTCTGAAAACCGGGGTTTTGTTCATGCGAAATTTGTCTAACACTCTTAAATTAGCAAAAATACTGAAATTTTTGTATATATACGCAAAATTTTTAATATTTTCACATGCAGAATCCAGAAATTCAAGATCAGTGACCCAATAAACGTACTAGGGGAAAAATTTTGTTATGATTTTCGAATACAAAAAAGAGTATTTTTTGTTAATATATCGAGTTTTAAGTTCTAATATTTTAAAGATTGATGCAAACTATTAAAAATTTTTTAACACTACAGTAGGAACTTTATTTATGTAATTTGACCCTGTCTGCTTGCTCAACCCAATTATCAAATAAAAATATCGTTCCTCAAAGTTTTCACAATTATTATTTCTTATCTGAAATACATTTAAGTTCTAATTTGTAACCAACAGCCAAAATTTTTAACTAATTATATTTAATACTATTAATTTCATATACACTACAAAATTTTCTGTAAATTCACCAGTAAATAACGTGTTAAAATCTAGTAATTGACTACTCGTTTTCCACTCTAAAATACCCGGTACTGGTAATTAACTGCTGAATCAACCCTTACATCTATTGAAAAAAAAAGTTAGTATCAAAAATCGAAATAAATTTGTAAACAATAATAATATAATAAATAACTAATAAGATAAAAAAAAAAGAAAAAAAATTAAACATAAAATAAGTATGCACTCAGCAATAAAATCTTTTTAGATATAATTTAAATTAAAAAATAAAAAAAATATATCTGTACCCAGTTTTTTATTTCTTGTGTAAATAAAGTCTTTTCTAAATACAAGTACATGCACGTGTGTGTGTCTATATATTTTAATGGATAAAAAAATATAATATTTTTCTCTCTTTATTTAAAAAAAAAAAAAGTGATGAAAGATTGTACGTATAATTACGAATTCGTTGAAGCTATATCGCATCAGGCGTGCACTATCGCGCAGGAGATTTCTAGAAATATATAAATAAGGGTTTTACAGAGGGTATTTAGTATAAAAGGCTCAAGAACCCGCGAGAAAAGAAACACGATGATGAGAGAAAGGGTTTTTTTTTTATTTAAGGAGAGAAAGAGAGAAAGCAAACAAGACTTTTTTATATATACAAATAGACATTGCAATCGTTTATTTTTCTGGCAATTATAATCTTCCGTTGAAAAGAACTCAGAGAGACACATTCATTTTTATTCCCTCTAACTTCTGATGTATGTGTGTATATGAAAATAAAAGCATAGTGCGCCTCGTACCTTATTTTCCTCCTTTTTTTACCATATATTTACTATGCTAGATAAATATGCTGTATTTATCATTAATTTCAGATAAAAATACGCAGGGTAAATAAATAATAAAAGCAGAAAAAAGCAAGATAACAATTTAGGTAATATTATATAAAAGCAATAATTTCTAATTAGCCACACCGTTGGAAATTATTGAATGTGCCTCTAAGGCACGTAATACAACGAGAATATCAGAAGGAAAAATCTTTTTTTTATTAAAGTCTAATTTCTTTTCACACTATAACTACTATTTTATATTTATACTTTAAGTTACTTCTGAATATAAGTTTAACCTTTTTTTTTTAATAAAAACTTACGACTATTATGTTTTAATGATGATTTATGTAACTGATAACATAAGTCGACTTGCTTTATTATTTGTTCTTTTGGAAAATTTTTTTGGAGATTAGTTTTTTTTATTAAGTAACTTTTAGGAATAGTTTTATGAAATAATACTGTATTTGCATTTAATTTCGAAATTGAAAAATAAAAAAAAAAATAAAAAATTAGATAAGATGTTTGTAATAAACGAGTTAAAATTTATAATATGTAATTATTTTTTATATTATACAATTAACTCTAATAGATAAATATTTTAAGAGTGAAATGATCAACTTAAAAAACAAATGTAATTCAATTGTGAAATCAATAGCTGGAATTTAAAGTTGATAAGAATACAATAAAATGAAGAAAACAAATAAAAATTGTTTCTACAATATTAATTTATGACATACAAGATAATTAAAAAAAAAAAATACTGTATGGCAGCCAATTTTCGATCATCAGTACCTTTTTTTACTTATTATTCAAAAGTATTTTGTTGGTAAATTAGGCAAAATTCAACGATTTTGTAATTTTTGAGATCTGAGTATCTATTGTGAAACGTATACTGAAAAAATGAGCCAGCTTGTGACCATAAATGATACAAGGGTTAATTTTTCGGGGTGACCAACCAAGAATGCGTATTAAATGACCTAAAAAAACAAATAATTTGTCATTTTGAGATCATATGAAATATAAGTACCAGAGCTTTCTCGGGTTATGTTTTAATAATTTTTTTTTTAATTTTTGATAATTGAATTCCTGTTTTTTGAAAATTATAAATATAATAAAAATTAACGAAAAATTCGCCAAATTCTACGTATAAATATATTAGATGGCTTAATTTAGGAAAACTCGCAAAAAGCAAATTTTCAAGAAATTGAGATCTATACCGGTGGATTTGCTTGATCTGAAAAAAATCGTGCCATTAGTTCTCGATATAGCTGATTCAAACATCAGATACAATTATTGCTCGTTTAAAGATTTAAAGTATGTCTATGCGATAAAAAACCCTCCAAATTAGTTAAAAAATATAATTTTCGGTTCTAGATAATACACTAAATCTGCGTTTTCGAAGTTGGGGCCTAAAAATACAGAATCAACATGACAAAAAACATTGGATTCATTTTTAAGTACTCTAAAAAAAAATTGCGGTTGTGGCTACCAGAATTCGAAACGTGTGTATAGAGAAAAGTACCTGAAAAAGTCCTTTTCAGCAGGGGTGTGGTGAAAAAGTGACGTTTTTAAGGGGGGAAAGGTCCAATGAACTTAAAATATTGGACTTCTAGGAATCCTGTAATACTTTACGTTTATGGAATTAGGATAATTTTAGTATAGGGACTATAAATTTGGTTTCGGCTTTGCATGCAGTTGTTTGCACAAGCGAGCGTAGCGAGCGAGTGCAGATAGTATGCAAAAGTCGAACCCCATGTTTTGTCCCATGTTCTAAAATATAGTTTTACATATAATGGGCAAAAAAGCCGTTTCCCTAGGGCAGAAAATAGGTTTTTTTGCCGTAGATATGTAAAAACTGTTACAAGTTAACATTTTCTTTTCCCAATGGTTGTGTACACACAAACCACTCATAAGTTTTTTTTTTAAATGACTCTTACTCATTTAATTTTGAAAAAATATTTAAACTTTTCGGTCAATAAATTCAAAAAATATTCTATAAACTTTTCTTTAGGTTTAATTTCATTTACAACCATTAAAAAAAAACTGCTACAACCGGAATTCCGGTAGCGGTAACCAAATTTTTATTTAGAGTAATCTTTTTGAAAAATAAGCAATTAGTATATATTTAAATAGCATTGAAACTAACTGCCTTAGACACTGTAAAAATAAATTTATATTTATGTATTTCAAGTAAAAAAACGCTGCCAAATTATTGACACTATGGTTCCTCAATCCTCAAGCAAGTTCCTCAAATAAAAATTAACTTTATAGAAAATATGTTTAATTCTTCCACGTAATTAGTTAATAATTGAACTCTGTTTATTATTCGTAATATAACGTATTTTTCCACTTGCTCCTAATCTTAGTTTATATTATCTTACAATGGAATTTTACCTGAAAACAATTAAGCGTATTATGTATAGGTATAATAAAAAAAAATAACATAAAAGCCACGAAATAATGATAAAATATTCATTTCAGTTTTTGTTCTAATTGTAAGACTAACTACGATACAAATTAATCTGTAAAAATGAAATATTTTTGTATACTTTTTTTAATTATTTCTTTGGCTTTACTTGTCAATTCTGATTGTATAGATAATGGAAAATCTGTAAGTAAAAAAATGATCTTTAATTAAATTCAATAATCTTCAATTAAATTTAAAATTTCAATTTAATATATGGATAAATTTAATTCAAACAAGATACATTATATAATGACTAAGAATGAATTTTTAATTAATTTTAAATAATTTTGTTATGTTTAAATGCTTGAAAAGGTGAGCTGAAGGCTCACGAAATGTAGAAAATAAATTAATTGTATATCAGTTAACCCTCTTGGTCAAAAAAATATTTCTTTTTTATAATACTCGTGCTGATATGTGGCGTAATATTTACACTCTAAATATATCAGACAGTGTAGTATTAAGTTAAGAACAATCAATAAGATGTTTAAATATTTTTTTATATGTTGGGAAATTCCGAAAATTTTCGGAAAATCCCAAGATCATTTCGCTTCTTGGCTAAATAAAAAAATATTTAAACATCTTATTGATTGTTCTTAACTTAATACTACACTGTCTGATATATTTAGAGTGTAAATATTACGCCACATATCAGCACGAGTATTTAAGAATTTTATCATTGTCTGGAAAGGTCGTATTATTTAATAATCGTAATTTCATACCAGACGTAAAATTAAAAAAATTTTAAATTTAAAATTAAAAAAATTTCCTTTTTATATATTATTCAAACGCCTTTTTCCCCAAAAGTACTTTTAAAAATAATCCCCTGTTTCAATTTTTGCTTCTAAGTTCTAAGCATTTTCGGCAGCCACTTCCACCAAGTCATGTGATTAAATGAGGACCAAAAATTCTGATTCCGCGGAAAAATTTATATACAGATGTGACTTAAGTCAGAAAGAATTCTTATGTTTTTATGTTTTTAGAAGATTTTTTTTTTTACACCGCGAAATTCTAAAGAATTTTTATTCTAAAGAATTTAAAAATTAATTATGGTGAATTTTGCTGCTTTAACATAATATAGCCTTCTAAAAATATATAATGTATAAAATTTTGTGTGGAATTCGAATATTCGGGCACGTGACTTGGTGGAATTTTTCGCTGCTTTTTTTATTATTGTTGAACTTTTATAGCCCACTTTTACTCGATATCTCGAATATTATAATTTATTTTTTGAAAATTTAAAAAAAAAAAACAATAAGTTTTTGTTATTGTTAAATTTTTTTTTTTTAATTTACATTTAAGGATCTCAAAACTTATAAGTATTCCAAAATAAATTTTTATTTTAAAAACTTTTTATTGTCACTAGTAAAAAAATGTCTTTTTATAAAACTTATCCTTATAAGTAATAAAATTTTTAATTTAGTGCAAATTTGGAGCAACGTTACCAGAAGAAAAATGCTGTTCCGGAAGGTGTTTGAACAATGGTAAACCTACAGGTATCTGTGCTGAGATCGAGCGTATGCAATATATACCATGGCCAGGCTATGCATGGTATGGACCAAAAAAAATGAGCAATCGTAATAAAAGCAAATAGCCACTAAGAAATATAATTAAAAAAATAATTTTTAAAGTTAAAAATAAAAATAATGAAAAAAAATTTGTTTACCCAATTTTAAATTTTGTGTCATTTTCCTTCAATTTTACTTTTAATTCTTTGAAACATTGTATTGGTTACATTTTTTTAATATAAGTATTTTAATCGTGCTGGTTGTTGTAAAAGGATTGAGTATTGTTGTTGTGATTGGATTGAGAAAGGGTAAAAATAAATGTATACAAAAAGTTTACTAATTTATATGACATACGCATATTATTGATAATAAACATATAACTTAAAACAGCACGAGAATGTAAATATGATAAATTGGATTCTAACAATAACAAGCATGACTTAAAAATAAAATGAATTTTTCAATTAATGTTTTCTGTTTTTATTATTTCTAAAAAATTCTTTTTATATAGTTTCTTTTGGAATTAAAATATGTTAGTAACTTCAATGTATTCAATAAATAAATTAGACTTCTGAACCATTTTTAATATTAGCAACAGTATTATTTTGATTATTGCCCACCTTTATTATAACATCAACAACTTAATTTTTGATACTATAAAAATACACTGAAAAATATATTTTTTTTAAATTTTCAAGCAAAAATTATATAATTATAAAATTAATTTTACATATTTAGGGCAAAAAAATCCCTATTTTCTACCCTAGGGAGACGACTTCTTTGCTTATCATATGTAAAATTATGTTTTAAATCACGGGAAAAAATATGGGGTTCGACTTTCGCATGCTGTCTGAATACAAGTGCATGCAAAGTCAAAACTAATACTTTGTCCCTTGTTTAAAAAATAGCTATTTTGTATGGATTCATGAAATTTTATGATGATTTGTATATTTTATTTTTTAATTTAATCAATATTTGTCTTTTTAGCAATAGGTCATTGATTTGATTAACTGCTTGAAAATTCATGCAATATATTTTTACAGTTTAAATACCAACCATAATAAATGGTACTTTTAGATTTATTTAATCTTCTTGGTATTTACTAGGTTAGCATAGATAAACGGGGCCTACTTATAATATAAGCATATTTTTGCCCTTCAAACTACTTATATGAACTAATTAGCTTGTATTATAAGCTTAGACTAGCTATTGTTAGGGTTGAGTTAAAAATTTACTATATATTACTCATTAAAACTTTTTGCAAAAGAATACTAAAAACAGAAATTCAAACGCGCTAAGATACCCTTCTCTCCCCTACAAAATACCTGATGAAATAATAATTATTTTATTTATATTTTACCTAAAGCTTATTCATCATTTTCTATATTTCATTTTTATTTTTTAAATAGTAAGAATGTAAATAAAAAATTTGCATTTTTCTTGTTTTACCTGCAAAAATATAGTTGTAAATTTTTTTTTTCAAGAAAAATCAACTATTATATAATGCATTTAGAGCGTGACAATAATAGAATTTTCCCATTTTTTTCTTTTTTTTTTACCTTATTCTTCATCAATTATAAATAAAAAAAAATTCTTTACAATAAAACAACCTAATTTTACGTATATTTCCATTGTCTTTACATTTCTTTTTGTTTTTTTTATTTATTTAAACGATTAATTATTCTTTACACATTTATTTTATAAGAAAATTGTTTATCTAATAATTAACAATACCAATTAAGTTTAAATAGTCAATTTTTATTTCCCTGATTTTTATACTAACACAAACTACATTTATCTATACTTCTCTTTTTTATATTTTTCTTCTACTTTCGGAAATAAAAAAAAACTGTCTCTAACATCTAACTAATTGAAGTAAACTTTAGAAAAATATAATCTCCTTTACTTATTGACTGTAACGAATAACTTTTCTATTACGTGAGCTTTTTTTATACACACATTTGCTTCAAAACATTTTTCTAAAACTTTTTTTTACATTATTTAATGCTGGAGAAATTGAGGTTTATTGATGTTAAATATATATTTTTTTCTGGCGTTAATTTATTAAGAAAAATAAGAGATCTATTGTAATAAAACATTTAGTCAATTTTTTTTTATTTTTCACAGAGTTATATTAAAAAGTTTTAATATAGAACATTTTCATTGGATGGGGTATTTGAAAAAGTCTGACTTGGCAGGGGGGAGGTGAAAAATTGACGCTTTTAGGGGAGGAGGTCAAATGGACTTTCGATTTAGGAACTTAGAATAATTTGAAGTGGGAGTCAGGGTCTGATCAGGCCCTAATAAGAAGAAGAAGCAATAATAATAAGCCCTGAACAAGAACTTAGATTTCCTCTTTAAGTCGTATTCTCAAAAATAACTCGCTAAAAAATTTAATTGCAAATAATTGCTAGGTATACATTTTGTCTTAAATATACAAATTAATTCCTTCAACCATATTGCAAATAATTTATAATAAATTAAGTTATTTGCTTTTTCATGTTCTGTAAATAACAAAACAATTAAAGTTCCTGAAAGTACGGTACCAAAAATATACAACAAAGAACTAATAAGTCTTGAAATGAATTTAATAATCTCTTCAAAAGTACGAATGAATTTAAACTTCAGTTAAATTAAGAAGGTATGTTTACTAAAGTAGTTATACATTCATCTCTTACAAATTACAATGAAGTAGTTTTTAAACAATAAACTTATTACAAACAGTCATTATACCCCTATATTTTCATTTATTTATTAAATTAAAAATGATAAAATTATAAAAAATATAAAAAAGTATTAATATTTTTTAAAAATTATAAAAATCACTTGATAATAATATCGTCATTATAAATGAACTTTTGTGCAAGCATTGCAAAATAACCCTTAGAGATTTTTCAAGTTATATAAGATGAAAGAATCTATACTAGACTTTGACTGTTTTTGCCACATGTTTTATAATCTTTACTGTTATATTAGTATAAAAAATTTGGAGTATAGGAAATCATGAGACACTTATAATTAAAATGGAAAATAGATGTAGAGCTAAAATACAATTTTAGTAAAATAAATTTAATTTTGACTTATGTCAGAAAACGTAAATGTAATATAACTTATAAGTTAGCTCGATAATAAGGGCTGATTTTTTGAAATTATTTTATTTACAATGAATAATATTTTTAGCTATTTTTTGCTATTTTAAAAAATTAGACATGCTATTTCAGATTCTGGAGTCAGATTTTCAGTAGTATCGTCCAGTATTTAAATATTACTACTATAATGAGAATAACCAATTGAAATGGTCCCGTCGGCATTAATGGGTTAACCTAGTGTATTTTCATATAATTTTAAACATTTTTCAATTTAAGAGACAGCAAGTTTCCGTTGCCATTTTTATTACAAGCTAAAAAATTAAAGAGAAATTATAACCCCATTTATAGAATGCAAAAATCGAATTTGGTCTCTAAAGTTTTGGGGTGAAAGTTAAAATAGTATAGTATGCTAAAGTCTAATGTACATAAATGTGTAAAAGATTTTGAAATGTATCTTGATACAAAAAGAAAGAGTACTCACAATTTACACCAACATGTAAAAGTATTTTATAGTGTTAGTAAAAACATCGATGACGGAATATAATATTGACAAGGCACTTGAGACCGACTGTCAGATACTTTACTTCCTAAAATGTACATTCTATCTATATTCGATACTCAATTAACAATGTAGACAGAATTTTCTGAATTTTCCTCCCGATAAAGATTTTTTATAAAAATATCGTATCGTTGAAAAATATTTATTTTTTTAACCTATATATTTTTTTGATAACAAAACCAATAAGACGAAAATAAAAAAATATGTCAGATAATATCAAGTACTCATGTATTATAAGTGTGTTAGTGTGCGTAAATATATACATTTATAATGCATACGGTTAACTACGATACTCTGATGTATATTGATAAGCAGGCTAATAGTACAGCTGGCAGAATTACAATACCCTTGCATTCAATAAACAAAGCACCCACATAGCAGCTTGAAACAATCATTACCGTCCGGTTTTCTATTGATGCATGCACACATACACATACACGCATATAAATTTCAATATGTTCAAGAACGACTATACTGGGAAAATAAACTGTAAAATAATATTGTCAAAACAATAGTTTTCTCTCTCTGCATCTTTTCTCTTTAATTTTACTTTCTGATCAATCTCGATACGTTTATTACAATATAAATCTCCTCGTTCAAATCCAAACAAATTACTTTTTGTATATTGTTATCGACATCACTGTATACTTTTTTCCATAGATACTTTACAGATTTTCAATGGAAATATTGTTTGGATCTTACTATTGTATTAATACACAATAATACGTTTTATTAAATTTTTGAATTTTTATTCAAATAAAATGAGTTATTTTCAATAATTGTAGCGTAATTTTTTTACTAATTGTATTTTTTAGCCACTCAAGACGAGACAATGGAAAATTTTTTATCAATAGTTTTTTAATACTTAAAGGATTCTTAACAAAAATTTGATTTTAACATGAAACATGTTTATAGGAAGGCAGTATAGACTTGAGGTATCTTAAAGGTAACTTTGCTTTAAGAAATTGAAGGCAACTAACTACCTCATAACAAATTGACTTTCTATCTCATTTGAAGGTATTTCCAGACTACCCTAAAATTATGCTTATAATGACATATTTTTAATTCAAGTCCTTAATAATAGTTTTAACTAAACAATGAATAAATTCTATTCTACTAATTTAAAAAATTTATATTAGCTTTAAAAGCTTTTAATCCACCGAGCATAAATAATAGTATATTGAATAATTGAAACAGGTTATAAAAAATAGGGTATTTAAATATATTTTTCACTACGAAGAAAAAAAAATACATACAGCTTTGAATCACATAATACAAGGTCTGGTATAACCAAGCAGACGGATTCGAGTGGGTTATTATTTGCAATGAAAAGTTAAAGAGAAAATCTTTTTTTATTCTTTTGATAATGAGGAGTGAGTAAAGGATAGACTATTTTTTTAAATACAACATTATAGAGTTGTAGTTTTTTTTCTCATAAATAGTCTAAAGGCCAGTCAAATATTTACTTCGAGTGTGAGACTCAGCGCTATAGCGTATATTATAATATGTAAAAAGAGGAAAAATTCCAAAGAAGAGCGAGACTCAATGATAATAAGTTTTTTATTGCAATTTCATCTCTTTTGTTTTTTGTTTTTTTTTTTTTATATATTACGCACAAAAAAAAATGAAACCAAGTGTATATTATTTATATTCGTATACGTAAATTTTATATTTGTTTTATACTTTCCTGCGTCAATTTTTTTTTTTATTATTTGTTACCTTTTGGTTTTAAACATAAAAATACGTATAAATATTTCTTTTTTTTGGGATATGATTTTGTCAAATAATAAATAAAGTCATAAAATTTATACTGTCAATGAGTAAATTTTTTTTTTTATTGTTGGTATTACGTAAATTCATTTATTGCAATGACACATTTTATGAAGTTTTAAAAAATTTTTTATACCAATAAATATTTATATGGATAAATAAATTTTACGATTGATAAATTTCATCTGCATTGAAATTGTATTCGATCAATATTATTGATTTACTGAAAAAAATTAATTTTTAGACCAGATAACATATTTTAAACTTGCACAGATTTTTATGTTTCAATTTTAGGAGTAAATTACAATAAAAGATTACTTTTAAAATTTATTGTTAATTTTAATAATGAATTAGCTAGATGATACGAATTATTTCAATTAAATATTTCTACAAAAATATTATTAACTGTAAGTAATACCTACTAATTTCTAGACTAAACTTTTTTTTTAATAATTACATATTTTAATGCTTTATAATAATGAAAGTAAAAATATTTTGCTAATTAAAATCATTATTGTCCAATTGCCTACTGGCTAATTAATAAGAGGTGTTAAAAGATAAAGAAAGACACATATTTTGATCGTCACTTTGTAAATTGATTTTTAAGAAGACTTAAAAGCTTAAGAAAACAGTCAAAGAATGTACAGTATGTATGTAAATATAAGAGACTTAAGTATGCTATTGAATACCAACAAAATATTCATCTTATTTACTTAAGTAAAATTAATTCAAAGCTAACTACGATTTACGATAGATGTGCGGTTAAAATTCGATCTTTTTCAGATAAGCTTGATTTGATTGACACAGAATGAATTGAAAATTTCCCTGGCTAAAATTCGAAAAACCCAAACAAAAATCTTTTCGACGATATTTTGAGTAACCAAACACCCTAACAATTTACATAACGAAAAATAATGTAAATTATATAAATCTTTTAATTATAATATTATATACAAAGGGGCTCCACCCCCTGCGCACTTCACGTGTTAGCACCCCTTAAAAATTTTTGGAAGAACTGTTTAAATGATTCTGGGTATATATGAATAATTATAGTGTTAATGTATTAACAGTTTAATAGTTATTTTGCAAAAGTCACGCAATTTAAAAATCTAAAGTGTTTCGAAAATATACAATTACTAAAAATCTAAAGTGCTCCAGAAGCCTAAAATTGTCCCAAAAATTCTAAATGTATCCTAAATGTCTCAAAGTGGCCCAAACAATTAATCCTTGTTAGGAGCGGCATGTTAGTTGTTTATAATATAGATAGATAGATTCCTGCAAAATCTATTTTTATTACTTTTGCATACCACTAATTTTGTACTAAATAAAAATAAAAATCAATCAATCAAAATAGATATTTTGCACCTTTAGCCTAATGTTCTAACAATACACTTTTTTAACATGGGGTATATTCATAGGGTGTATCTGAAAAAGGCCCAAAATTCAAGGGTGAGGGATAAAAAGTATAAGTCATTAGGGGAGAGGGGGTCAAATGGAATAATTTCGATTTAGGGACTTACAAGGGGATTTCACTAAATTTGGAATACCAAATTACACAAAATGGTTATGGAACAGATTGTTATGTTGAAAAAATATGCCGGCCAGCCTCCTTTACCCTGCAGAGAGATAGTAAAACCGCAACCTCGCAAGTTAACCAAAATACTTTTGGTTGGTCTCATTTTTTTTTGTATAGTATCTACTTTCAGATGCCTTAACTCACAATATTTTATAACTAATTCTCTTACTACTATAGTCAATAAACCAAATGGCCTTATTTTTGCCAAAAATGAATAATTTATAAATTGCTGCCAAAAATGTAATTTTAGACAAAAATTAATTTTATAGGTCTCAAATATTTCCTAAACAACCCAGATTCCCAAAAATTTTTTATTCGTCCCTTTTCGATTTTTTTTGTCTAATATGGTAATTTAAAATTAAAGAATTTTTAAAAAAAGTGAATTTTTATCATTATCTTTGAAAAGCGATATTTTAAAAACTATTTAAAGAAAATAGTTACGAATATAGTATATTAAGTATCAAGGGCGCAAAAGTTTAGACAATAGCGTGAGCACTAGACTTCGCCGACTACTCGTGCTAGTGCTCACGCTAGTGCCTAAAGTATTTCGCCCATGGTGCTTACACTATTTTTTGCTCTACTTGGCTTAAAACGCGTGCTGAAATTTCACAAAAAATTTTACGCCCGGGCGGACAAAAAAAAATTTTTCGAAATCTGAGTTTTTTAGAAAATTTTGGAAACCTAAACACCCCATTTTTATCAAAAATTTCAATTTTGGCAACAATTAAACATTGGTCATTTTTGGCCAAAAATGGTCATTTGACTTATTGAGTTTAATAGTAAGAGAAGTAGTTATAAAAGACTACGCAATCTCAAAGAAGAAACTTATTAAAAAAAAATGAGATCAACCAAAAAGTGTTTATTAAATTCATAAAAATAAAAAAATAATCAAAAAGTGTTTAGTTTGCAAGGTTGCAGCGTTTTATTGAAAATTATCAAAAAACCTTATTCACTAACATTGAGCTCCGCGTTTCAAAGCCCAAAAGGCCCATTGATATGTACAGAAGGTGGTTGTCATGCTTTTTGAACATTAAAAAAAATTTGATGTAATTTGGGGTTCCAAATGTAGTGCGATCCGTCGTTCGTATAATTTGAGCTTATGTACGTAGAATAATTTGAATTTAAGGGAATTAAAATGTTTTCGGTTCTAGGACTTATAATAATTAGGGAGTATGGGTTAAAACTGTTATAACTCAACACGTCCTATGCTTTTTGGTTTTGCCAATGTAATCTTTATCCTAAAGAATTTTTATTCTCCAACTTACAAGGAGAGACCGGAACATTTGGGTCGCCAAATTGCAATCTATAGTTATAGATGACTTAATATGTTGAAAAAACATCCAAGATACCCTCCGTTTATTCCAAAAGCCTTCTGAGCTTAGAAACGCAGGGCTTAATGTTGTAAAATAGGGTTTTTTCGAAATCTTCCATATAACGCTGTAACCTCGAAAATTAACCAAAATACTTCGAGTTGATCTGATTTTTTTCGCATAAGTACCATCTTTTAATTCCCGTCAGCCGCAATGCTCCATCAACTATTCTCAATATACCAAATGCCCATTTTTGAACCGAAATAACCAATTTTAAATTGTTGCCAAAATTGCAATTTTCAATAAAAATAGGTCTTGTAGGTCTCAAAAATTTTGTATTAGCTCTAAGTTTGGAAAAATGTTTTACTCGCTTCTTTTTGATTACTCATTTAGCAAATATGATAGTTTCAAGACAGAGTCTCAATTTAAAGTTTTAAAAAAAAAAATCATATTTTATCACTAATTTTGTGAAGTCATATCTCGGAAACATCTAAAGCTAAAAGAACGAGTAAAGAATTTTTGGAAACATGGAACTTGTACAAAATTTTTGAGAACTGTAAAACTCATTTTCATCAAAAGTTACAATTTAGGCAGCTATTTAAAAATTGGCCATTTCGGACCAAAAATGGGAATTTGGTTTATTGACTATAGCGATAAAAGAATAGGTAATGGAGCATTGTGGCTGACGGGAATTAAAAGATGGTACTTATACGGAAAAAATGAGACTAACCGCAAGTATTTTGGTTGAAATGCAATGGGACAGCGTCATTTTGAAAATTGTCTGAAATTCCTATTTTATAACATTGACCCCTGCGTTTCTAGGCCCAGAAGGAGCGTTGGAATAAACAGAGGGTATCTTGGGTGTTTTTTCAACATATTAAACTCATCCATAACTATAGATTGTAATTTGGTGACCCAAATGTTCCGGTCTCCCCTTGTTAGATAGTAGCAGCCCAATAAACTAAAACCAAAAATATCCAATTCCAAAAATTCTCATGTCTCCTAAATAAGACTAAAATCCTAAATACAAGTACTCATTTTTAAAAAATCTATGAATTTTGGCAAACTTCCAAAAGTGAAGCTTTTACATGCAACCTCATAAAAAGTAATAAAATAATTAACACATACTCTGGATTATACATGTTCAATGTTATTAATTTTTATTAATATTTATTACAGATATAGCGAGCTTAAAATAAAAATAGTTCGATAATAAAATATAAAAAATGTTTCTGAAAAATTAATAAATGGAAAATGTAAATATTTTATTATGTTTTTCGACATATAAAATATGTATTTATTTTCAATAGTACATGACCTGTGGCTTATATTATGATCGTTAAATGCGGTTGGTAATTAATGTTATGGTTATTAATCAGTAGAATTTTTTATAAAAACATGTCTTGATATAATAAATTTTGGCCGTTAAAAAAATTTTTTAATAAATTTTCTATGGAATGAAAAGATTTCATTGAAACATGCATAAGAAAATGTAGCGTACATATTTTATTTGCTGAATACATAACTTTTATTAACATCAATATTAAAAGCTAAGTTTTTTTTATATTTAGTTTTATTCATTAAAAAAAAAAAAATTAAAAAAATGTATATATGAAGGATAATAATGAATACACACATAAAAAAAGCGTATAATGTTGAGAATGAAAATCAGATTTATATGAGTGTTGAGGTGAAGAACCGAATAATATATAAGAGTGAAAGGGTTAAAGTTGGTTATGAGTGGCCTTTGAATTGACATCCTAATTAAATAAAAAGGTCTCTTTCTCGCATGTTGTGGTTGGTGTTATTTCATAGCTTGAGGGTATTTCTGTCGGCTTCGTCTATAGTTATAATAAAAAAGAGAGAAAATATATACTTTTCTATAGAAATTCTTAAGAATTAACGAGACTGGCATTCTTCTCTATTTTTTTTATGATTCGTGACTTTTAATTTAATTTAATTTTTTTTTCTTTAGAATAAATAATAATTTATTAGAATTTTAATTAGTATTATTAATCAATAACTCTACCAAATATTATGTTTCTGTGGATGACAAGTAACCTCTCAGTAATTACATTTCTAATCTCAATAGTTATGCACAAGTTAATACAAGGTACTATTAGCAGAAAATATTTATTCAGGAATTTATTCTTCATATTTTTTTTTCCAAACAAAAATAGATAAAATAATATTTTATAATAGAAGTAAAAACAAAAAATTGTACATATTTTTAGCAGAAAACTCGTAAGAAAATTCCGCAAGTAAAAGTTTAATAAATTCCATGAAATAGTTGTAGTGTTTAATACCTACATTATAAAAGAATGATTTGCATCTGTAGAACAAATTCTTACTGTTGCAAACTTTTTCAAGCAAAAATTCAATTATTATGTAGCCTCTACGAATTTTCTGCAGATATTACATTTTTTTTAAAAAGTAATCTGGTTGTATACATGATGTAGTACAAAAAATAAAAATTGTTAATTTTATTTTATAAAACTAAGTGCATATTTAAAAAAAATATGTTATTTATGTTATTGAAATCTAGATGGCGTTTTATCTCGCAGCAGAAAAGCTTTTTCAACGTTATATAAGTAGCTCGCAAGGAATTAAAAAATCACATCATCTATAATGAAATTTAATTTACAATCTGAACCGTAATAAATTTGCAGTGTTTTTTTTTGGAGTTGACAAAATTATTCAAAGTTAACTACGAACATTTACATTATAAAATTGAATTGATAATATTGAGTTATATATGTTAAAAAATTGAATATTTTTTAAAATAAATTTACAATACAATACCTGCGTTTATCGTATTTGTGTTTTTATTCCCATTTATCAAATTAATAAGACTTTTATGAAACCTTATAATTCAAAATTTTAAAATAATAAATTGAGGCACACAGATTTAAATAATATTTTTGATATTACAATTTTTTTTTTAAATTAGACTAAATTTATTAAAGTTATTAACTTTTTAAATTATCATTACCATTGATATGGCTACCATCATTCTAAACCAAATCATAACTTGAAAAATAACAACAAAATTAAGTCAATTTAGTTGCCGATTAAACTTTTATCAGTTTTAATTGCTTTGCATATAATCTTTTGATATGAAAAAAAATCAATTAAAAGTTTAATAAATTCAAGTATTAATTTTAACGCCAGCTCAGGCCATCTACTGACTCATTCTTATAGAAGTATTTTGTCACTGCTGTTTTTCTTCTGTAACTTACTACGAGTTAGTGGTATTTTCAAAGATATTACTGAACGTAAAAAATTTTTTGTAATTTCACTGGAAACTTACTGCTAGCTATTTAAAAAATTGAAAACAATAAAATAAAAAATAGTTTCTTGAATTTAAAATGCACAAATAAATACAGGAAAAAGTTTGTAGCATATAAAAAGTTTATGGTATTTGAGTTTAAAAAATAAATAATGTGACATAAAAATATGTCTTTTTCTCTATAAACTTATATACAAATTCTATATATATAGCCGTTAACATTAACAGAATTGTTGAATATAGTTTTGGTTCAAAACACTCAGTTTCCAACTGTCAAATGCACTGAACCCATACGAGTATAAAGGCAAAAGCTTGTTCTATGTCCAGGTTAAAACGTTGAAATACGAAAGTGCAAACACGTGAACTAAAATCAAAGTACATTTCTACATAAGTTTAGGAAATGCATATACGTAGTTTATTGCACTATATCAGAAACTGTTCACTGAATATAAGTCTTCCTATACTTTTTTATTTTCAATTATTTCAGCTATTCATCTATATATGCAAGTTTATACACATAAAAGGAAAATTCAGAGAGAAGGAAAATAATTTTGGAGGATTTATAGGATATATCGATTGGTGAAGCTTATAATATATAGAAAGCAATATCTTCTAACGTCAATTTTACTTCCGATTTTATACAGGCTAAAAAATACATACCAACATGCATAAATACATGAATAACTTTGATATATGAGCAAATTGTAATACAACACCAATAATCGAATGTTATTGTATTATATTCCGACAACATTCAGCATCACGATTCGTCAGCTATGTAAAGCTTCTCTATAAATGTATTATACAAATGCTCAGAATAAATTTTCAAATCTCGTCTCTTGTATCTTATCTTCTATTTTACAGTTATATGGATTATATATAGACCAGAATGCAGTTTTAGTTTAATATATAGAAATTCCTCTTTCAACCACAAGAGCTTCTCTATGCATATTTATATACCTATATTATACATGTTTGTTCGTTCGATATGCTACAGTTAAGGCTTCTGATTGGACGCGAGCCATGAAATTTAATACTGATTTTAAACGATTATATTATTAATGAAATAATTTATTCATTATTATCGCTTTAAATTTTGAATTATTTATAATATTTATAGAAAATTTTATTATTTGTCTATTTCACGGTTCAGTTTGTGAAAGGATTTTTAACCTTAAAATGTTAAGAGTAAATTATTACTGTATTTTTATTTATTAAAACGGTGTAATTTATTTTAATATTTTTATTTTTTTTTTATAGAAAAATATATTTACGATCATTGTGACATTGCTAGCGTCTTTTCAAAACGTATTGTTACAAAGCATGTGATATTTTTTTATTTTAACCCATTAGTGCCGGGGCGGAAGTAGACGGAAACTCAATGAAAACTCTAAGATTTTCAGTAGATAGAAGGCTAAAAATCGTACCCTATAGGTAAAATGTCATGCTTTTTCCAAATCCGTCGTTAGTTTTGACCTACCACCCTTCTAAATGCCCGAAAAATAGGGGTGAAAAGGGGTAAAACGAGAGTTTTGAGAAAACGACGGATAAGAGACTGTTAATGTTAAAAAATATAAATAAAAAGATCATGAAATATCATTTTCAGATGTAAGATTTATATTTTGTATGGAAAAATTTGACTACATATCTTATTGGGTAAGTTCTCCACCCTTATCTTGTGAATAGGGGTGGTTTTTTCAAAAACTTTGAAAATACATTTTATTTTGTTTTTAGTGGAGTCCCATTAGTAAAATTCGCTGCTAAATCCGAATTTAATGTTGGCATTGAGATACAACCCCTTTGAACACTCAAAAATAGGGGTGGAATGGGTAAATTGGACCGTAAAGTTTTAAAAATAGCTAAATGTTTAAAAATCTGATTTTTCTACTGAATCGATACCAAATGTTACTTCTAAGGTAAATTTCTTCAAGCATTCGAAATAGGGGCTATTGGGGTAAAGTGGACTATTTTGCAACCCCTAAACGATAAATAGGGTTCGTTTTTTCAAAAAATTAAATAAAATTTTTTTTTTGTTTTTAATAGAGTCCCACTTGTAAAATTTGCTGCTGAATTCAAATCTAATGTTTGTTTTGATATGTAAGCCCTCTGAATACTCAAAAATGGGGGTGGAGCGGGTAAAATGGACCATAAATTTTTAACAATAGCAGAAATGTTTATAAATCTTATTTTTCTACTGAATCGATATCAAATGTTATTTCTGAAGATAAATTTCTGCGGGCATTCGAAATAGGGGTGGTTGGGGTAAAATGGACCATTTATCGTTTAGGGGTTGCAAAATGGTCCATTTTACCCCAATAGCCCCTATTTCGAATGCTTGAAGAAATTTACCTTAGAAGTAACATTTGGTATCGATTCAGTAGAAAAATCAGATTTTTAAACATTTAGCTATTTTTAAAACTTTACGGTCCAATTTACCCATTCCACCCCTATTTTTGAGTGTTCAAAGGGGTTGTATCTCAATGCCAACATTAAATTCGGATTTAGCAGCAAATTTTACTAATGGGACTCCACTAAAAACAAAATAAAATGTATTTTCAAAGTTTTTGAAAAAACCACCCCTATTCACAAGATAAGGGTGGAGAACTTACCCAATAAGATATGTAGTCAAATTTTTCCATACAAAATATAAATCTTACATCTGAAAATGATATTTCATGATCTTTTTATTTATATTTTTTAACATTAACAGTCTCTTATCCGTCGTTTTCTCAAAACTCTCGTTTTACCCCCTTTTCACCCCTATTTTTCGGGTATTTAGAAGGGTGGTAGGTCAAAACTAACGACGGATTTGGAAAAAGCATGACATTTTACCTATAGGGTACGATTTTTAGCCTTCTATCTACTGAAAATCTTAGAGTTTTCATTGAGTTTCCGTCTACTTCCGCCCCGGCACTAATGGGTTAAGTAAAATTACATAAATTATAAATGAAATTTTAGAAACTACTTGTTAGTAAAATTTTATAAATTGGTTCAAAATACCTACATCTTTTACTCCCCAAAATTTAAGCTTGCCGATTAAAAATGTTTTATCAGTGTGTTGACTTATAATAATATTAATTTTTATTACCATGCTTTAAAAATAGAGCGTCTTTTTTAAAAAATCCCATGCTTAAATTTTTCTCGCAAATGAAATGACTTTTCAAGATTATATAAACATATTCGTGTTACGTAGAACATTTAAAAATAAATTAAAAGTAAAATATAAATTTACTAAAATACTTGTACTAATTTTTCTAAAACTTCTTTGGATCCCGAGCGAACCTTTCGGGTGGATTGCCACCATAAGTCACGCGGCGAACCGGCGGCCCTAAGGAGGGCCTCCGACGGGCCGCCGGTTCGCCGCGTGACTTATGGTGGCAATCCGCCCGACAGGTTCGCTCGGGATGGTACAGTCTTCAATTATTTGAGACGTTTCTGGTATCGCACGCAGCGCCTTTTGGTATATCGTGACAGCACCAATAGCGCTGGTATTATTATAAGTAAATAGTTGGTATCGTCAGAGTGCCACAAAAACAATTTTATTAAAAA
Source organism: Anagrus nilaparvatae (assembly GCA_022575985.1). Lineage (NCBI taxonomy): Eukaryota > Metazoa > Arthropoda > Insecta > Hymenoptera > Mymaridae > Anagrus > Anagrus nilaparvatae. The sequence continues at coordinate 256,656 of JAKSXM010000205.1, forward strand.
ATATTAATAATTAAATTATAGTCGGTATAATAAGTTTTGAAAAAATAAACATATATTTTAAAATTTACTAGTTTAGGATCGAAGATATTATTATTGTAATATTATTATTGTGAAACATTATTATTGTATTATTTTCATATTTAAATATTTTATCATCTGGGGCTGGATGCTAAAGTGATTGCATGGTCTATAGCAGGTGTATACAAATTAAATATAGTCCTATACATACTTGTTCAACTATCTGTATAGAAAAATGTAGATCATATTGGTGCTGTATAGTATATGTACACAGAATGCAATACAGATACCAATACAGATATTAGTTTTGCATATCTAATATACTAAAAATATTATTTTACCTAAAATATTAAAAATAATTAATATACAAACAATTTCACGCAATACACCAAGTCGGTAGCGACACAAGACCAACTTTGTTTCTCTATATAATACCAGGTATATTGTACTTGTGAACACACTAATACTGGTGCTGCCAGGATACCAAAATGCGCTGGGTCTAGGGGTTTTACTAACATTTTTTTTATACCTCAAACTTAATATTGGCGGTTCATTATTTTTTCTGCATTTGTGTCTCGGTGGTAACCAACGGTATTATCCAAAATATGTATTACTGCTAAGAGTGGATAAGAAATGAAGAAATAAAAAAAAAGAGAAGGTATCAAACTAAAATTTTGGAGTGTTAAATTTTGATTACAGACAAAAGTTTGATATTATTATTAAGATACAATGTTCAGTGAATTTTATAATGTTATCGTATATCTGTCCATATATATTTAACAAAAAATTTTACCTTTTAGAGTAAAAAAAACAAATTAATTTACAAGACACGCTATTAAATAAGAAAAATAAATTAATACTTTTTCTAAATAATTTCAAAAACAAAAAATATTTCTATCAATATATAAAATTACTTTTAGATTGGATTTTTTCTTCTTAAATCTAACAAAAAAATAAATAGATATCAAGTCTCCTTCCCAATAATATTAAGTTTTTTTTTCTATCATTGTTACGAAACCAAGTCAGAAAGATATTAATCATAGTACAGAGTTTCACTTTAATTTAAAAAAAAAAAAAACAAGAAATTTTTGTTTCATTTTCTTTTTTTTTTATATTCAAGTAACACAATCTATGTTTGGTCAGCCACCTAAGAAAGATAAGAAATAACTGTTATTATACTTTTTTTTGTTAAAAATAAACGCTTTTATATATAATAGATTGTCTTCTTTTTTATTTTATATATATAAGAAAAGATATAAGTGTCAGTCATTTTGAGCAAAGTAATAGCCATGGTCTCTTATATAAGATTTATATATATCACATACACACACATCTTTTATATATATATAATCGTAAAATATATTTGAAATGAGATAATTAATGCCATGGGCAACAACAACAAACCATATATATATATTTTATATACTTTTTTTTATGTACATAATAAAAATATCTAAAAGAAAATTTGATGAAAAAAGTAAACTATATAGTATGACATATAATAAGAAAAGAAAATGTCGTCATATAAAATAGATCTCTATATATTTTCTTGATGCAATTTTCTTTGAGTAAAAATTTCAAGCTTGATAGCTTAAAAAAAAAAGTATAAGTAAATAAATATAAGAACGATCGTAGTTATACATAAAACTTATGCTTGTCTATTTTTATTTTTTTTACAGAAAAAAAACGTATCTTATATATTTTTAATATCTCAATCGATATTACTTTCATATATCTATAACGTCAAAGACAATTTTTATGTAAATTTATCGAGAAAAAAAATAAATTTATTTACCCACTTTTTTTTAGGTTTATCTATATTACATTTTTAATTTAATGATACGTATATTTTTTTAATATTATCTCGTATAAAGTCTTTTTAGTAAATGAAAAATATATTTTATTTTATATAGTTTTTTATTTTTAAGGTTTATACTCAGTACCTAGCTACATTAATTTTAGAAAATATTTTATTTTACCCGACGAATTTTCTAAATATCTCTTATGATCTCCGCTCATCTTTTCAGATCTCCAAGAGATCACAGGAGATCAGAAATGATACCAAATTTCGAGTGATTTCTTAAGATTTAAATGGATCTAAAATAATCTCCAGAGATCACTGAGGTAAAAAAAAAGTTTTGAAAGAATATTTAGAATCATTAAGCAAAGTTGCAAAAACATAAACTTAATTATTTTACCATTTTATAAAATTTTACCATTTTACCTTATTTTTTGACTTTATTTAAATTTAAGAAAATGCTACTATTAATAATTTTACTTAAATTTGGAATACACAGTCAAGATAGAATCTAAAAATAAGTTGGATTTCAAATTTTTTGCATAAAGATTCTTACTTTTTTATTTGAAATCCCAAAATATAAGAGACTGTTAATAAATGATTTAAATATTTTAGTATCCAATATTTTACCAATGAAGATACTATCACATTAAGGTTGATAACATAGTTGAAATGAAACATTTAATTGTTATTGAAAATTATATTAACAAGAAGCCTCATGTTTATATTGTTATTAAGTATGTAACGAATAAATACATTTATTTAATTAGATTATTTTAAAAGTTCATTTTTAAACATTAAATTAATTTACAAAAACCAAAAGATAATTTAATTAATAGATTATAAATTAAAACTTCTAAACTTTCTAGCCAATTAATAATTTTAATTTTTTTAACACAAAGTAGATATCTGGTGCGCTTCACTGTCGAAAAGATTTGATAATCATTTTAAAAAACAGTCAAAAATAATGCCCAGTAATCAACTCTAGTTAAATTGTTAGTTCGAGTTTGTAAATCTATATTTATAGGGATCCTATTTTTTGGTTCCTCAAAGAGGAACCATTGTGTTAGGTCAAAATTTGATTTTCTATTTTTTGGCATATAAGCACGTTTTGGGACCCCAGGAAGCTAAAAAACCTGTTTTTAAAAAAAGTCTGTATGTGTGTGTGTGTGTGTGTGTGTGTGTACGTATGTAATCGGTGATATTTCACAAATATTATGGAATTAAGACCTAATTTTTTTTTCAAAAATTTTTTCACCAAGAAATCTCGAGGTACTTTTTTTTTTTTTTGATTTGGATGTAATACCTCATTTATTTCCATGAAAGTACTTATATTTGAAAGTATGGTCTTTACATGATATCTCGAATCGGATGCTTAATTTTCTGAAAATTTTTTTTCTAAAATTTTTTTCACAAAAAAATACAAAAAATACAAATTTTTTTTTTCTTTTTGGACGTAGTACCTAATTTATTTCCATGGAAGTACTAGTTTTAAGAACCTTGTTTATTGTTATTTTTTGGATCTGATACTTAATTTTTTCAAAATTTTTTTTGTCAAAATTAAAAAAATAGAAAAATTAAAAAAAATGCAATATTTTTTTTTTTTTGGGTGTAATACCTCATTTATTTCCATGAAAGTACTTATATTTGAAAGTATGGTTTTTACACTATATCTCGAATCTGATACTTAATTTTCTGAAATTTTTTTTTCTAAAATTTTTTTCACAAAAAAATACAAAAAATACCAATTTTTTTTTTCTTTTTGGACTTAGTACCTAATTTATTTTCATGAAAGTACTACTTTTAAGAACCTTGTTTATTGTAATTTTTTGGATCTGATACTTAATTTTTTCAAAATTTTTTTTGTCAAAATTAAAAAAAAATAAAAATAAAAAAAACTGCAATATTTTTTTTTTTTTTTGGTGTAATACCTCATTTAATTCTATGAAAGTACAATTATCTGAAAATATTGTAACTAGTGATATTTCAAAACCATTATCGAATTAAGACCTAATTTTTTTTTCAAACATTTTTTTATCAAAAAATCTCAAACCCCCCCCTTTTTTTTTTATTTTGGATGTAATACCTCATTCATTTCCATGAAAGTACTTATACTTGAAAGTATGGTTTTTACTTGATATCTCCAATCTGATACTTAATTTTTTGAAAATTTTTTTCCTAAAATTTTTTTCACAAAAAAATACAAAAAAGACGAAACTTTTTTTTCTTTTTGGACGTAGTACCTAATTTATTTCCATGAAAGTACTAGTTTTAAGAACCTCGTTTACAGTAATTTTTTGGAATTGATACTTAATTTTTTCAAAATTTTTATTATCTAAATTAAAAAAAAAGAAAAATAAAAAAAATTGCAATATTTTTTTGGTGTAATACCTCTTTTAATTCTATGAAAGTACTAATATTTTAAAATATTGTAACCAAACTCATTTATTTCCATGAAAGTACTTATACTTGAAAGTATGGTTTTTACTCGATATCTTGAATCTGATAATTAATTTTTTGAAAATTTTTTTCTCCAAAATCTTCGTCACAAAAAAATACATAAAACACCAAATTTATTTTTCGTTTTGGGCACATCTAATTTATTTTAATGAGAGTACAAGTTTTAGAAATTTAGTTTATAGTAATTTTTTGTATCCGATCACAATTTTTTTTTTACTTCGATATAAATTATAACACACAAGAAAGAGTGATGGAAATCTTGCCTCTTTTTGTCTTCCTTGGATTATTTTGCTCGTTGCTATGTTTATTTATGTATGCAGCTTAATGAAATTATAAACAATAATAAACAGCCTAAAAATATTAAATGGTTGCATTTTAAAATTAAGATTTAAAAGTTATATTGGCATTTTTTAAAGAATCAAACAATTTATAGAATTAAATAATTTATTATTTTGTGATTAATAGAAATAATATAAATAATGTTAAAATCTTGAAGCAATTAATGTGGCTATTTTTTTTATTACAAAATATTATTATTATTATTATTATCATTGTTGCGGAAGATTGGTCAAATGCAAGGAGTACACTGAGAAAATAAATGATAAGAAATTATTATAAATCCTGGTAAAAACTCCTATCTTTTTATAATAATTGAGCGAATATTTGTAATTTTCGCATCGTTACCAACCATTTCTTTTATAAAAAAAAATAAAATTAGCTTTTTTTATATTTCTCTCTTTTTAATTATGCAAAAATGATTTAAAATCCATTAACGCCGGCGCGACCAATCCATGGACGCTAGAATTTTCACTTTAATAACAAAATGATCTTAATAATCTACTTTACCAGCTACTAAAAACGAAAAATGTATGTATAATTTTTGTAAATTAAGATTACAGCCCATTGTTTGAGGAACCTCAGTGCCAGCTAGTTGGCAGGGTATTATATATTACAAATACCATTTTCTCAATATTTAGAGAAAGCCGATTTGCATTTAACCAATGGTACACAGTATTAAGAACATTGGAAATTTTTCTACTTACTAAATCTCAAGATTTATCGCTAAAAATTAAAGCTGTGTCATCATCATATGAAACTATTATTTCGTCAGAATGAGAATTAAAAAACCTCATTTATGGTAAAATGTCAAGGCTTTTGTCAAATCTAAATAGGTGACAATAGTAGGGATACTCTGATCAATAATACTGTAGAAGATATTAGTACATAGATAATACAACCCAGCCTCTTTAGTACCGATGCTCTTCCTGATTTCAAATTCCCTCTCTAACAGTATGTTATTTCTATTTATGAAAACTATTTAACCAATCTTATGTGTACTATTTTTTCAAAAATTTTCACGAGATTAGATATTAATGAGATTAGCCTATAATTTGTAGTGTGATGATTATCACTATTTTTATAGATCTGTATTATATTTGCAGTTTTGAGACAGTTAGGCCATCTTTCATTAATGATACATAAATTAAAAATATATTCTAGAGGTTTTACAATAAAGTTAGATAAATTTTTTATAATGCTCATATTTAATTTCTCAGCACCACCAGCTTTATTAGGTATTTTGGTTATAATAGATAATATTTCTTTGGATGTAGTGGCATTTAAGTAAAAAGTTTTATCACATTTTTTCAATAAATTGTAGTTTTACATTAGTTTATTTTTTCCTTTGTTATTTTATTTACTAATTTATTACCAATACTACTGTAAAAGGAATTAAGGGGGATCATTGGGTACGGCGCTCGAATTTCGAGTGATTTTTGAGTGTAAATAAAAAAAGAACGGTTCGAGGAAATTTAATGAAATTTTTTTTATTAATAAAGAATGTATTTAAGATTACAAAAAAAATTTTTTTTTTTTGTTTCCATGACGTCATGCCGGTGTATGAGAGATTATTGAGAGGCACAAAAAAAAAGGTGCGTTGCGGTGTGCAGGATAACCCAATTTAGGATCGTCTGAAAAAAAAAAAATATATATATTATTTTTCTTAAGGCTTAAAGCTAGGGATTGACGTAGAGCTTTTTCCAAAATTTCCATTTTTCACGCTGTGACGGAAAAAATAAAAAAAAAGTCAAAAAAGTGCCTTGTTTTTTTTTTTGTAATCGGTCCTAAAAATTTTCTGGGGCAGTTATAAAAAAAAACTAAACGTCAATCCCTGGCAAATACTGTGAAAAGTTACTTGTGAAAAGGGCAAATTAATCGGTTGAGTAGTTTTTCCGTAATCGTGCACACCGATTTGAAAAAACACGTTTCGAGAAAAACGCGTTTAAAGTTTGAAAACAAGTTTTTCCATATTAAAATTAAATTTTTTTTTATTTTAATTTTTTTTCTGTTGGTACAACTTATTAGGAAGAGAATAAAATAAGAAAATTGAAAATCGGTTCAGTAGTTTTGGAGTTGTGTCATTCAAAAGATTGAAAAACGCGTTTTTAAAAAATGAGCAAAAATTTTAATCGTCGAAAAAAACAAAAATATGAGTTGAAAATTACTTAAATACTTAACTTACCAATCTTATGCGATTCCGGGACCATGCAGCAATCCTTCAATTTCCTCAAATTCCATCTCTTGAGCAGCATTTTCTTCTCTTAATCCAATTTTCCGGTTTTTAGCTAACTCGGTACTTAAAATGCTGTCTGATGCTTAATTTTGAATATTTTTAACACTAATACACAGATATGTGTTTGTATATATGTATAATATCAATATAATATGATAATATAACAAAAAGAATCAAATATTAGACCTATTAACGGTATTCAAGCAGTAGCTGCGTTCAAATTTTAAAAATATACGTCTTGCGGCGCGCACTATTACGCCTCATAGAATCAAAAATAAAGCGAGTTTCAAAACAAAAATTTTTTTCCATATTCTTGAAACATATACAAATACATTAAAAGAAAAAAAAAATTTTCGATAACGGAAAAAAAATTACCCAATGATCCCCCTTAAATTCATTAGTAATTTTAAGCTTATGAAATATTTTTTATTATTTTATTTGATAAGTAATTACTAGTAATTAATATTATTAGTAATTTTTTGTTTAGTGTTAATTCTAGAACTTATAAATTGTCATAGATTCCTAGCATTATTTAATATCTTTTTTATTTGATCATTGAGATAGTTTGATTTAGCAGTTGAAAGAATTTTTTTTTAATTTTTTAAGTAGGTTTGGTGTTGCTTTTTAAGAGTTAAATTTCCAGCATCATCTTTATATTTCATATAGAGTTTGAATTTTGAGGACGAAGATTTAATTAAACCAGAGGTAATCCAAGACTGCCATTTTTATTTTTATTATTTTTATTATTATTTTTATAATTTTTGTTGAATAATAAACAACAGTATGTTTAATATCTTATATAAGATAATCAAGAGAATGGTCAGGATCTGGAATTTCCAAAACTGAGTTCCAGTAAAAATAAGATGTTAGATAGAGCATTTATTTATAATCAAAAAATTCATAACTATTATTATTATTGCTATATGTGTAACTTGAATCAATTGATAAAAATAGGAGATGGTGATCAGTAAATGACTCTTTTAATTTACGTGAAGTAAAATTATTGAATTCAGATTTTATGAATATGTTATCAATACAAGTGCCACCATGAACGTTAGAGGAATTAGGTCTTATAATGTTATTAAAATAATAAATAAATTCATATTCAAAGAAATTGTTGATAAGATTTTCACTATTTATATTATTTCACAATAAGTCAACTATGATATAATTTTTATTATTCTTATTATTAATTAAAAATTTTGTAATGGGTATGAAATAATCTTCTTTTTTGATATCATGACATCTGAATGTAGATGTAATTTTAAAATTTCTGTTATTTAATTTTAACAGAATACTTAAAAAATTGACTAAAGTTTTATTTTTGCTTTTAGGATATATAATTATTTCCTCAATCATAATTTGGTGTTTAAGATCAGATTTAATAAATATGACAGAACCATCTGATCTAATGAATTTAGAATTATTATAGTACATTTGATAAACATTTAAGATGGGACAGGGAAGATGCCATATCTCAGAATAAATTATAATAGTAGGCATAGATTTTATTTTACCTATGAATAGCTCAAGCTCTTCTAAATGGAGCATTTATGCTTCTAATATTAACATGCATTATAGTAATGTTACTAAATTTAAAAAGAGTATTAAAAGATTTTATGTCATCACTTTCTGTTTCAATATTCTAGACTTAATTCTTCATAATCTTCAAAAAATTTATTCACTACACAATATGCGTTTTTAGCATTATCAGAATTCACTTCTTGGACGTTGAACTTTTATTTAAAGATTTCTTAATTGTATAAAAATTTTTATGTTTATTATTAGAGTCTTGTTTTAATGCAGTTTTTTTAACATAATTTTTGATACTTTTTCCAAAATTTGGTATAACGGAGCATCAGAAAAATCAGTGTTATAACGACCATTTTAATTTTATTTTTTAGGCAATTATATTTGTTAGTGTCTGTAATTGAGTGATTAATGTTGAGTCTAGTTTTGATATTGAATTTTAAATGAAGAAATGACCAGTTAACTCAACTTATTTTATCACTTTTACATTTCTTTAGTGAGTGTTCACCACCACAATTGATACAGACTACAGTGTTTAGGAATTTTTTATAACTATGAGTCAAAATATCACTTTTTCCTCAAGGAAAGATGTTAAAATCAGTGAAACATTTGCAGTGTTAATGACCTACATAAATAAAGAAATCTCTGTTATGAATATGTGAGTATAACGCACTTGTGTGATCGAGAATTGTTATGTATGTATTATGTTCATCCTTGTAAGTATGTAATACTTTACCATTTACTATCATAACAATAGAAGTTTCTATTATTTATGTCTTCTTCAAGTTCATTCAAGGCTAGTTCATTGTCAATGCTAATGACTTTTATCCTTGGGTTGTTCTTTTTTTCAAGGTTAATATCATATTCATTGTTTATATATTCTTTTTTAATAATATCTTCTATCCTGTCAGTCACTTCTTTTGTAGCACATTTAACTTCTGTTTGTTCTTTTTTATTATTTGCAAAAACTCCATTAATTAGTAATTTAATATTTTTTGTAAGAAAGAAGTGATGTTGTTGTAAGTATGATTGATATTATTTATTTCTTTGTTTTCAGGGCAAATAATAATTTTAAAAAAATTGTCAATTCTATGTTCTTTTTCTGAGTTAATAACTTCTGCATACGTCTTATCATCAGTTTTCTTGCTTAAATGATCAATTTTTTCACGGAGCAGTGATTTTTTATTAAATAAAACAATTTATTTTATCTTATCTTAGTTGCTTTCAAATATATGTACTTACGCAATATATTTGTCGACAATATTTATGCATTAAATTTTGCGATTTACTTTTATCAAAATATTATATGGAGGTTATTTGAAATTCATGTAAAAAAAAATTGTTATCTAAATGATCAGAGACAAGAGGCGAAAAGGGATAATTATACTCTTTTTTCTTATTAAGAAAATAATTTTTTTGTGAAATAAAGAATTTTCTATTAAATGAAACTCGATTAATTCCAAAATTTCAGCCTCGCTTCACGTACGAGTAAGTAATATTGTGTCTTAGACTCAATCTTACAGTATCCATAAACAATTTTCGTTAACTTTAAATAGTAGTTATCATTATTGAATCATTAAAAAAGAAAATTTTATAAAATAAATATATTAATATGACAACTTTTAACGATTAAAAAGTCTTTTTTTATTAACAAGATTTAGACGTTTCACAGTTGAATGCCTCTTCAATACAATAAATAATAAAAACAGATTGATAAATCAAAATCAAAAAATTCAATAATGTATTTAATAATTCATGTAATTCACAGTACATTAATTATAAAAATTGGATAAAATAAATTTAACCGTATAATATAATTATGGAACGAAAATTGTGTATGGATACTGTATAAGATTGAGTCTAAGACACAATATTATTTACTCGTACGTGAAAATTTTTTAGATGTAATCGAGTTTCATTTAAAAGAAAATTAAATTTTATATTTCACAATAAAATAATTTTCTGAAAAAGAAAAAAGAGTATAATTATCCCTTTTTGCCTCTTATCTCTTATTATTTAAGTTACAAATTTCTTTGACATGAATTTCAAATAACCTCCAGTTTGATAAAAGTAAATTGCGAAATTTTATGCATATATACTATCGACAGATCTATTGCGTAAGTACATTTATTTTTAATAAATTCAACTAAGATAAGATAAAATAAATTGTTTTAGTTAATATGAAATTTCAAGATCATACATTAAAAAAATGAGCCAATTAATAACTTTGTTGTTAATGATTGAAATAACCTTTGGAAAGTTTTATCAAAAGCCTTTATTTCTCGAATATCAATGGAGCTATATAGATTTTGACTGGCCTACTCTAGAAATGAAACAACAATATATTGCTAATGGTGATTATAACTACTCTAAAATTGTAGCTTCGGATGTGGATCGAGAAAAAAGTGAGATTTTACTTTCAAGTAAATTAAATTCAAGAAAATTATTCAATCGTGATTCTAAATTTAATTTTGTTGTATTAGTTTTTGTAAAATTTCGACTAGGCTGTTCTCTGTTTTAAATTTACTCTGTTTGAATTTTCAAGTAATTCAAGCAAATTTCAAACAGAGTGAGCTGACGGAGATGATTTATTGTACACTTGAGTTTAAACAGGCATCCTAGAGATAATTGCTTTTTTGGCTTAAAGCCTTAAAAATCAAGTATTTTACTATTTATTATAAATAATTAAAAATTTTTAAATCAACTTTTATTGTTATCGTTTCTTAACAACTAAATTTTACTACCTATTTATTAATATTTTTTTAATGCTAATTTTCATAATTATTTCAAGTTTTACTTCAGTTTCATGTCCTACCATTTTATTTAAACAATAATAAACTTTTTGGATTATGATTCATATACGCGTAAATTGCGGAGCTCAGACTTTGAAAATATATAAAAACAACAATCCATGAGGTAATCTTAATTGATTCTTGCGGGACTTAAACTTAAAAACTTTGATCCTAGGCTAATTCCCAAAAGAATTTTTAGAAAGTCGTGGAATCCGAAAACGGCCCAATACTTCAATCTGTATCAAATACATATGTAGTAGATTATTAAGATTATGATTACTTGATTTTTTTCTTAGCTATATTTGGTAGAGGCCGCACATTTATGTCTATAATAAGAACAAAAGGTGTACCTGTTACAATGACTGTAGTCACTAATAAAATGGGACCATCTGGACCTCTTTTAATCCCATATCCAAGCTGGGAGTGGTATGATAATAAATTAGGATGTGACAGTATCATTAATGTTTACATGTTTACGGTTGGTCTTTTCATTTTAAGTAGCACTCTTCTACTTTCATTCAACTTATATTCAATATTTTGAAGATTGATAAATGTAATCGGTTATGGATGCTGGATACAGGAAACATTGATATGATTTATACTTGTCCAGCAAAACTGTTAACTTTCCATTTAGCAACAGATAGACTAATAAATAAGCGATGGATACCAGATCTCGTTGCACTAAATAAATCGGGAAAAGGACTACTAATATCTCCAACAATTTATTACGAAGATTTAGACTTTTATTGTCAACAACCCACGGTTTTTAAAAAATTATATTTAAATTATTAATAATGTCTTACGTAATATTTTTATACAAATACTTTACAGGTATTTGTGTCAGATGTTGAAGGCAGAGGTTTAGTGGTAATGCATAACGAATTATTTTGGCGTATTGAAGGACCAATACTTGAACCTGTTCCTCAGTTTTCTAATTTCCTCATAGCAGGGGAATCTTTTTATTTACCTGGTGGAGTTTTTGGCTTAGCAGTAAGTCCAAGACTTAATGATAATTCACGATTTCTGGTCTTAAGACCATTAGCTTCTAGATCTTTGTATTTTGCAAAAATCGAAGACATTATATTATCAAAAAATAAAATACCACCTAATTTTCTATACAAAAAAGACATTTTACCCAGTCAAGCATCAACAATGACATTTTCATCAGATGGAACATTATTTTTTTCATTGACTGCTGAAACTGCTACAGGTTGTTGGAACATTCATAAAAATCTCGTTCCAAGCAATATTGTAAGTTAATGAAATAAATTGAATTAAAATAAATAAACTAGAATATTGACAATTATTTTATACAGGGAATTATTGTACAAAATTCGAAGGCATTACAGTTCTCAAGTGGATTAAAAATGATAAATCATTTAACCGTTGATCAAGTATATGAAGAAAGTTTACTTACAATAACAAACAGGTTTCAAAAAGTCGTTCGTAATACTTTAAATTTTAATGAAATAAATTTTCGCATTTTAAGAATTCCAATAGATGCTGCAAAAGCTAATACGGTTTGTGACATATATCCTTACAGTCGTCCTTACTATTAACAAAATAGAACATATTATAATAATCGTGAATTGAAATAAAAAGCGAGATTTAAAATTTAATGAAAACTATATTTTATTTTAATGAAAATTTTAATTGAAAAATATGTTAAGAAAATAAGTTTTTAAGAATTTTCTGTTTATTCTTAAAAAATCTTATAATACATAAAACAGATGTATATCACTCGGTAAAAAGCGTTTTTTAACACGAAAAAGATTAAATACCATGTTATAAATCATATAAATGATTGTTTTAGAACAAAATATCTTTAAAAATAATTCATGCATTATAAAACCTTTTTTCGCGCATGCGCAGGGCATTAAAAATAGACCTTCGAGATTTATTTATTAAAAAAATCTTTTTACTCCAGTCAAAATACGGGGAGGGGGTTGTATTTTAGATTTGCTCTACTATAGATTTTTTGGGTCGCTAAACACGAAAATCGGGGTCTATTGTAAAGAAATGGGGGCTTCACCCTTAAATTTACAAAATCTACCCCCAAAAAGGTTTTTTTTTTTACATATTCTCGCTTTAAGCGCTCAGGTTTGCAACATAAGGAGTTTTTTTGGGTCGCTGATCAAGAATTTTGTCTTTTTTTTTCATAAATAATCATTATTTCACCCTTAAAATAGCTAAAACTACCCCTAAAACGGGTGTTTTTGTTATTTTCGCACTTTGAGCGTCCAGGATATACCCATATAGGTTTTTTGGGTCGCTATTCAAGAACTTCGACTCCTTTTTTGTGGTAAAATATTGATTATTTATGAAGAAGAAGTCGAAATTTTCGATTAGCGACCCAAAAAACCTATATGAGCATACCCTAAATGCTAAAATTACGAAAATAGCAAAAAAACCCTTTTAGGGGTAGTTTTAGTTAATTTAAGGGTGAAATATTGATTATTTATGAAAAAGAAGTCGAAATTCTTGATCAGCGACCCAAAAAACCCGTATGGTGCAAATCCGAGTGCTCAAAGTGCGAATATGTAAAAAAACCCCTTTTTGGGGGTAGTTTTTGCAAATTTAATGAAGCCCCCATTTCCTTACGAAAGGACTCCGATTTTCGTGTTCAGTGACCCAAAAAACCTATAATAGAGCGAATCTCGTGTTCACCAGTGAAAATACAACCAAACCCGTATTTTGACTGGAGTATTTTCAGGTTTAAAAAGTATTTTAGCCAGCGGTCTCTAATTTTAAATAGAACATGTTTATAGGCATGGGGGTATTTCAAGCATGTTATTTTGGGAGGGAGGTCAAATGGATTTAAAATAATTTCGATTTAGGGACTAAGAATAATTTAAGTTTAGGGACTTAGAATAATTTCGATAACGAGGTATAGAATAATAAGGATTTTAGGAGCTAAAAGTTATTTTTTTTCTGTAAATTATAAAGGCTTCAAGATTCAAAATATAAATTTAAATATATTTCATGTTCGTTGGTTGTGCGTTTCCAAAACGGTAGTAAGTTTTTTTATATTTTAAAAACGCATGCTCACTAAAAAAAATAATTATATCTCAAGATACTAATGAGTCTCAGATAAATGTAAACAATTACTCCTATAAAAAAATATTTGCAAACATGTGAAAATTTCAATTTCTATATTATTCAATTTATTTTCGAGTACAATAATTAATAATTAACTATTAACTATTAAAGAAATAGTTAAAAATTAACTATTTGTTTTCCCTTAAAGTACAAATAGGTAATGCATCAAAGAATTTCTAGTCTATACTTTGAAGACAAGTAAGAAGAAGGAGAAGAAAATTCTTTAGTTTATAACAAGCAATATATATATATATATATCTTTTTGAAGTCTTTATATATTTATAAGAAAAAGAAAATCACCTTATATATATCCCTTTAACTGTATATACCCTTTCTTTACATTATTTCTGCTTCGCACCACAATCTACCTCCTGGCGTATTTTCAATTTAAAATGTATAGTAAAAATAAATATATATATAGACAACTTTCAAACGATCTTATCGTTTTCAATACTTTACAAATTCCTATATATATGAAGAATAGAAAATAAAAAAGAAAAGATTAATTCAAGACTTTTCTCTTGCTTTGAGATTTCAAACAACAAAATAAAACTTAAATTTTTGTTTTTTAGATTGAAAAATGATACTTTATTGGAATGAAAAGAAACTTTTCTTGTAATCAATTGTTAAATGAATATTTTCAAATTTACTATTATTAGTCTTTGTTGACAATTTTTTTGAAATTCTTTTTTCATGTAATTTCTAAAATTCTATTGATTTTCTGAACTTGATTATAGCGAGATTATTACCCCATTGATCTATTGAATTTGAAACACCACCGTCATAATTTTCACGCTCAGAATGTTTTAAAATCAGTAAAAGGTAAAAATTAACAAATTTTAATTAAAATCGAGTAGATTTTTAGAAAATAATTAAAAAGTAAAATTATTTCTTAAAAACGTTCTAAATATTTTTATATTCAAAGTACTTATAAATTGTTAAAATTTTAAATCGAGGCGAAATTTGAAAATTTGATTACTATTGCTATTTTTTTTTTTTTTTTTTTTTTTTTTGTTACACGTCGAATTTTGGCAGCCATAAGTTCTTGGAATTCTTCACAAAATTTTTGCAGAATATTCTTTTGTAACTTTTTCAAGAATAAAATATTAAAAAAACTTACATTGTTTTGTTTCAATATATTGCTTTATAAAAAAGATATAATAAAGAATGCCATTTCTTCTTTTAAAAAGTAATACTTTAGGCGAAATAGTTATAATTAAAATAATGAGTTATAATTATACTCCAGTCAAATCGTGGTTGAAGGTGTTTAGTTACTGGTCATCACCAGATTTCATTTTGCTGAGGTTTTTGGGTAGCTGATCACGAATATCGGAATATTTTTTATGAGATATTTCCGCTAAATTTGCCAAGACTACTCCAATCAAGGATTTTTATGTATTCCAAATTAGAGTGTCCATTTTAGGGGTAGTTTTTGCATATTTAAGGGTGAAGTTCCAATTTCTTTTAAAATGCCCGGAAATTCGTGATCAGCGAACCAAAAACCTATAAAGACCAAATCTGGACATTTTGAGTTCGAATACATCCAAAATACTTCTTTGGAAAAGTAGCTTTTATAAATTTAAGGGTGTTTTGCTCATTTCTCCTAGAAAACACAGACCAATTTTGGTAACTATCAGTAACTAAACACCCCCTTCCCTTCTGAGACTTCTCTGGAGTATAATAGTACCTAGAAATACACAGAGTTTGATGAAACCAGAACGAGGACCCAAAAGATTTTAGAATTAATTACCAGCTTCCTCAACAAACGCGTAAAGTCTGCACAAGAAATCAAATCAACACACTTAATCAGAAACACTAGTAAGGGTGTTAAATTTGGTTGTAACACAGCTTCAGGCTTAAACACTAATTACTACACACCATATATAGTAAATAGTTCGTACAGTCCATGTAACATTTTTATCCAAGAAAACTTTAGTGCTCTAAAAATTAGATTTAGATAAATACCTAATTGCGTCAAGTATTTATTTTTAAGATTGGTTAAAACCAAAAATTTACATAATAAAATGTGTATTTTAAATCTAATAAAAATTTATAACAAAAAAGATTTTCTCTAACTAGAGTAATGTAATGTACTTTTTCATTGTTTCAATTTCGTAAATATAGATAAAAATATATATATATAAATAAAAAAGCTTGGAAAATCAAATCGCCAATTTCAGTGAACGAGGCGGTCTTTCAATGAGTAATACACAATTTTCTATAAAAAAATTTTATACGTATATATAGTATGCATCGATGGTTTAAAAAAAAAATAAATAAATGATGAGAGTTACTATCCATTATCTATCTTTTTCTGTTTTTTAGTGAGTTTGTCATTTTATCCTCCTTGTATTTGTGAGAGATAAACAAGATTTTTTTATTTTACCAGAACGAAATGCGCGGACTCATTGCTGATTGGAAATGAGAGTATCTATCTTTTTTTTATATATATTATAGATTTATACGAGTGTTGGCAATGTTCTTGTGATCGATTGCTCGTCATCTCTCGAACGATGTCCTCGTAGAATATAACCCCAGATATACCCTTCCCACTCATCTTTATATTGAAAAATATATCTACATTTTTATTCTTTTAACCGATGAACGAGAAAAATATATAAATTTTTTTTTCCATAAAATTATTTGTCTTTTTTATTATTATGATTATTATTTTTTTAAAGCAGGATAGCAAGAAAATAAGTGAAGAATATTATATATAAACTTGTCATATTATTTCAAGTACATTAAAATATTAAATATTTTTCTTGGGAATTTATTTATAACATGCATTTTATGTATTATTGATTTCATTTTTATGCATATTTTAATTAGTAGCAGAGGAGACATTTAACAAACTTTTTTTGCAAAAAATATTTTACGGAACGAATAGTTTTAGTTAAAAAAATATTTCATTACTCGGGTCTTAAATTGTTTTAAATTTAATTTTGGGCTATCGTTATTTTAATATTAATAAAAATAGAGTTTTTTAAATTGTTTATTTGTTTCCAATACTACGAAGTTCATTGAATTATATAGAGGTTATCGGGAATGTTTTTTCAACACAGCAAATTCATCCATAAATATAGATTGTAATTTAGTCATTTCAAAAATAGTGAACAGTCTCTCCCATTGCTAGCGTACATAATTAAAAAAAAAATAGGTCTAAAAAAAATTTTTTTTAAATATTCTATGAACTTTGCACTATTTAGACCTATTTTCCAAATTACACGAATTTGGCCGCCACCAATGTATTTCGAAACCCACTTTTGTTTTTCAGGTCCGTAGATAAAAATAGGTTTACTGTGTTTTTCGACCTACTTAAGCCAAACCCGGGGTCTATTTTAACCTAAAAGTGGAAGATTAATTGTTATTAACAAATTATTGCAAAATAAGCTCAAAATTAAGCAAAATCAAGTTGTAAATGCTTCAAAAATTTGTAAAACAAAACTTTCTGATGAAATTTAACTTACCATAATTTAATACTTTAAATTAATTGTTTAAAAAATTTGTAAATGTTAATTACTTTTTTGGATCAAAACTGAGTGCGGCACTAAATTACATGTATTTTGTAAGTTTAATTCAAAATTTTTTGAAGCTTGTTGGCATTTATAACTCGATTTTGCTTAATTTTGGGCTAAATTTACAATAATTTATTAATAACAACTAACCTGCCAATTTCAGATCAAAATAGACCCCGCGGTATTCGGCTTCAGCAGGTCGAAATACATGTAGTACACCTATTTTGAATCCATGTAACTAAGAAAAACAAAAAGTCGATTACGAAATACATTGTTGGTGGCTCGAACAATAAAGTTATTAAAAATTTTTAATACAATACCTAAAAATTTATTAAATTCATGAAAACTGTGAAAAAATTATTCATTTTTCTAGATCTCACTAAATATGTTTACTTAATTTTTGAGTAGATTTAGTAGAGACATATATTTTATTAAAACCAAAACATTATTTATAATTTCTATACATATTAAACATTTTGCATTCTCTAAATGAAATGTTCCCATATGGTATACATAAAGGTCTAACAAGATCATATACCATTTGTATTTGGCAGTATTCCATTTTAATACATTGAAAACGTGCAGCTAAATATAACAGCAGTGTTAGAAAATTATATATGCAAATTTCAAACTAGTATCTGTTGTTTGGTTAGAGAATTTTGTTAAAATTGCTTAAATTCTACATATTAGGCTTGTATTTATTTTTTTTTGTCAATTTTTATGCAAATGTTTAATTACTGAGAGCTAAAAATAGGTTCATTAAAAATAAATAAATTTAGAAAATATTAACTAGAAGATTTTTGATGCAAATTTCAAGGACCCTTGTGGAGCGAAAAATAAGTTAAATGAAATCGTATTTAATCGACAAAAAATTTACAGAATTGGAAATTATACATAAAATTTTAGTTACTCTATTTTTTTTCTTGTTTAATTAGTGATTTATTTCAATTTCCCTTTAAAAAATTACCTGGTTCATATATATCGTGAATGGATTCCCGGTCAAGTTGTATGTATAAGCGAATGTGATACATTACAATTTACGTACTTTAGGTCAGAGTAAACATTAATTTTCTTTTTTCTTTGTTTTTAAACGATAAAAAAGTTTTTGTTTGAATTCGTATACCAAAATTATTTTTTATATGGGAATACGTCTAAATTTGTATGAATTTTTTAGAAATTAAACAAAAATTTAATTATTTTGAATTTAGCGTATTATTTCTTCAAAGGATTCTAACAAAATTTTTAATTTTTTTGGGCAAGTATTTTAAATTAACATTTCTTTTTTTTATTTAATGACTAATATTAAACATACTTTTTTTATAAAGCAATCTTAGACCAAAGGTTCAGAAATAACTTATACCTCACTATTTGCACAAAGAAAAAAATAACAACACTGGTTGAGCTTTCGAGCAGTCTCAAGAGCACGAACGTGTCTTAAAAAATTTTTTCAGGATAAAGTAAAGCTTTTTCGATAATAAATTAATATCCTTTGAAAATACCAAGAAATCAAATCAAAAAATTCAACTCAGATTCCAATAACTGAAAATGCACCCAAAAATTAAGAAATCTTTCAATGTATTAAACAAAAAAAGCCATATAATTAAAAAGTAAAAAAAAATTGGTTTGAAAATTTTTCCAAGAAATTCACTTTTAACTTGAATATTCCCAATGATTTTAACGTATAAAAACAAACGTATTTTAACTTTTTTAAATGTATTTCGTTATCGCTTGTAATTACGTTCTCTGGCAAAGTAAATCTTACGTATACATTCAGATTGTTCAATGTATACATTCGATTATATTATATTTTTTAAGGTATGTTTGTGTAGGTAAATAAACCGTTTTTTTTCTTTATCGAAAAAAGCTTAAACCCATGTGCATTTTATATATAAAACTTAAGTATTTTTTTTATACAAAGATTTTTCGATCAAATTTTTTATTATTATTATTCTTGCTTCCTTTTTCTGTGTATGCGTGTATGTGTGTGTGTCTAGGACTATAAATGTACACAGTTCAGAAATTGAATTCCTTTTTTTTAGTGTATGTAAACAAAAAAGCGACATTTTTTTGTTAACATCCTATTTAAGGTGCTTAAAAAAAGCGTTATTTGAATTTTTTCATGAATTTATTTACATAATTTAAAAAATTTTATCAAATTCAGGATATAATTAAAAGTTAAATTCATTTCCTGTGAAATAATATCAATTTTGGATTTGTAGTAGTAGTGGTAGTAATTTAGTAATCAATCAGGCACTATAGTCAATCAATCATTTTTACTTAATTGACTGACACCTGCACCACATGTTCTGGATATTTTAATTTTTTCACTTTTTCCTTTAATCACAAATTAAATAGAAAAATCAAGGAAATTATTAATAATTATCATTCTTTAATAATTTTTTTTTTTTAGCTTTGATAGATTTGATTGAAATAATTAGCGAGATATTGTGATTAATATCGTAGAAACAGTTGGAAAAAAAATAAATTTAACCTACTTTTTTTTTATAATAAGTAAACTATTTTACAAAAAATTATTCAAACAATTAAAATTTTTACTGGAAAAAATAAATAAAATTTTTATTAATATTCTGTTAAAAGAGGTTAGTAAAAAATATTTGTAAGCGGAAAATTTTTTAATTATCCAATGTATTCATAGAAATTTATTAATTAAATAACAGCCCTTACAATAAAAAAGAATGGACGAATTTTAAAGTTTGATTATGAATTGCATCGAAATGATAAAAAATGTTACAATTAATTTGAATTAATTGCGCTTATATTTTTTGTTATTTTTTTAACAATTCTTTTTTCTTTATTAACTTATAAGTGTTATATTCAAAAGCAATGTCCACCTCCTCCACATTAGAATACAAAAACAAAAACCGAAATCAGAGTTTAAATTGAAAATGTATTAACTATATGTTAATATTTTAAAAATTGAAAAAAAATGAACTTTATTATGAAGTTTTAGGGGAAAAAACAAGTTTTTGATTTTGTAACAGGTTTTATTATATTGAAGTTAAATTTCCAAAAAGTTTAAAAAACTTTAAACCTTTGAAAGTATTTAAAAACATTTTTTGCCTGTAATAGATAAATCAACATTTATCATGAAATAATAAAATTAAACAAAATAAAAAGTATAAATTATAATTTTTTACATAATGCAAAAGTAGAATGAAAGTACAACATAATCCAAGCATCCATAAAATTTCTCTTTTATTAAAAATCTTTTTTAATAACAAAAGAATTAAAGTCTTTAAAATATAAAAAGAAAAACTTACCGATCAGTAAGATCAGCGGCAGCAGGGATCTCATAAGCATTATAGGATTCCAAGTTCGTGGTTTTGAAGGTCGGTGAATCAGCGCATCCTCGAAACTTTCCTGAAAACAAGAATATAGTTTTCATTTATCTATACGTAAGAGAACTTTTACTTTAAAGTTTTCAATTACTCTCTCTTTCTCTTGAAATATCTTTCTTATACTATCTTTAGATTTAAGACATTATTATAGTAAAAGCTTGTTAAGCTTACAACATTTTTTTTTTTTTGAAAAAAACTTTTGCAATATATACATTTATTTATATGGGTTTTTTGCGAAAATAGTAAAGTTTTATCTTTTTACAATGTCTGATGCTTGATGAAAAATTTTCCAATTTGCTTAACATCTTTTAGCTCATGCACATTTTGGGAAATGTTTTCTTCGCTCTCTTCTAATAATTTCCTTAAAACACCCTAACAATAATCTATACTGCACCTGCTCTTTGCATTTTTATTAGCTAAGCTGATTCAATCAAGATTCAATTGATTTTCTTTCAATATAATACTTCACGGCTAGCCTGAAAGATTGGATTATGAAACAGTCGGGCACTTCGGATTTTATAGCGAAAAATGAATGTTCGACCTATAAGAAAATAGTACTTTTTTGGATTTGAATCTTTCATCTTCTCAGCTTCTTTTGAGTTATTTGATAAAACGTGTCTCTCGGGGGAGGTGGAAATAAGCGAAATTTTTCCCTGCTTGGATCGGGCTGAAATTTTCAGAAAATGTTGCTTTTTTGGTCCCTAGAAACATGGTCAAACCCGTTTTTAAAAATCAGTCATCCTCTTCGAGGTATTTATCAATATGTCTTCCATTTAAAATACATGGACACGTTTTATCAAATAACTCTACAAAATATAAATGAAAGATTTAAATCCAAAAAAGTACTATTTTCTTATAGGTTGAATATTCATTTTTCGCTATAAAATCCGAAGTGCCCAACCTTTTCATAATCCGATCTTTCAGGCTAGCCGTGACTTAGGCCAATAATTTAAGTACGCTCACTCATGCATAAAGGGCTAGGGCTTACAAGTCCAAAAACTTTTTAGAAACTTTTTATCATAAAAGTTACAAATAAGCCATATATACAAATCGTCTGCATTTCAAATATTTGTAAATATTATTTTTTTTCTAAATTCACAAAAAAAAAAATAATAATAAAAAATACACTCTCTTTCATATTTTAAATTATAC
Source organism: Anagrus nilaparvatae (assembly GCA_022575985.1). Classification (NCBI taxonomy): domain Eukaryota; kingdom Metazoa; phylum Arthropoda; class Insecta; order Hymenoptera; family Mymaridae; genus Anagrus; species Anagrus nilaparvatae. The sequence continues at coordinate 278,954 of JAKSXM010000205.1, forward strand.
TTTGTAAAATGTAAAAAAGAGCATCCCGGAATAAGAAGCGATTTCGGCCCCGGCATGAAATCAAAAAAACCTTTTTACACTTGAAAGTACTCATAAAAAAAACATTTTTTCCCGTTGGAATTTTTACCCCAGCTGCCCTCTGTTGGGCTAGGGGGGCAAAAGTGTTTAAAAAAATTTTTTTATTTTCAAAAATTCATATCTCTGGATCCAGAAAACGAAAAGTGGTCTACAAGGTCTCAAAAAATTGGGCTTTCTATGCACTTTAATTTTATATATGTAAAAAAATTTTTTGAGACACGTAAGCCACCTTAAAATTAAAAAAACGAAAAACTTTAGTTCAAATTTTATCTTTGAAGTTAATTTTCTCTGCCACAAAGATTTACTCATCCCTAAAAAATTTATATGTTTTTTGTGACACATGAAGTTGCAGAATGAAACCGGTTTTAACGAGATTCCAACGTACAATTTTTTAAAAAAGCCGAAAAACCGATGGTTTTTTCATTTTTTAACTGATTTTCTGGGTTTTTAAGCTCAAATTTTTATTTAACTCTAAACATATACTTTTATATGCAAATTTTATGATTGTAAATAATATAAAAACTTAAAAATTTTCTATTAGCACCGGTTTCAACAGGATCCCAATATATCAGAACTCAAAAACACAGATAAACTATTGATTTTTAGCATTTTTTTGCAGATATCCAGAGTTTCTAAGAAGAAATAACTTTCTTTATATAATGAGGACTTATATGCAAAAATTTTATGCATTAAATTTACATAAAAATCAAAATCGCAAAAATCTTTCAATTGAAATCGGTTTTAACAAGTTTTCAGCGTAGAAATCGATAAAAGATATAAAAAACCGCCAAAATTTTGTTACCTTTTTTTGCTAATATTTTTGAGGTTTCTTAATAAGAATAAGGGTTTTTATGCAAGCATTTACTCATATTTTCGTGCAGGATTGTGCCTGTGTTTTTATTTGTGAGAAGATGTTCGGCATAATTGGATGTCAGAACTTTTTGATTTCGGCCTTGTATGTGTTTTGTAAATCTTTTGAAAAAAGTGCGCCCTGTTTGTCCTATATATATGCTGTCACAATCGTTGCAGTCTAGTTTGTAAATACCACTTTTAAATTCCAATTTTTCGGGAGTTCTAAATCTTAATATGTTTTTGATGTTGTTATCCGTTTTGAAGGCTACTTTCGTGTTTAGTTTTTTGAAAACTTCTACTAAGATTTGATTGGTGATATTTCCGAAAGTAGTTGATGAGTACTTGAGGTTGTCCTTTGGTAAGAGTTGATGCTTTTTCTTTATTTGTTGTTTATAAATAAGTTTATCGATTATTGAACTTTTATATCCATTGGCAACAGCTATTTGTTTTATGATGTTTAACTCTTCTTCGTAATCGGATTGTTCCATTGGAATTGTAAGTAATCTATGCACGAATGAATTATACGCAGCCATTTTTTGTGAAAATCTTTGTAGCCATATAATTTGTGTGTTCACTTATCAAGTTACTCCAATTACAAGATGCAAAGTCAAATTTCAATGTTAATACATCTGATTCAAAAGCATTTAGTACAGAATCACATATACCTGATACAAGTGAATCATTTTTTAGTTTAAAAATTGCTGAAATAAGGGAATTCACGCTCCCTGTGCGTAACTTACTCAGAAAAATTTTTTAAATTTTTTTATTAAATTTTAATACAAGATGCAACATTATAATATGTTAAACAAAAATATATACTATTTGATCTTAAAAATTACTGACAGTGAATTAAAAAACAAAAATGATTATTTAACAGCGTTATTTTATTAAACATTTTCACCTTAGGTTTGAATCGGTTTGCGTAATATTTTAATAGTTCAACAGATAGGTTAAAGTGTGAAGTATGAGTAAATGCTTGCATAAAAACCCTTATTCTTATTAAGAAACCTCAAAAATATTAGCAAAAAAAGGTAACAAAATTTTGGCGGTTTTTTATATCTTTTATCGATTTCTACGCTGAAAACTTGTTAAAACCGATTTCAATTGAAAGATTTTTGCGATTTTGATTTTTATGTAAATTTAATGCATAAAATTTTTGCATATAAGTCCTCATTATATAAAGAAAGTTATTTCTTCTTAGAAACTCTGGATATCTGCAAAAAAATGCTAAAAATCAATAGTTTATCTGTGTTTTTGAGTTCTGATATATTGGGATCCTGTTGAAACCGGTGCTAATAGAAAATTTTTAAGTTTTTATATTATTTACAATCATAAAATTTGCATATAAAAGTATATGTTTAGAGTTAAATAAAAATTTGAGCTTAAAAAACCCAGAAAATCAGTTAAAAAATGAAAAAAACCATCGGTTTTTTCGGCTTTTTTAAAAAATTGTACGTTGGAATCTCGTTAAAACCGGTTTCATTCTGCAACTTCATGTGTCACAAAAAACATATAAATTTTTTAGGGATGAGTAAATCTTTGTGGCAGAGAAAATTAACTTCAAAGATAAAATTTGAACTAAAGTTTTTCGTTTTTTTAATTTTAAGGTGGCTTACGTGTCTCAAAAAATTTTTTTACATATATAAAATTAAAGTGCATAGAAAGCCCAATTTTTTGAGACCTTGTAGACCACTTTTCGTTTTCTGGATCCAGAGATATGAATTTTTGAAAATAAAAAAATTTTTTTAAACACTTTTGCCCCCCTAGCCCAACAGAGGGCAGCTGGGGTAAAAATTCCAACGGGAAAAATGTTTTTTTTATGAGTACTTTCAAGTGTAAAAAGGTTTTTTTTGATTTCATGCCGGGGCCGAAATCGCTTCTTATTCCGGGATGCTCTTTATATTGTATTCCTATGCAGAGTAAACTTTTATCCAAATAATTTTTTTTTTTACTCAAAAAGTATAATATTTTTATAAAAGTTTTATATATTTATTAACAAGATATTTATATTGAAAAAAAAAATTTTTTTATTATTATCATTTTTCCTAAATAATATAAAAAAGTTGTAGTTTATAGCATAGTTTTTTTTTTGAAAAACTCTGTAAAATTATTAAAACAGAATGAGAAAAAGATAGGATACTTTATTTTTAATGATGTGTTAAAAGGTTTCCTTATTATTCAGCTTCCTTTTGTATTATATATGTAAGAATTGCAAATAAAATGAGTTTTTAAAAAAAAGTCATTTAATTATGTAAACTCATTATATTTGAATTTTAAATGAAAAAGTTTATTATATAGTGGAATGTTTGGTATGAAAACAATGTAATTGTAAATTTTAGTTAATAATATACACACAGCAAGTGTATATATAGATTAATTGATGAAATATCTATACTCTGATAATTACATTATCAGAATATATTATTTACTCTGTAATTAATTAATTTATGTAAATTTAATAAATATAAATTATGCAGGAATTAAAATAAATATTTTAATTTGAAGTACATTCTTTTATAGATAGTTTTTCATATAACTTTTTATTTTTTTAATCCTAAAGATTCAAAGTTTTCTTTATGCTTTATTTCAATGGATTTGTGTAATACGAAAAACTTTTTACATGTTATGGATGTATATACGGTTGATGGTATTTTAAAAGTTTTTTTTCGAAAATGACCATTTTTTGTAATGTAAGGTAAGTATCAGATACATTATCTTTTAAATTTAATTGTGCTCATGTTGTACCTTTTTATGACAAAGGTTGATAATTGTTTGTCATATGCAATTCTAAACTGCATTTTTTGTTTTATTCGAAATAACCTAAGTTTGGTGGTTATTAATTGCTAGTGAAATTGAAGATATTCAGGGGAGTAAATTAATGGATCACTGATGATTATATAACGTATTTTTTACAGATAACCCAGGCCAAAAACCGTCTGACATCCATAGTTCCTCACACGATTAGAGTATCTTCTCCCCTTAGACATTCAATTATTTATCAGGTAAAATATACTTCAGTTAAATAAAAACAATAAACTATCTGTACTTCATTGTCACTTTTTTTAAAAATATACATATTTTATAAATTACTCTAATATTTTATTGACTTGTATGAAATAAAAACTAATAACTTTTAAAAAACAGAATAAAAAACTTTTTATTACAAGAAAAAATTGTTTTTCTGTCAAACATAAAAATAAAAATAAATATATGTTACAGAAAATTATTTTATCTTTAAAATTTTTATTTTACACTTTTACACAACAGTATCTAATACCAAAAATAAAGAAGGTACATACAATTTATTCAAAAAAAAAAAAACATTTTGGCATTAGAATACAGAAAATGTAAACATAACAAGAGAACATTAAAAAAAATAAGAATATAAAAGGATGGACACGAAATAAATGTATTTTCATGTATATCGTAGAAAATTTTTTGAATTTAAAAAATAAAAAAGGATGCGTATAAAAAAATTTCTATATAATATAAAGAAGATATAGAATGCAATGAAAATGTGTATGTATAACGAAAAATTTATATTTGTATATAAGCTCTTTATATAATCTCTGTTTCTAGGGGTTTTCTGCTATTATCTAGGAAGCACAACAGCGGCCATTTTTCATATCACGGATGTCCGTTTCCGCTATACAGAATGATGCTATACATGTAGTACCACGTGTATCCATACAAATAAAAATATTTATTTTAACAAAAAATTATATATTAAAATGTAGAAAGAGAATTCAGAGTTGAACGAGGTACTGTTTGGTACAATGAAAACTAAACCCTTCTTATAAATTACTCAAATTAGGTTAAGGGTGATTTTTATACTCAAGGTTTGTTATGATCTTGTGTCATCAGTTATGTTGAAGCTGGAAAATAATCTTCATATCTTAGAGAATGTTTTTTCGTAACTCAAAAAATCCTCAGAAAACAATATAAGCTGATGTGCTAACAACACCTGCAGCCTATTGGCTTCTAAACTAGTCATTGTCGCGCAGGAGAAGAAAAGCTACACGATTAACATGGAAAATGTTTATAAGGAAGGATACCCTAGAAGGCCTGAAAATCGAGAAGGGGGGCCCAAATGAGATTTACGGGAATAATTGCGATTTAAGGACTTAGACTAATCAAGGTTTTAGGACTTATTTGATTTTACAAGGTATTTTAGAAAGCTAAAATGTTCTTAATACATAAGTAGTCAGTAAACATAAATATAATCCATGCAAGTTGTTTGTTTATATAATACAACCTCGTAGTATTTCAAACTGTATTCTATATTAAATAGAAACTACACTGAAAAAAAATTCCATTTGCCGCTATCTAAATTTTGGTTGCAGCATCCAGATTTTTTTTTTTTTTTTGTAATAAACAATTATTTATAAAACACTTAAAACATAAAAATTAAAAAAAAAAACGTATCTCACTCTTTTAAAATTCAAGTACCGCAGCATGATGTCAACAAAAAGAAAAAATTTTTTTCAACTTTTTTTTAGTTTTATGTAATTTTAAAACATTTTAAAGAAAAAAAATTCCTGCTTCCATAACCAGTATCGATAACCGAATTTTTTTTTCAGTGTAGGAATCTGATTCAAGGGACCTAATATATGTAAATCAAAAAAGTTTATTATTTTTAATCAATAGATTTACATCTTTAGCGTACCTTATGATTAGCACAAGAGTATTTATACATAATGTTGAGGCATTTTTCTAAACGAAAAAAAACGAATCACTTGAATGATTTTAATATGAGCAAAAATCAGCACAAGTTATTAAAAAACAGCCTTTTGGAAAAATTCAACTTAAGATACCATTGTAAGAGCAGCTGCTTGATATGACTCACATTAAGTGTGCAGGTATTTAAAAGTTGACAAGTCTATTTAGAAATCCATCTAAGTCTAAACTTACTTCACGTTTATGGCCAATATTTTTCGAAAATAATTATTCATCCGAAATTTAGACATCATATTTATTACTTCATGTATCAAAGTAGTTTGTTATTTACTAGATGCTTAGAAATATTATTCTAAGTCTCATTTGACCTCAACCCCTCCTAAATGGGATAATACATTTGATTTACCACCTTGGTTTTTAGATTTTCAAAATATCCGTACTTGTAAATATGTTTAGTGTTATAACAAATAAAAAATTGAATAAAAATTTCACTATTTTTCTACATTTTGATACATCAATATTTTTGTTTCATTTTAAAAAGTCAACATGATCTTCTCCAAGAGAGATAATTAAACTTTTTTTTTCTAAAAAAAAAAAAACAAATTGACTTAACATTTAACGCGTGTTACAGTATATAGGTATAATAAAATAATAAATTGAAAGTATAAGAAATAAAAGCCCCATGGCGATTCTAAAACCTAGAATTATTAGCGTTATAATATGAAAAGTCTATAATAAAGTGTAAATAAGCTATATATATTTATGTAAATAAAGAGGTGTAGAGAAAATTACTTTCATCGAATATTCTATAAACACAGTTAGTTTTAGAAAATCATTAGTTACATAGTTGACAGAGCGTAATAAAATATTATATAAATTGTCGTGATATCAAAAAAGGCTGTGTATATAAATTTTGTAATTTTGGATATAAAGACTAAAACAAGCTTAACGTTTTCTCTCTATTGCGTATATACTCTAACATTGATAAGCTCAATTTCGATGTGTTTGTATTTACTTTATAACCAGTCAGTTCGAATCGTAAAACATTTTATTTTTTTATGTGTATGTTAGTTTTTATAGTTTATATTTTCAATTTTTTTATTAAAAAAAAAAAAGGGTAAAGTAATAAAATAAAATTTATTATACTTTTTTTAAAATAACTATTAAAAATAAATTATTTACTGTTATTGATTCGAAATAATTAAATTTAAGTTGACGTAAGCGTTTGAAACATCTCGTTACATAATTAAGTCTCTAATGGGAAAATACACATTTATCGTATATATCATAATCCGTAGGGTACTGAACGTTAATCGAATTTAGCCAATTCATTATTAATGGTATATACATTAGCTTTAATTAATAATTAATTATCTTTTCCTTATTTTATTATTAACCTCCATTTTTCTTAAGTCATTCATTTATTCAATGTTTTATATCAAATGTATCATTAAACTGTTTAACTTAACTTTGTCTTACTGCACGAGACTATTTTTTTCATAAATTGAGGAATTCCACCCCAACTGGGCACGACTTTAACTAAAGGATCGCAGAAATCAACCTGAACTATTTTTTCCGAAACAACTAAACATACCCGATCGAAACCGGTAGGAGCGGGCCACCGGAGGGCAGCAGGCGGATTGCCACCTCGCCACCAGAGGCCCTCTGGCGGAAATGTCACGCGGGCCTCCAGCGGCCCTAGTACGGTTTGCCACCATAACTTAAAAACGCATGCGCAAAATTAAAAGAAAAAGAGTATTTTTCTGCTGTTAAAAAATTCATTATTTTACTTAAAATGGAAGATTTTTTTAAAGAACAAAAAAAAAAATAAAATAAGACAACAATACGTCAGTGGTTTCTATTGGAACGGAATTAAGAAAAATATTTGCAGCCTCAAATATTTCAAATGGTTTTCTAACTTCAAAGGGGTATTCACCCCAAGATGAAGGAATAATGTTTACTCTTGATTTGGCCATATTTTTATAAAAATCAATATCATCTTGAGTTTTAAAAGGTGGATTTGGAAAGCTAAGTAGAACTCTGGTATTTACTTTTTTAAACCACTCAACTGGACATATAACTAAATTATTTTTAAAAAACTCATCATCATTAATGATTTTTACAACATAAAATTTTGATATGTTAGGTAAATTAAAAAAAGACATATTCTGCAAAAAATAATAATATGGACACAAGAAAAAATTTTAAAAACTGCAATAACAAAACAAACAATTACATTTGTGTGTATAATTTTTAATATAAAAAAAACGCATGCGCAGTTGTATTAAGGCGGCAAGCCACTAGCTGGCCGCCGGAGGCCCGCGTGACATTTCGAGGCAGGCCGGTAGGTGGCAATTCGATGGAGGCCCGCAGGAATTCAGGTGGCAATACTCCCGACTTGTTCGATCGGGTAAGTACTCTTAGCCAATTTTAGCTTTCTAGTCAAATCCTTGATTTTTTGCAGCCATTTATGTCTTTTTGGACTACTTTTGTAAATTGAATCAAAATTTACTTATTTTGGCTACCAAATACTTGTTTTTCGGTTAGAAATATTTTCCTCTTAGGTGTCTAATGGAAATTTCCCGCAAAATGTGATTCCAAGGTTCTAAAATTTGATTTGACTACGTATGCGTGATAAATTACGTTTTCTAGTGAATTCACGATCCTCGAAAACAAATTGGAACTTAGAATTCAAAGATTGAAATCATTTCATAAAAAAGTATTTCAACGTGGAACATGTTTATAGGGAATCCGAAAATTAAGGGGGGGGGGGGTGAAATGGGACTCAGAATAATTTTCATTAGGGACTTGAAATAATTCAGGTTTAGGGACTTGGAATAATTTTGATTTTGGAGTAGAATAATACGCGTTTAGGGAATCAAAATAATTTGGGTTTAGAATCTTAACATTTAGTAAAGTGGTAATTAAAAATTATAAAAATAGCAAATTGTATTGAAATAATGTGTAACATTTATGCATTAATGCAAACACAAACTATTTGCAAGTTTTTGTAAGTTTCTTCATTCGTACAATTACAATTGTTCAAAATTTCAGTTAAAGTTTTATTTTAAATATTTAAAGCATAAGTAAAAAATGAATTTTTTGCAAAAGAAATTTTATCTCCAGTAAATAACAGAGACGTATGTTTAAAACTGAAACAAGTTACTAAAAATGAAATATTTGAACCAAAGTACGCTAACAATTAAATTTTAAGAGGATGAGAAATTCTAATTAGCATTTATATGAAATATTTAAACAAATGTATAGAAAATACTTACATTGGTAGATATTAATGTTACTGACATAACAATAATTATTAAGCTAATATTGTTGCCTATATAAAGTTATATGCATATAGAAATGAAAGTTACTGTAATATAGTTAAAATAAAAGGTATTTCACGTTTAGGAAACTGAATAAATTCAATTGAATATAATTCAAGCTGACGGTATTCTGCATTCATAGATTTAATATATTAAATTTACGTAAATTTCAACTTAATTTTATAAAATTAATCAAAGAATTTTATTGTTTAATAAGTTTTATTCAAGTTATTTAAAAAATTTTTCATTTTATGTACTCGTTATTTTAGTAGATTTTAAAAAATAGTCACTTCATTTGAATTACAATCAAATCAAAATCGTTTATTTTGAGGTTTCACAATTTTTAATGTTGATACTAAAGCAGAAGATTATTTATCGTCATGGTCAATATTAAAAGACAGTGTTTTTTATAGTATCTAAAAAATACAAGTTTGCTTTGATTATGCGTCAACTTTGAAAAATTCATTATATTAAAAACTTGTATAGAAAAAAAATAAACTAATATAAAAAATTAATTATTTATATGTTTGAGTAATTTTAAAAGGATATTCTTTCTAAAAAATTATATAATTAAAAATAATTAGTATAAAAACTTTTTTTATTAATTAAAAAGTTAAACGACACAGTTTTTTTGAGGATCTCTTTTTATCTATACATAAATTTATATGAGTTACTCTTTGTCAGTTCAGTCACCTCTTCTCTGCACAACACAATTATAATAATTATAAAAATAAAAAAAAGCCTTAAAATAATATTTTTGTTAAAGTTAGTATTACATTTGACTTTTACTACTCAGAGTAGGGTTTAAAAATTAAACCATTTGAGGATCAATAAGACGAAGTCAGAAGTAAAAAAACAAAAGAACAAAAATGATTTAAAGGTATTTGCAGAAAAAATGATTCAAAGGTATTTGCAGAAAAACTGTAGAATATTGATCACAAATTTCGGGGCCGTGTCTACAAAAAATTAAGAATTTACGTTTTTGCAAAAACTACCACTAAACGGGGGATTTCTTATGTTCTCAAAGTTAGAATGAACAGATTTAGTCTGTATAGGTTTTTTGGGTCGCTGATCAAGAATTTTGTAGTCCTGTCTGTGAGAAACGAGGGTTTGGCAACTCAGAAGTACAATGGACCTTCCCCCGGGAAGGCTTAAAATAGCATTTCTGACATAATTATTGAATTTTGTGGCCCAAATAAACCATAAAGACATTTTAAAATTGAAAAGAACGGTGAATTTAAAGAACTACATATTTTGGGGGTAAAAGGGGTGAAAAAAGGCCAAAATCACCCCCGGGAAGGCATCAAATAGCATTTCTGACATAATTATTGAATTTTGTGGCCCGAAAAACCCGTCAAGACATATTAAAATTTGTTTTGTTAATATAACAAAGTTAATTTTTACAGTTTAGATCTATAAATGAGCATGTCTACCAGAAATCACGTTTTAATAGCATCAAAAATTCAAAAAAAAAAACTTTGATGGAGCTGCGTCCACCGCTATAATTTTCTGGTAGTTTGAACTCTACAGAATGTAAAAAAAAAGACGTGAACATAAAATCGGCGGTGGATGTCAAAAAACACGTATATCATGCCTTATCGACAAGTTTTATCAACATAATAGACTCATCTACAATCATAAGGTGTTTTATTTTCTTTGTAATTTATATTTAAATTTGATTTTTTGAACCACTTTTGCTTTTTTACCTTAAATTTTAACGATATTTGGTGTTTTAGGTCCAAAATATGCGTTTTTATGTCCCCTGGAACTACTATTTATAAAGAAGGCCATGAAATACGTATTTTTTGACACAAAGGAGGAAAATCATTTTGAAGTTCATCGCCGATTTCATGTTAAAGTTATTTTTTGCATTCTGTAGGGTTCAAACTACCAGAAAATCATGGCAGTGTGCGCATACCTGTCAAAAATTTTTTTTTTTAAATTTTTGGTGCTTTTAAAACGTGTTTTATGGTAAAAATGCTTAGATCATTTAAAATATCAGTCCAAAATTTTTCTGAGCTTTGAAAAACATTTTTTCAGCAGCCTAAGAAAACAATAGTTGGGGGAGATCCCATCTAATGATCTCAAAATCCTTGGGAATGTGAACCTCATTTTTTTATTTTATGTTTTGATTAATTTATTTGTTTTATCTACTTTTATCGGCTGTTTATTAATTTTTTGAGGTTTTTTACTATTTTTATTTATTATATATACTTTTTATCTGATTGAAGCTAAAAAAAAAATTTCGTTCATCGAACGGTCGAAACTTCAGCTACATTATTAACTTGGTCAATATGGAACATAATTTTATACAATATAATTATTGCTTAAAAATGATGTTCATCAGTGTTAAGATAGAACAATAACATAAACTGTAATTTCTCTCGAAAGTGATATGGTGTACTAAAGGTATATAAATAGGTATGATAAGTTCTTTAACAATACAATTTGGTTATAAAAGTGATATGTTATAGATGATATAAATGCTGAATCTAGGCCCTGATTTAGCATTCATATCACAGTGATAAGCAGCCGTACCATCCACAATAACTGATACTGCGCATGCGCAAACAAATGTTTTTAGAAACGGTAGTAATTTTCGCGATGCAGTTTGGTTATGAAAGTCAATATTTTATTAAAAGTTAGTACTTTTTTGTTTTTCACGTGGTATGTTCTATAGATGATATAAATGCAGAATCTAGGCCCAGAGCCAAAATAAACCATTTTAAATCTTATGAAATATTATAGGTCAGTATAATAAGAGTGACAAAAAAATTCCATCATTTTAAAGCAATAATTATATTGTATAAGATTATATGTTACATATTGACCAAGTTAATATCTGATTTATATTTAAAAATATGATAGCTAATGCAATGGAATTTATCTCAAAAATTGCTTTGTGCAGGGCCTAGATTCTGCATTTACATCATCTATAATATATCGCTTTTATAACTAAAAACATTTTTTTGCGCATGCGCAGTACCACTTATTGTGGATGGTAGGGCAGCTTATCACTGTGATATGAATGCTGAATCAGGTCCCAGAGGGAGATAAATTCAACTAATTGGACATAGAATGACTCATATACATTAACAATAATAATAATTAGTTTTCATTTTATAAAACTTATAATAAAATGCTAAAATTACAAATGTCATAATTTAATATCTAATAATTAAGTATCAAAAAAATTATTAAATTTTAAAAGATTCATTCAAGCTTTTATGTACGTATAAAAAAAAGAATTTATATAAAATTTAATTTAATTAATAAAAGTTTTTAATAAAAAGTTATAAATTAAAAAAAAAAAAAATAGAATTCAGATTTTATCGGGATTTTATATAAAAAGTTTGTACCTACTTTTAGTTTTTTTATAAAAAAAAACTTCTTACATATTCTAAATTTTTTTTTCTATGCAAATAACTTTACACTAAAATAAAACAACAAAATAAAGCATTTTTTGCTGATTCACGTAGTATATAATATATGTTATATTACCACAATTTGATTTTTTTTTATCAAATGGTTGTTCGGTTAAAAAAAGAAAAGAAAAATTGTTATACATTCGAATTTTTTTTTTTATCGAGAGAAAAAGAGTAAGGGCGTCAAATGTGATATTGGGTATGTATCGAAAAGAAAATAAAATGTAGTAGAACACATACATGGTTGATGCATATAGTTCGATGAACCATTGAATAAAATAAGAAGAAATGATGTAGAGTTTTTTTTTTATTCATTTTACAAAATAAAATCAATAAAATGAAACTTAATGTACGTACAAAAGAAAAATAAAGAAGACAGATATGTATATAATATAAATAATAAAAAATTTCAATGAAATATAGGTACTTTTGTTAAAAAAAGAAAATTTGTATATTGCTCTAACAAATACCGTATACAAGTTTATGATCAATAAAAAATAAATAAAATTCTCTTATTTCCAATATCCTGCAGCAATAAAATTAAAAATAGAAATTTAAGAAACGTATATCAGATTCTTTTTCTTTGTGAATATACTTTTTTACTGTTTTATACTGACTTTTGATTCTTTGCTTTTCGAGTATCTGTGGATACTATAAAAATTTGATAGCACGTCTTCGAATCGTAAAATTATGACTTTTAATATTGAATTTTCGCCAAAAAATAACAAAATTTATACTATATGTATAATTTCCAAGAAAATCCAAATTTTCTGTCAGATTTCAATTTCTTGTATCTTGGCGGGAAATTATTTAAAAAATAATAAATACTAATTTTTTAAATATCAAGATTTTAATAGCTGATGCTTTGAAAATAAATTTAGCCAAAAAATGGTTTCATGTGTACTTACTTCAAAAATTTAAGAGTTAAAAATATTGATCATGAAAAAATATTTCAAACCAACAGGAGGAAAATTGAAGAATTACAATTATTCCACTTGTGGCTAGTGGGTTCCACTTTAGACAAGTGAAATTCCAGGTGTGGCAACAAAAAATTTGCTTTCAAGCGGAAAAAATGGGTCTATAAGAAAAAAAAAATTTTTACAATACGAAATGTCTTTGAAAGAAAAAAAAGAATGCCTAAAACTTAAAAATAGTCAAAAAACGATACAAAAATCAAAAAAAAACAGATGTGAAAAAAAAATAAGATGAGATATAAATGGTTAAAAATTGTGGTGGAAAATTATTTTTTTATCATACTGTTTAAAAAAAATATTTTAGAACAGTTTTGGTGACCGTTCCATGGAAACTTAAAAAGTCTTTATGAAAATCAACCCTAATAGCAATTTGCAAATTGAGCCTAGTTGAAATTTTGCAATTTAGGCCTAGAATCAAAACTGATATGGAAATTTTCTTCCAAAAATTTAACTTTATACTACTGATTTTAATTACTTGTATGCATCAATTATAAATTTAATCAATTAGGCTAAAGTAGCATTAAAAATTATTAAAATTTTGAGCTAGGAACGAGAAAAAATTTATGACTATACTTTTTAAACATACTCTGAAATCGAGTACATTTTAAAATATATTTTACCCCCACAACCTTTTGACTTAAATGTGTACGAATCACACTTATAGGGAGTTATTTTAATAAATATAGAGATAGAAATGCCATATTTAGGATAGAGGAGGAAAAAATGTATGATTTAAGCCGCAAGACTAAAAATTATCAACTTTTCGAGGGAAGGTTACAGAGATTAAAAATTTTTCTAAAAAAAACCTTTTCCAAGTTTTCACTAAAAAAAAATATTCCAAATTCTATCTCATTTATCTCGTTCCTGGTTTAATCAAGGTAAGTAAGAATACCCATAAGAGAAAATGAAAAATCAAACTAAACTCTTAAAGAAACTTTAAAATAAGCTCATAAAAAGAAAATTCCTATAAATTTCAAGTATAAAATTCTTTATACATATTATTAAAAAATTTACATTTTACCATGCATAAGATTTTTATTATTATTAAACGCATAAAAAATTTCCCATCCAATTTATTATTAATTCAAAAAAATTGTATTAAAATTTTTACACATCCTATTTATTTTCTTATGCATAGATAGAAATAAATAAACAAGTAATTTTTTATATTTAAACGCAAAAAAATATAACAAGCTCAAATTATTTCTCTTTATTTTATAAAAAAATAAAATTTTATTAAAAATTATTATTATTTAAAATTTTTTATTTGAAGGAATAATAAATTTAACATGAAAGATAAAAAGTAATAAACATAATTCTTTATTATTATTATTATCATATAAAGGTAAATTATCATGTGAAGGATTTTATGGATTTGAAGATTAAAGGATGACAGAAAGAGAATAAATGATAAGGATTTTACATTTCTTAATGTATTTTCAGAACAATGCTCCATTAAATTTAACATCTATTTACATTGATAGTCTGGAACTATGAATTTAAGATAGCATTTTATTGAGTAATATATACAGTAAAAAATAAATTTTTTTTAAATTAATGTCAATCACGTTAAATCTATAGAAGGCATAGACACAGGAATATTCTTGGGAATATTTTTATGTCTATATTACGAGATGACAGGAATCGAAATATTTACTTTGAATAAGAAATTGAAAATATCATAATACAATAATTATGTTATAATTTGCTACAGTATAAAATGTTATATAACCATCACCTTGGATTAAATAGCGAGAGGGGCTCTCCTTAGGGATACGGTTTTTCTCATTAGATAACCAAGCTTTTTAAATTTTTATACGCTTCAATGTTTAATCTCTTGAGTTTTGAACTTAAGAAAATATTTATAACACTGAAAAAAAAATCCGTTTGCCGCAAGTAGAATTATTCCGTTTGCGGTTAACAAATTTTTTTTCTTGTTTAAAACGATTGCAAATGGCTTGAAACATAAAGAAAATTAAAATATAGTATATTAAGTATCAAGGGTGTAAAATTTTAGCGCTAGTGTCTAAAAAGTTTTTCGCACGTGGTGCCTACTATATTTTGCCTATCTTCGTGGCTACTGTACAGAAAATATTTTTTCCATTGTTTAAAAAATAGGTATTAAAAATTTGAGTTTTTAAAAATTTTCTAATTTTACTTTAAAATTCCTATCCTTGCAATTACTACAAAAAAAAATATAAGCTTATTAACCATTTGATAAAAGTTAAATTAGATGCTGTTAAAAAAATAAAGATAAAATTGATATCACAACTGCTTGAAATAGTATATACTATAATAACCTAATACAATGTAACATAATATACTTGTACACGAATATGAGAATTTGATTCAGTATAATAAAGAGTAAGTATATAAGTAATGTAAAAGACAAAGAAACTAACTTAGAGAATTATGCATTATGATTCGCTCGTTTGCTTCACCGCTTGCCTAATAATATCACTTGTTGCACGCAATATATACCACCCACGTTTTAAGCAAAAATTACATTCTTCTATATATATTTATATAAACTTGCACCCTGGCGCGGCGGTCTTTTAAGACTATATATAAGATAAGCTTAACTATACTACTGTTTGCTGTATAAATTCAGTAATTTAGTTACACTGAAAAAAAAATCCGCTTGCGGCAAGCGGAATTTTTTTTCTCGTCAAACGATTACAAATGACTTGAAACGTAAAGAAAATTTAAAAAAAAAATTTTTTCCCGCTTACTTGGGATATGCGTATTTCGGTATGACGAGATTTGAGAAAATTTTGGAAAAAGAAAAGAAAAAATGTTTTT
This sequence comes from Anagrus nilaparvatae, assembly GCA_022575985.1. Classification (NCBI taxonomy): domain Eukaryota; kingdom Metazoa; phylum Arthropoda; class Insecta; order Hymenoptera; family Mymaridae; genus Anagrus; species Anagrus nilaparvatae. Next base: position 295,085 of record JAKSXM010000205.1, read on the forward strand.
TTTAAATTTTCTTTACGTTTCAAGTCATTTGCAATTGTTTGCAAAGAAAAAAAAAATTCCGCTAGCCACAAGCGGAATTCCGCTTGCCGTAAGCGGATTGTCCGCTTGCCGCAAGCGGATTTTTTTTTCAGTGTAGGCTATTTAAAGAGCTGAATCCCAATTATTCGCGAATACACTTAAGTAAACTTTTTAAATTTACCTTATTAAATAGATAACGAATAGTTTCATGTATTTAATATCAGATTTCAATTAAAGTTTCAAGCCGAAATAAACTAGATACATATTTTAGATCGCAATTAGCTTTGCATATTAGTTAAATTTTTTATATAAAAAATGTATTGATCTTTTTTGCCCATTTTCCATTTCTTAACCAACAGGAGATTTTTCAAATATATGGCGTATCTAAAAACAAACTATCTTCTCTACCAACATTGAGTTTACTATGTGACGTAAAATTTGAGCCAAAAATAGTGAATACAGCCATTAAGAGGCAAAACTGAAAAAATCTAATTATTAATTCTAATTCAGCATGAAATTTTACTATGAACTATGTCCAGAAACTATTAAAATGGAACATGTTTATAGGGAGGGGTTCTTTAAAACTTGAAAATTAAAGGGGGTGGTCAAATTTGTCCTATTTAAGGGGGGGGGGGGTCAAATGAGATTTAGAATAATTAGGAGACTTTGAAATCTGGACTTGAGGACTTAGGATAATACAGGTTGATGGACTTAGAATAATATCGATTTAGGGACTTGGAATAATTCAGGTTTAGGGAATCAAAAAAGTTTGGGTTTAGAATCTTAAGAGCTAGTAAGGTGATAATTACAAATTAGAAAATTAGAAAATTGTATTGTATAATGTTGAGTAACATTTGTATTATACCTAGTCCTCAGCTGAAAGTAAACAGGCTCCATGCATTTAGGTTGTGTTTAAACAAACCGGTTATAAGTTTTTTTAATACTCTTGTAACTGCACTGAAAAAAAATTCCGCTAGCCACAAGCGGAATTTTTACTCACAAGTAACACTACCCAGTTGTGACCCGCCGATTTCTTTGAAACTTCGTGTACAAGTAGAACATTGAAAAATATTCGACACGTATTTTTTAATTTCTGCCACCGCTTAGTTTTAAGGGGTGAAAAAGCGAAATTTTTTTCCAGTGTATAACTTCTCATATATGGATTAACTCGTATAGTAAATTTTATTATTTAACTTCTGGTAAAAGTTAATAAAATTTTTAAATAGATAAAGTAATTTTATTTTCATTGTTACTAATTGTAACGATGAAGATTTCAACAAATCTCTGTTTTAAATTATAAAAGATATTAGCCTTCAAGCTATATAGTATTAATTAAGTAGTTATAAATATAGCGTGTATAAACTTAACAACTTTTAATCCTATTGTCTATTTAACTCCATCTTGTTTAGTTTACAAGATATTCTGGTTTAACTATTATAAAGTGATTAAATGTAAACATTAAACTCTTAGAAACTATTGATTTTAATATCTTGTAAAGAAAGAAATTTTGCATTTTACATTTATTAAACAGAATTTAATTAATTAATTGTATTTAATATAAAGTTAAAAATAACAGGAAAAAAACGATGCAAAGTAATTAGAACTATGGAATATTTTTAATGGTCTATTTTACCTAGATATTAATTCTTTTATAGAAAAAAATTAAGTACTTCGTCCAAAAATAAAAAAATTATGGTGTTTTTTTAATTTTTTTATGAAAAATTTCGAAAAATTACGTATCAGATGGAGAAATTCTTTAAAAAAGACAATTCTGGATATTCGTACTTTTATAGAAAGAAATTAAGTACTACGTCCTAAAAAAAAAATTTGACGTTTTTGTATTTTTTGGCGACAAAAATTTTGAGAAAAAAATTTTCAAAAAATTACGTATTAGATCCAAAGTTTGACTATAAATAGTATTTCTAAAACTAGTACTTCCACAGAAAAATATTAAAAATTAGGTCCAAAAAAAAAAAAAATTGTTATATTTTGTATTTTTTGGTGATAAAAATTTTGAGAAAAAAATTTTCGAAAAATAAATTATAAGATTCAAGATATCGAGTAAAAACGATACTTCTAGATATTAGTACTTTGATGGGAAAAAATGAGGTATAACATCCAAATTAAAAAAAAAGAAGTATATCGAGATTTTTTGATAAAAAAAATTTTCAAAACAAAATTAGGATAATGGTTGTGAAATATCACCGGTTACAGTGATACTTACATACATACATACACACACACACACATACACACATACAGACTTTTTTTGAAAACTGGTTTTTTAGCTTTCTGAGGTCTCAAAATGTGCTTATCACAAAAAAAAATCAGAAATCAAAATTTGACCTAAAACAATCAAAGTATAGAAGGTTGTTAAATTTTAAAATTGTTGCTATAACTTCCTTATAGGTTAAAAACTAGGTTTTTGTTTACATAAATATCTCTATATATTATAAAGTTATAACCGCTGCCGCCGCTGTCGAATGACACCTTTGGGCCATCTGACACTTTTGGGCCACACAATATGGTACTTTTGGGCCAGTCTGACACTTTTGGGCCACGCAATATGGTACTTTTGGGCCAATATGACACTTTTGGGCCACGCAATATGGTACTTTTGGGCCAGTCTGACAATTTTGGGCCACGCAATATGGTACTTTTGGGCCATTCTGACACTTTTGGGCCACGCAATATGGTACTCTTGGGCCAGTCTGATACTTTTGGGCCATTCTGACACTTTTGGGCCACTCTGACACTTTTGGGTCACGCAATATGGTACTTTTGGGCCATTCTGACACTTTTGGGCTACTCTGACACTTTTGGGCCACTCTGATACTTTTGGGCCACTCTGACACTTTTGGGCCATTCTGCATCATTTCCATTTTCTTAGTTATTGACAATTTTGGGCTAATTTGATACTTTCGGGCCAATAAGATACTACTGGGCAAAACCAGCCCTTGTGGGTCTAAGTGATTTTATTTTTTTTTATTTTTAAGCCGATAAATCAATTAATTATAAACCTATTAACGAATTTTAAAATAAAAGAAAAACAATATAATCAATATTTTTAATTGAAAGTAATTATTAAAATTGTATTTAAAATTTTACATTTTTTGTTCTCATGACTAACCCACTTTTTCAATCACTCAACGGGGGTTGGCGCGCGAAGCGCGCAGGGGGCGGAGCCCCCTAGTAAATATATAATTTTACAATCGTGCTTTTGTCTCCTGTAAGTATGAAATCTAAACTTTTTAAATTATATTTCTCTATGTTAAAAACTTTTATAAATTGTTAATGATCCTTGAGATGATCCTTAAACAGTAGTTTTTACTAATTTACTTGAAAGTTTTGTTTTTGACATTCTGAAACTTTTTTCAGAGACGCGAAATTTTAAACTATATGGTCAAAATGGTGATTCTTTGTATATGATAATTTATTGTATGTATAAATTTAAAAAAATAAATAAAAATAAATAATAGCTTTTTTTGAATTCATCACTTAGGAAGATCTCTGAAGATTTCTTAGGTCACGTAGTTTTGGGTTTTGCAGTGAAAAATATAATACAGTAAGTTTTTAAAAATTTGGAAAGGTATTTAAAATGTATAGGTTAAAGTTCCTATTTTATTGATATACATTCTTAAGTAACAAATGGCATACGAACTTCAAAAGTGAATGTCAGACAGAGCATGTTAACCAGGTATGTTTATTTCATTTTAGTTTCTTTGGGCTAAGAAGAATGAATCGAATATAATTTGCAAAAAACAAAGGTACAGTATGGAGTATTTACTAAATAAAAAAATTTTCAGTTCACAGCTCCTTTAAATTTTTAACATAGAACATGTTTACAGACAGTGGGGTAGTTCAAGCATGTATTTTTTATGGGGGGATCAAAAGTGCCAATCGTGCCATATTTGGGGTGGGGGGATTAAATGGAATTAGAATAATTTCGATTTAGGGAGTTATAATAATTCGAAGTTTAGGCGACTTAGAAGAATTTTGACTAAGTAACTTAGAATAAGTTCGATAAAGGGTTCTAGAATAATATGGATTTTAAGAGCTTAAATTCATGTGAATGCCAATCATTATCCAAGAATACTATTTATTTAATGGTTACAAAATACTAGCGGTGATTTAAAGTATAAATTTAAACATATTCCATGTTTGCTGTTTATGAGTTCACAAACCGTTGTAAGTTTGTTTTTTAATGCTTAATGTTAGGAAAATTTTATCATTTCCTCAAAATATCTTACGTTTTTGAAACGATGCATGTAAAATATTATTAAGAATAATAAAACAGTTTGTTATAAACGAAATCCACAGATATTCATTCCACTAATACACATTAACTAGATTGTTGATTCAAGATTCACGCACCTTTGTATAGAATATAATAGTCAGAAAACATTAACAAATTAAATGCATTTAGTTTAACAGACAGACGTAGCATAGTAAAAGTTAAAGAGATGTTTTCTGCAATTTATGGTTTACAACAACAAAACTCAAACATATAAAATTTTATCTATGTATAAGTGTATATATAACCTTTAAAGAGATGGAAAGTTTTATAGTACATATATAGTTGAGTAGATAGAACATCGTAACTTAAAGGCTTAGGTCCGAAGAATTAGTGGAGCCTTCAAGCATCTTCCCTTGAGGTTATATATAGAGTTTTGTACTTTATCTCTATCTTTTGACTTGCAAGTATAAAACCAAATCCTTTTTTCGATTTTTTCAACTTTCTACTCGAAACTTTACTTAACTTTATATTTAATTTTTATTTTTTAACTTTTATTGGTATTTGAAGAAAAAAAAAATAATAAAAAAATTTAGTTAATTTAAAAAAGTCATTTATATGTATTTGATTAAATTTTTTGAAGAAAAGTTAAATAGTATAAAATCACAGGTGTTTGAAATTGATTTTTAAAGTTATATTATAAAAATACTTTTCTCTTTTATTCGAATTTATTTTTTCAATTTTACTTCTTTTAAACATTCGAAAAATCAATATTAAGTTTGCTTATTATACTTTGATAGCTGGATATTATATTTTAGTAGATAATTTAATAATTTTTGAAAATTACATTTATTTAATTTACGGTGGAAAGCTTGATTAGTAGAAAAACTAGGTACGTGAATCGGTTATAATTCATTTAATTTTTAAATAAATAAAAACCTTTTTTTAGAAGAAAATAATTTCAAACAAATTTTTTTTAAGAACAAGACAAATTAAGTTTAATAAAATTACTTATTAGAAATGAATTTAAGAATTTACGTAATTAATAACTTAAATTGTAATTGATTCCTTCTTTGTTATTATCATAACTTCCAGTAACATTTAGCTACTGTTTACGGACTTACTGAATTCTATTATAAACAGAAGTATTGAAAAGCATATTTATCGCAATAAAATATTTGAAAATGGAAAAATTTCCTATGAATCAGAGATAAAAAAAAACTTTTCCGATGATGCTTAAGCTAAAATTTACTTGTAAACGAGGGAGGAAAAATTTATTGGAAAATAAAACAGATTATTAGTAAACAATAAGAAAGAAAAATAATAAGTAATATTTACGAAAGAAAGCGTCTAAAAATAAAATTATATTTGGAAGGAAAAAATTTATTCTTACAGGAAAATTTAGTAAAATATCTAAACGGGTCGTGGAAAAAAATTTTTTTAATAAAAATTTATAATTTTTAAAATCTTAATTCTTGGCTCTAGATTGTTTTCCTAGAACAGTTTGTGTATGAGAATTTTAATCTTATTCCCACTGATAACAGCCAATAAAAATCTGAAATTTAAAGATAACACAGTCAAATTGTTTTCAATTCTTATTAATTTACAGAAAACCCAAAAATATCAAAAATTCCCCAAAAATATATTTCAATCTTTACGTCCAGCAAAAAAGTAATTTAAAAAAAGTTAAATAAATATTAAAAATGAATTGAGTTTGTAAAATAGATAGGTAGATTGAATTTTATGTATGAATGAGTATGTAATATAAAAGTAAACTATCTATGTATAAATGATAATATAGGAGTATTAAAAAAGCATCGTTTTTGAATCGATTCAAGTATTTATCGGTCGATGGGAAGAGAGGTCATCTGAATTTACTATATATAAACGAATCCTATGTTATTTTCGGAAAAGCTCGAAAATAACATGAGCCTTTAAAACGATCGATAAGTTTCTCTGGAAGCCATTGACTTCTAATTTTAACAATACTCAAATTTACATGTGCGTTTTTCATTTTCTATTTCTGTCTAATAATAATAAAAATATTCCAAATCTTTACAAATACAATTCATCTCAACGTCTTTTATAGTAAATGTGAAAATATAAAAATTTTTTTTTTTAAATATATTTATACACACACATGCATTAAATAAACATATCGTATTTTTCCTGTACGCTTATTTCCTATACATTTTTATACTTTAACGAGCACGTCTGAGAGAGGAATAATAACATATAGATTTGTAACAATACATGATATTTTCTATACCTTGAGAGAGAGAGAGAGAGTATAATAAAACATATTTTACCATCGAAAACAAAAGGAAAATTTTTGAATCGTCAATACCATTTCTATACAAATATTTTTCTTTTTTTTATTCATATTGATGACAAATATTCATTTTCTTTTCTATTTGATTAGACTGAATACGAATGTACTTGTTTTTGTTTGCTAGATGCATCATAAAAATATGTTTTAGTTTAATATGCCAGTAAAACTTTTTGTTTAACTTTTTGATGCAAGTTGAAAATTCGTTAGCTTTTCCTGAAATTCTATGATACATATATTTCTGTAGAAGAAATCTGGAGTAACTTTGTTTTTGAAAACATTTTACTCAAATGTATCCTCAACTTCCAATTATATCAAAAAGTTCTAATATAAGTTTTATTTATTCAATTATATTACACAGATAAAAAATAATATAAATTTTGGACGCATAGTTTCGTCGTGTTACAAAGAAATAGTGATAAAAACAGACATTCTTTAAGGAGGCTCTTCTGTCACTGGACTACATATTTTGAAATAAACATATTTTAACTATATTTACTTAAATTAATCACTTTGCAGCTATCGTATCGATGCTTTATGCAATTAAGTACAAGAAAAGGAAAAAAAAATTGAAAATATTTATTTGTTTAAACAAATACAACATTTTAAAGTTTTAGTCATAAATGCCTAATATTCCAGATTTGGGCAGTTTGAATCAAAAATTTGCTAGGCTCATATTGAAGAGCATTCATTTATAGGAGTAGGTAACGTGGGAAATTTTTCACTACACGGCGAGGCTGCTTTGCTTGAATTTTATTTTCTGCTTGAATTTTCAAGCAAAGCAGCCTGGCCGTGTAGTAATAATTTGTAGCTATTTGTTTATAAAATAAAAAAATATCTATAAGTTTTTATAGAAATAGTTAAGTAAAAAATTTCCCATGGTCCCTCCTCCTAAAAATTAGTGCTCTTCAAAATGAGATTAGCAGAATTTTTATCCAAACTGCCCAAATTATGACTAAAACTTTAACTTTTTGTAAATATTTAAATAAATAAACATTTTTTATTTTTTGTTTCATTTTCTTGAACCAAATTGTGCAAAGCATCGACTCGATAGTTGAGTAATTATTTAAGTAAATATACTTAAAATATTACAGAATAATATACTTATATCGCTCGAATTATTTTAGTTAGGATAAATAATAAGTCGATCTTTTACGAGCAAATTAAATTATTTTTAATTTTAAAAACTTGAGGTTTCGTCACACTTTGGTGACTTTATCAAAAGATCTGAAAAGTTGAAAATTTCAGATGACAATTTATATAATTTATATGATTTATAAATGGTGAAAAAATGTGTGATATGACTTACAAAATTAATTATAATAATGGATGTAAATCCAAAGTCTTTGGTATTTTTAATCTACATGTCTATAAATAACAATAAAATAAAAATTATCACATTATAAATAATCAAACTTAAATAATATAAATTTATAATTATTTATAATGTGATAATTTTTATTTTATTGTTATTTATAGACATGTAGATTCAAAAATACCAAGGACTTTGGATTTACATCCATTATTATAATTTTGTAAGTCATATCACACATTTTTTCACCATTTATAAATCATACAAATTATATAAATTATCATCTGAAATTTTCATCTTTTGATAAGGTCACCAAAGTGTGACGAAACGTCAAGTTTTTAAAAATAAAATAAATCAATTTGCTCGTAAAAGATCGACTTATTCTAATTTTATCCTAACTTAAAATATCTTAGTTTCAAAAATTGTAACGCAGTGACTGAAGAGCTTCTTTAATACAGGATTTCAAAAACATCTAATTTTGCCTGTATTAATTACTAAATATTATAATGCAGTCATAATAATATCTCAGCAAACTTCATTTTTGTACCTAATAATCCTAATGTCCTACTTTTTTTAGACTACACAGTCTTTCTTCTTACTTTTTTACACTAAATTTTTTATTTAACTCAAATTTTTTTTCTCCTTTTTCTATATTATTTAAGTATCGCATCTTATTCCAAGCAATATAAAAAAATTCAATGTCAAAAGTTTAAGAAATTTTCTGCTTAATCCTTGTATAAAAAGTTTTTACTAGACTACTTTAAAACTTTGTTATAATACACTTTTTGATGGCAATATGAAAAAATAAATAGCTAACAAGTTTATAAAATTCATTTTTTTCTCTTTTTTAAATAATAAACGGATAGATTATGATTGTTTTATATATTTTTTTGTCTTTTCGTGTAAAATAACCTTGCAAACAAAAATTGGTACAAATCGGCGTGAATGACCACAGCTTTACATTAATTTTTAACATTTCTGTCTTATAAGTATTTACTATCGTTATCATAAATTTTATTTTATCCCAATATTCCTAATAGTAAAAATTTCTAAGAATTTATGAAACAGGAATTATATTTATTTGATGATCAAGACTGTGCTAATAAGCAACAATAAAATAAAGCGAGTGTTAGCCAGAATTCTAATAATTTAATAAAATTTTCCAAAAAAATTCTAATGGATATCATATTTACTATCTTTAGATTATATGACCCTAGACGCTACAGGTCAGTTGAAATTGAAAATTTAAAACGAACAACTTTGCTAGCTTATATTTCGACTTTAAATGATAGTTGTAACTTTACTTTTTTTCTTTTTTATTATTTCGTGAACCTATATCTTATAAAGTACCTATCATTTTTCAAGTAAGTTTGTATACACACAGTTAAATCCACACATTGAAAAAAAACTTATATAAAAAATATTGATGGTTATTTTAAGTTTATATGTACATTTATAACCATAATATATGTTAGGCGATATAAAAAAAATAAAAATAAAAACATGAAATACGCTTATAGAAAATCATTGAGTGTGAATAAAAAATTTTGTCGATTTTAAAAATGGACATTGAGAAATGACTTATGTAATGTTCATCATTATTCATTAGTTTAGTATAGATTTTTACTTGATCGAACTTGGTAATCAATAAATATGTTTTTTTTTATTTCATCCAATAAATTTTTTTTTTATGTTTTCTGCTTAAATGTAAAGGTTTGCGCTATAATTATTTCATATTATCTACTCACTGTTTTTTCTACAATTAGTAATATAATGTAGATTTGAAATGCGATTTAAAGTGCTTGAAAATTCAAAAAATTGCTTAAAATTTCTAACAAATGGTATTAGTACACTACGTCCAAGGCCAGAAAAGTATCAGCTGAACCAAATCACATTACTGCGATATTTTTGGTACTCTATTTTCATACGCTATATAGGTTTTTTGTGCTATATGCTACTATAGGTTTTTTGGGTCGCTGATCTTGAATTTCGGGTTCTTGTCTTTGAAAAATTGCTGCTTCACTCTTAAATTTGCAAAATCTTAAATTAATGAAAAATATCCACTTTAGGGGTAGTTTTTGAAAATTTAACGGTGAAGCGCCAATTTATCGTAGTCAGGAGCCCAAAATTCGTAATCAGTGATCCCAGAAATAGATATAGATCTATTTGGATATTCTAAGGGTAGATAAATAAAAAATACTCCTTTTTAGTGGTAGTTTTTGCTAATTTAAGGGTGCAGTGCCAAATTCATGCAGAAAGGACCCGAAATTCTTGATTATCGATCACGAAAATCTGTACTAGACCAAATATAAACACTTAAATAGCGAATATATAAAAAATAGCCTTTTCATGGGGTAATTTTTGCAAACTTTTGGGTTAAGCTTTGATTCCTCATAGTAACGACCTTAAAGTTCGTGACCAGTGACCCCAAAAAACCTGAAATAGATTGAATTTTGTGACGGCTAGTAACTAAGCACTGTTATGGTGTTTTACGATTTTTTTTACTTCAGATACTAGAAATCAATCCTTACGTGACTCCTAGCCCTTGGAAGTACGTTATTTCTAGATGCTGATGATAAAATATAATTTCAAAATGAAAGTAACTAAGACCTTTAAGACCAGATTTAAATTTAATTTTCTAATTAAACTTTTAACGTAGATTAACCCACATAATTATATAAAAAACAGTATAAAATATATTTTTAAATATTCCCGTTAAAATTTTTGATGACAAGAAATTTTCTGACTTTTCAACTTTTTACTATGCATATTTATATTTACGTATTCAAAAACTTTTTAATGATTTATTTAATTAATTAACAAACTTTTTTTTAATATACAAAAAGCAGAAATTATGGGTAAATAAATAAAGTTGCAAATTTTGTTTCAAAGTTTAGTTTAAAACAGGACGTAAAAAATATCATATAAAAATATACTATTTAATAATTCTGCTTTAATATTCAGTCAATAAATTAAAGAAAATTACTGAAAAATGAAAAACTCAAAAACTTAAATAAAAATTCACTTTTATGCATTTACGATTAATATAAAACGCCCCATATGTAGCTTACCATCTTTAATTTAAAAAATGCCAATAAAATAAAAGAAAAAAAAAACATAAAAAATATTAGATTTCAGTACACGATTTAATTTTTCTTCTGCTAAGAAAATATTTTATATTAATAAATATGATTAAATTTTTTGTTGCAATCATTTTTTAAAAAAATATTAAAGTAAATAAAAAAAAAAAAAATGATGAAAAATATAAAGAAGTATAAGAAAGAAATGAAGACACGAAAAAATATAGATATATAGAAAAAGAACTGGTAATAGAAACTTTCTTGTATTATAACTTATATATATAGAAGCTAAATTGTAAAAGCACGACTGAATAGAATAAGGAACAAGGAGTGTATAGTAAAAATTTTTCTTCTTTTTTTTTTATATGAATAACATAAAAAAAAAGGAAAAATATATACTATGGATGGTTTAGTTTTCTTTTGCGACTTTTCGATTTTCCACGTCGTCGCGAAAAAAAAGGATATTGTTCCCTTGCTAACGGAAGATGTTATTTTCTACAAAAAGAAAATGAGGAAGAAGCCAGTGACGAATTAAGAAGAAGAAAAAAAAAGTTATTATTATTTATAGGTTTATGTTGCTAATTTACTTAAACTCGAATTAAAATATAAATATTTTAGAGATCTTAAAATATTAGAGACTTAGAGATCTGTTAATGAGAGTATAAAACATTTCTATGATAAGTTTAAATAATATAACGATGAGTAAATATAAACTTTCCTAGCAAACTCAATTTAACGGGTTAACCAAAAAGCCTTGATTCTCTTATACACAGTGAAAGTGCCCTATATCTCAAACAAACTTTATATTCATATTGAGAAAGCTTAAATATATAGCATAATTATATATATATATACTGTAGAGAAGAAGTTTGCTCGTTTAATCGACCCCAAAAGGTTATCCACACTTTTGTTACTGATTATTGTTTACTCTTAATACTTTTCCTGTATCATTCACGTGTTTAGTTTTATAAACTTGTTATAGAAATTTTTTGTTTGTTTTATACAATATTTATTAAAATGGAAAATTTTTATAGGGAGGGGTACTTCAGAAACTCTGGTAATCAAGGGGGGGAGATCAAATAGGCTTCTTAATAATTTTGATTTTGGAACTTAAATTATTTCAAGTGTAGGAATTTATTACCAGATTAATTTTGTTTTTAGGACCAATGTCTGGTAATAATTACCATACAGGCAATAGTAATATTTAGAACTTACTTTATCCTAGGGTTCGTTATCTCCTTTTTTAGAGTTTTTTTGGTAAAAATAGACTTAAATTATCTATTAAAAGGAGCAGTGTGCAAGAGGGTCTTCTGGGCCTAGAAACGCAGGGTTCAATGTTATGGAATAGGGTTTTTAGTTAATTTTAACATAACGCTGTAACCTCACAAGTTAACCAAAATACTTTTGGTTGGTCTTATTTTTTAGTTTTAAGCGCCAACTTTTAAGATCCGTAAAAAATCTCTCACCGTAACAGTCAATAAACCGAACGCCCATTATTAGTCCAAAATTACCAATTTTTAAATTGCTGCCAAAATTACAATTTTTAATAAAAATTGGTTTTATAAGTCTCAAAAAAAAATTTTTTAAAAGCTTCTAATTTAAAAAAATGGGTAACCAAAATATTATCCACAACAACGATTTCTCATTAGTTTATGTTTTTATAGTTTAGTGTATTACGTTTTTATACATTCAAAAAAAATTTTACCAATAATTTTCAAATCTCATAAACATCACGCACACAATGCATAAAATAATAAAAAAAAAGTTTAATAAAATTTACACTGTCGATGACAACAATTATAAACGCAACGAACCCATCAAGTAAATAAAAATTAAAAAAAAATCTTTGAAATACAGTGACAATTTAATTGAAGTTTCATAAAGAGGTCAAATCCGATTACGACAGGTTTGAGCATATAAATTTTTTCATCTCTGAAATCAGAGTGTCGTGTCAGTGCATCGATGCGTGCTTTTAGAACGTTCTATATTTCATCTATTCTCTACGTATACATAGGGAGAGAAAGAGAGAGGGCAAGAGTTGGTCTTCTGAGATTTATATCCCATTCATTAAGTCTACATGCACATAAACATACAGATATAGCAACTGCTACTGGTCTCCTACGTACACATTGAAGAAAATTCATGTTTACTGTCCACATCCGAAAGCCCATGTTCACCTGTGCCTCGAGCTTGCACCATGACATGGATCTATAATGTACACAGAAGTGCAAGCGAGAGAGAGAGAGAGAGATGAAGCTTTGATATTCATTCTCTCTAAATTACGATCTTGTGCATTTCGCGTTTGCTGGCAAATATCCATGTAAAACTAGAATATATGTTACGGTTCGACGATTTCTCAGGGATGTTCGATCCGCTACTTAAACCCAAGGGTATTGTTGTTAGAATTATATCTACAATACCATTACGACATTATTTGTTCGCCTATAGTAGAATATCAAATAATAGACATTTTTAAATATTTATAATTACAAACGATACAGATACAAATATATATCCATAAATTGTAGATAGAAATTTCAATTGTTGTTATTTATGTTTGTATCACGAAACAATAGATACTTTTTTAATAATAGATTCAAACTACAGATTCTTTTTTTTCATTTATACTGTTTTTATTCAAAAAAGAGATTTTTTAATATAGATTTTTTTTTTTTTTTTATTATTTAGTTATATCGTCAGAATCAATTAACTTTTTTAATTTTAACTTTTTTTGTGAATCGTCAAAATTAATTAATATTTGTACAAAATATTTTATGAAACAAAAACTTTTTCGATAATGCAGTTCGATTCTTATGAAATTATTATTTTTATGATCAATGGTTTATTCAAAAGTCGATACTAAAGAACAAAATGACAAATATATGATTAAAAAATTACATAAATAATCAATTAGTTTTTATTTTATTGTATCATTCAAAAATTAAAAAGATTTTAAATTATTGCGCATAAGCTTAATAAATTTTATCAAATAAATTAATAAATTAAGGATACTATGAATTTTGCTATTAATCCGGGAATATCTGTGAATTGAATTTTGTGACCCCAAAAACCCATGAAGACATTTTAAAATTGAAAAGAATAGTGCATTTAAAGAATTATATATTTTGGGGGTAAAAGGGGCGAAAAAAGGCCAAAATCACCCCCGCAAAAGCATTAAATATCATTTCTGACATCATATTTAAATTCTACCACCCAAAAAAAACCCTCCTCAAAATTGAAAAATACCCTGGCAACTAGCTAGCACTAAGGTTCCTCAAACAATGAGCTAAATACTTCAATATGCCACAGATATCACCGATTACAACCATGCAATCATACATTCATTTCCCATAGAAAAAAATTAAATACTACGTCCAAAAAGAAAAAAAATTGGTATTTATTATATTTTTTTGTAACAAAAATTTTGGAAAAAATTTTGAAAAAATTAATTATCAGATTCGAGATATCGAGTAAAACCATATTTTCAAATATAAGTACATTCATGGAACTTAATGAAGTATTACACTAAAAAAAAAAAAAAAAAGTATTGCAGTATTTTTAATTTTTTTGTTTTTTTAATTTTGGGAAAAAAATTTTGAAAAAGTTCGGTATCAGATCCAAAAAATTACTTTCTAAAACTAGTACTCTCATATAGAATTAAATTAGGTACTACGTCCAAAGAGAAAAAAAAATTTGGTGTTTTTTGTATTTTTTTGTGAAGCAAATTTCTGAAAAAAAATTTTGAAAAAATTAATTATCAGATTCGAGATATCGAGTAAAACCATATTTTCAAATATAAGTACATTCATGGAACTTAATGAAGTATTACACTAAAAAAAAAAAAAAAAGTATTGCAGTATTTTTAATTTTTTTGTTTTTTTAATTTTGGGAAAAAAATTTTGAAAAAGTTCGGTATCAGATCCAAAAAATTACTTTCTAAAACTAGTACTCTCATATAGAATTAAATTAGGTACTACGTCCAAAGAGAAAAAAAATTTGGTGTTTTTTGTATTTTTTTGTGAAGCAAATTTCTGAAAAAAAATTTTGAAAAAATTAATTATCAGATTCGAGATATCGAGTAAAACCATATTTTCAAATATAAGTACATTCATGGAACTTAATGAAGTATTACACTAAAAAAAAAAAAAAAAAGTATTGCAGTATTTTTAATTTTTTTGTTTTTTTAATTTTGGGAAAAAAATTTTGAAAAAGTTCGGTATCAGATCCAAAAAATTACTTTCTAAAACTAGTACTCTCATATAGAATTAAATTAGGTACTACGTCCAAAGAGAAAAAAAATTTGGTGTTTTTTGTATTTTTTTGTGAAGCAAATTTCTGAAAAAAAATTTTGAAAAAATTAATTATCAGATTCGAGATATCGAGTAAAACCATATTTTCAAATATAAGTACATTCATGGAACTTAATGAAGTATTACACTAAAAAAAAAAAAAAAAGTATTGCAGTATTTTTAATTTTTTTGTTTTTTTAATTTTGGGAAAAAAATTTTGAAAAAGTTCGGTATCAGATCCAAAAAATTACTTTCTAAAACTAGTACTCTCATATAGAATTAAATTAGGTACTACGTCCAAAGAGAAAAAAAATTTGGTGTTTTTTGTATTTTTTTGTGAAGCAAATTTCTGAAAAAAAATTTTGAAAAAATTAATTATCAGATTCGAGATATTGAGTAAAAATCATACTTTCAAATATAAGTACTTGGAAATAAATGAGGTATTACATCCAAATTTAAAAAAAAAAAAAATTAGTTTGAGATTTTTTAATGAAAATATTTTTGAAAAAAAAATTAGGTCTTAATTCCATAATGGTTGTGAAATATCACCGGTTACAATATTTTCAGATATTAGTACTTTAATGGAATTAAATGAGGTATTGCACTAAAAAAATAAAAAATTATTGCAATTTTTTTAATTTTTTTATTTTTTTAATTTTGAGAAAAAATTTTTGAAAAAATTCGGTATCAGATCCAAAAAATGACTATAAACAAACTTTCTAAAACTAGTACTATTATAGAAATAAATTAGGTACTACGTCCAAAAAGGAAAAAAAAAACGCTGCCAAGTGATTGGCACTATGGTTCCTCATCAACAATAGCAAAATATTTATAATGGTCTATTTTATCTAATAAAAATGATAATTTGAGATATCAGTATTTCATAAAAAAAAGTTAATTTTAAATCTGAACCGTAAAAAAAGTAAAAATCTTTCTAAACTGCAAGTAACTTATTAACTTTACCATATGCTTATCGTAATAATTCTAAATATTAATACTATCATAGAAAAAATTAAGTACTACGTCAAAGAAGAAAAAAAAAATAAGGTATTTATGATTTTTTTATGTAAAAAATTTTGAAAAAAAAATTTTCAAAAAAATTACGTCTCAAATGCTGAATTCCTTTATAAATGATAATTCCAGATATTAGCACTTTCATAGAAATAAATTTAGTACTAGGTCAAAATAGAAAAAAAAATTATGATGTTTTTTTAATTTTTTTATATGAAAAATATTCAAAAAAAAAATTTGAAAAATTACGTATCAGATGGAAAAAATCCTTTAAAAACAATAATTCTAGATATTAGTACTTTCATAGAAATAAATTAAGGAGGTTTATCCGTTAAAAAAAATAATGACAGAATGTAATAAAACGTGAATAGTATTAAAATTTAAACATTTCTGAACTAAAATCGAGTTATTTTTACCTATGTCACCGACTTAATTAATTTTTTATTAATAAAATAAAAGTCGTATTTTAACATTGCGCTTATGGGAAAATTTGTTTCGGCTTTATAAAAAGTAGGGTGCTAATGACACAGATCGATGAAGCTTAATAAATCTGATAAATAATTACTTAAAGATTACATTCCCAATTAGTTTTACATACTTTATCGACTTTATTTTCGTAAAATTAATAAAAAACACACAAAAACACGTAACATAACCAAAAAGCTCATAATTTTAGTGACGTTTTTTTAAATTCTATAATACTATGAGACTTTTTTTGGTAATATTCTTGGATTATTAATGGTTTTTTATAGTTTCTTTTCAATTAGTAGCTTCCAAAATAAACTTAAAAAAAAAAATTTATGTCGGTAATCGTAATTCCTGCAAAAATGTAGTAAACCACGGATAAACCTCCTTAAGTACTACGTCCAAAAAGAAAAAAAATTATTGTGTTTTTTTAATCTTTTTATACAAAAAATTTTGAAAAAAAAAATTTCGAAAAATTACATCGCAAATGGAGAAATCCTTTAAAAACTATGATTCTGGATATTAGAACTTTCCTAGAAATAAATTAGGTATTACGTCCAAAAAGAAAAAAAATTATTGTATTTTTTTAATTTTTTTATTAAAAAAATTTTGAAAAAAAAAATTTCGAAAAATTACATATCACATGAAATAATCATTTAAAAACGATAATTCTAAATATTCGTACTTTCGTAGAAAAACATTAAGTACTACATCCTAAAAAAAAAAAAAAATTGGCATTTTGTATATTTTTTGGCGGCAAAAATTTTGAGAAAAAAATTTTCAAAAAATTAAGTATCAGGTCCAAAAAATTACTTTTATAGAGGTTCTTAAAACTAGTACTTCCATGGAAGCAAATTATGTACTACGCTAAAAAAAAAAAAAAAAGTTGGTGTTTTTTGTATTTTTTTATGAAAAAAATTTTGGGAAAAAAATTTTCAAAAAATTAAGTATCAGATTCGATATATCGAGTAAAAACCATACTTTCAAATATAAGTACTTTCGTGGAAATAAATGAGGTATTACATCCAAATTAAAAAAAAAAAAAAAGTACCTCGAGCTTTTTTGGTGAAAAAAATTTTGAAGAAAAAATTAGGTCTTAATGTCGTGTTGGCTGTGAAATATCACCGGTTACAGTGCGACATACATACATACATACATACATACATACATACATACATACACACACACACACACACGCAGACTTTTTTTAAAAACCGGTTTTTTAGCTTCCTGAGGTCTCAAAACGTGCTTATATGCCAAAATATCGAAAATCAAAATTTCACCTATCACAAAGGTTCCTCTATGAGGAACCAAAAAATTGGTGTTTGTGACGAAAATTTTGGAAAACAAATTTTGAAAAAATTAATTATCAGATTCGAGATATCGAGTAAAAATCGTACTTTCAAATATAAGTACTTTCATGGAAATAAATGAGGTATGACATCCAAATTAAAAAAAAAAAAGTAGTTTCAGGCTTTTTGATAAAAAAATTTTTGAAAAAAAAGGTTGTGAAATTTCACCGGTTACATACACACACACACACACACACACACATACAGACTTTTTTAAAAACCGGTTTTTTAGCTTCCTGAGGTCCCAAAACGCGCTTATATGCCAAAAAATCAAAAATTAAAATTTGAACCATCACAATGGTTCCTCATTGAGGAACCAAAAATCATTTCTTACACTTGTGGAATAAATGTTAGAGGGAAATGGGGTGAAAATGACCCTTTTCATTTTAACATATATTTTCTTTCCGGCATTTTTTTCCTGACATGTTTTTGAAGAGAATGCAAAAGGTTTTAGATCGATTCATCCATTTTCATAATTATGTAGAGGTGGTTTCACAGATATCCCCGGGCTATATGCTTTGTAGTTGTTTTATACACGCATACAAAAAATTAGTAAATATAACTAAAATTACGATTTTGTTTACTAAATTCAGTTTGGTTAACAGTCACTATAAATTATTAGTAAAATTTACTAATAAAATTTGTTTATAAAACTAAAACCTCAATTTTTTTAGAAAAATTTACTAATTTTTTGGTTATATTTACCAATCTATATTCATTTGTTTTTACTACATTCTTATAGGTTAATTTTACTATTCTTTTTTTTGCGTGTACTGTCACTTATTTCGGAGAATATAAAAGGCTCAGATAAAGAAGAGATTCGGATTAATACATATGATGGTTTTCGATGAAAATCGAAAAAAAATTTGTTGTTGGCATAAATTCTAAACAAATTTTTTCATTCTTATGTCAAAAATTGCGTTTTTCATTT
This sequence comes from Anagrus nilaparvatae, assembly GCA_022575985.1. NCBI lineage: Eukaryota > Metazoa > Arthropoda > Insecta > Hymenoptera > Mymaridae > Anagrus > Anagrus nilaparvatae. The sequence goes on from JAKSXM010000205.1 coordinate 314,106, forward strand.
CCGAACTATCAAAAATTTTCAAAATAACTTATTTTGTAAATAAAATTTTTAAAAATAGATGAATAAATCAGATTCCCAGGGCGGAAAGGCTCCTGAAGAAAAGAAATACTTTTCATTTTACGATAAAAATTAGCCGAGTTATCCCCAAATTAAAATTTTGACAGGATTCGTTAAAAAAGAATTGAATTTATATTACTAAAAGACATTGGTACCTTATTTTTATTTTTACAAAAAAAGCTACATATTATGAAAATTTTGTGTAGCTTAGAAATGGAAAATGCGGTTTTTGACATAAAAGTAAAAATATTGGTTCTTTGTTTTCTGAAAATTCAAACTATCTGATGACAAGGGTCATATCGATGTGTCTTTTAAAAAAATTTTTTCATTTTTAGTTCAGTCATAATATTCTTAAACATAAGAATAAAATGAATAAAAAAGGAAATATATTTAAAGCATGAATAATTTATTCGTAATAACTTTGGCTATTTCTCCTCTAGCCAAATAGTGTGAGGCTCGTCAGTATGACCCAATGTGGTTTTTCATAGATACACGCGAATAATATTTGTTAGAAATTGTTAGTATACGCAAAATAACAGGACAGCGGAGAAGGTTTTCGCTACCCTCGTTATTTCTACTATTGTCTTAAAAGTCTAAAAAAAAAACTATTTTTAATGACTCAAATTATCTTGTCACAAGAATATTGATCCATTTTTCTAATATTCTTGGTGGTGAGAACGCCAATTTTTTAGGGGTTTGAACCTTAAAGGTTAGGTTTTATAAGAAATAAGTTTTGGAAATTAGCAGAGTCAGTATTTTAATTAATTATTACCTTTCTCTAGAATGTTTAAAAACTTTTTAGCCAAAAAAAATTTTAGAAAAAAAATTTTAAAATATTCATTGTTTAATTTCAAATTTCTATCCTAATTACTAGTATAAACAAAAAACAAAAAACTTTTTTAAATTAAAATAATATATAAAAAACTGAGAAATAGCTACGATGAAATTACGCGATGATTTCGAAATTCGCGAAATTACTCCCACCTAAAAAGTTTTTTTAGTAAGATTAGTTCATTATAATGTAATTTTAAGAACTTGAAGAGTATAAATTTTATAAAATTTCCATTTGTAAAGAAACATCTTAGTTGAATTAGATTAATTAAACGCACTTACCTATTACTACAGAACAAAAATTAATTTACTTCGATGAGACAACTCTTTCATGTAAAAAACTAATTAATCATTAAAAACTATTAAATGATAAAGTTACTCTCTCAAGTCTATTATGCCTGGCGTACCTAATCAAGCAACGAGAGTTGAAACCTAAATAATTCAGTTTAATTTCGTAAATGTAAAATTCTTAACAACTACATTCAACAAAGTACAGTATTGAATTCACTTGGAAAATTAATCAAGGAAATACGAGTGGATCAATAAAGTAAGGATTACCTTAAGTTACCTCCCAAAATTCACATATCCGAGTTACGTAAAAGAAAAATATTTCTTTTATAAGTAGTGTAAATCAAGGTGTGGTCAGCCAATAATTTTAACGTATAAAAATGTAAAAAAAATATTTGTATCAATTTTCATACGTTTCAAACTAAAAGCTTTATGTGTATTTTTTTTAGTCTTGGTTTGTTCATTGAATGCATCGAGAAGAAAGCCTTTATTTTAACCATATCCGATTTCACCTACGCTTGCAATAAAATATCCAAACGCGTCCGAGCGTATATATCTATAAAGCAAAGTGTTTTCTCTCGATTCATTGCTACTATATATGTAAGTGTGTACGTAATAGACAAATATATATTTTATGTATTAGCTTAAGAGTTAAAGTGTAAGAGAGATAAAGTAACTGTGCATGAGTGTGTATTTCAGAGTGTTATTGAACCTTGTATGCTCATTCATTTGTGTGTTGAAAATCATCAACTGTTGCGAATTCAACAAAACAGTATAAATCTAGTAAAGGTAAAGCACATAACTATATACGTATATATAGGTCAGTCAAGCTCAACGCTTGTGATAATTGCTTTGAATCATAAAAAATAAAAAATAAAAGAAGAGAAAATAATATTCGAGTGCTCTCATTCAAATATATCTATCCATATCAACAATGCAGGTATACATAAAAATGAATTTGTATATTTGTGTATACATATTAGCCTCGACGTTTATTCGAATATCTAGGATTTTCTAAAAAGCTAGGTTCCATTAATCGTTGTATATATCCTGTATTCAAAAAACTTTTTATCGAAAAGTGTATAGTAGATACGGAATTATGGTAAGATTCTTAATTATTAGGCAAAACTAGGCTCTAGTTAACGAAAAATACTGTTTCTAATATTTTAGCACGTTTTATCCGAACATTTTTTCTTATTTATGAATTAAATTTTTTCGTACAGTTTCAAAAATATTGCTCATTAGAGCTCATGCATTTATAAATCTAATAAGATGAAAATTTTGAAATCTTACTATTTATTAAAATTGTACTTAATTTCACACTATCATAAGAAAATTAAGCAGTTATTTAAAATAACCTCTAGGCTAATGTATAAACAAAAAAATGGAAAAATAAATATAAAAATATAAAATCTGTTGTATTATATAATGTCATAAAACGCCAATTTTTCAATATATAAAAATATAAATCAATATCGCAAAAAATATATATTTTTATATATGTTCAAATTCAAGTAACTTCGACGAGGTCAAAATTTTTTTTTTTTTTTTTTTACCTATTTTAGGTCTTAGATTTACGTTCTTTAGGATTTTTGAAAAATGTCACATTCTCTCAAAAATTTGCTTGGTTTAAAAATTGATTTTTTTGAAATTTTCGATTCTTGGGTCTCCAAAAAGAATTTTGGCCCATGTGTGAGTTTGTTGCAAACAAATTTTTGAGATGCGACTTCCAAATATTAACCTACAATCATTACTTTATTCTCTCATAATTACCTGGAAATAGGGTGAACTTTCATTTTTTGCCCCCTATTGAATTATAAATTCATTTTATTATTGACTCGATTTTACTCTTCAAAAAAAATGTTGACACCAGTCCTACGTTGATTGATAGTAAAATATTATTTTTGCCCTCCCGGGCCTAAAACTCGTGCTTAAAACTTGTCACGGAATTTTTCTCATTTTCTTAGCTTATTTTGGCAGTCTAAAATAATGATTATGGGTGAGCCTTTGGGAACCCTAAAAATAAAAAATTTCAAAGAAAACTATTCTCAAGCCTTGTAAATTTTTGAAAGAGAATTTAATTTTTTCCAAAAATTTTAATGAAAAATTTTTTTTTAATTTGAAAAATTTTTACAATCTAAGACCTAAAATTACTAATTCTAATTTTTCTCCAGTGAGATAACCTGGACCTGAGCATATATAGGGATATGAAATAAAAGAAGATATGTAAATTTGAAGATATTTAAATTTTTTTGTTAATACTAATCTGATTGAATATTCATATGAATTAAATTGGCTTATAAACTATAAGAATATAAAATAATATATTCTTGATTAATTGAAAAAATAAAAAAATTTAAAATATTCATTTTATAGGATCTATTTTTTTTTTTGTTGTATCGAAAAGTACAGAAAGCAGAATAAGAAGAAAATCAAAGAGTTTCAATTTTAAATGTATGTATGTATTAACTTTTTTTTTTGAATAGAATTGATATAACCTATCGACTTTGTATAAGAGAAGTACTCTTTCTTTCTCTATCTCTTCGATATTTTCTCAAAAGGTTCAATATTGAGAGTATTTTCTATTCTGCTTTTAGATTTTGTGTCAGTAGCAGAAAGAGAAATTGTCATTGTGTAAAATACAATGAATAATTTAACAAGCTTTAAAATCTATTCTATAAATATATTTCTATTCTATTATTTATTTTTTTTTTATTAACAATTATTTTTGAGAATTTTGACCAAAAAAAATTTTTTTTTATATTTTATTAGTTTTTTTGATAACAAACAAAATGTGTATGGTTTTATTTTATAAAACAATGGGTATTAAATAAATATTAAGAAAATCCCATTTATTTTTTGAAACTTTTTTGTTTGAAATGTTTTTTAAATATTGTATATGTAAGCTTTTGAAATAGTGTGAGTGGGTTTACACAAAATGTTTGAACATTTTATGATTAAAAAAATCGAATTTTTTTTTTAATAAATGTATATTATGATGAACCATATATACTGAAATACATTAAAATTTTAAATAACAAAAAGTTGATTGTTTGATTATATTTATTTTTTTTCTTTACCTACGTTTAATGTAGCATTTTAAAAATTTTTTTTTTTTTGATTGGATAATATGAAAATTGCGAATGAGATAAATAATTAATTTTCAGGATTATTTTTTAAATTTATATTATAAATGAATTATTGATAGTTGGAGTAATTTTATAAACTGACAAAAAAAAATTTGTTAGTTGCTAGCAGAATTTAGATAATGGAAAACAGAATCCCGCTTGTGGCTTTTCTTTTCAGTGTAGCTATTGCCACTGAAAAAGTTTTATTTGCAGTAGCCGAAAATAGTAGTTAATAAACCAGCCAGGGTGTAGTGACTTAGATCGGACTTAGAATAATTTTAATTTTAGGGACTTAATATAATCTCTATATATTATAAAGTTATAACCGCTGCCGCCGCTGTCGAATGACACCTTTGGGCCAATCTGACACTTTTGGGTCAATCTGACACTTTTGGGCCAATATGGTACTTTTGGGCCAATATGGTACTTTTGGGCCAATCTGATACTTTTGGGCCAATGTGGTACTTTTGGGCCAATCTGATACTTTTGGGCCAATGTGGTACTTTTGGGCCAATATGGTATATGTTAATATAATGTTAATTATATATGATAACATTGTCTACACTGCAACTCTATATTTAAACAATTATTATAAAGTTATATTACGATGCCAAATCTACAACCACTGTCACGAAAATCAATTGATTCAAAATGAATAAGGTACACCTTGCAGGTAAATAAAATTATACTATCACAATACTTCAATCACTCTAAAATAATAATATAAAATTTTGATATTTAAGATAGTTCGTTGACTTTTATATTTTCTTTCTTAATTTAAACTTAAACACCGATCCATAATTTATTTTTTTTTAAATGACGCGTCACCGTCGTCTGTAACAGATTTTATTCCGGTATCATCAGGCTTATGTGGTTTTTGTTTTTGAATCTATAAGTATATATGACACGTAAGCTCTCTTCTCTTTACTTTTGCATAATTTTCATGAGCTTAATAATAAGGGTAAATGTAATTACGCGGCATAACTAAAAAAAGAAGTAGTGTAAGTATATGCAAAAAGAAAATGTATATGAACAAAAATATGAATTTTAATTCTAAAAAAAAAAAAAAAAACTAATAACTGGCTTGTTTTTTCACACAACCAACGATCATAGAACATGTTATAACAGTTATATTTTTGTAACAGTTTTAACGATACTTCCTAATTATTATAAGTCCTAAAACCGAAATTATAATAAATCCTAAAATATAATGTAAAATGTTGGATTAGGGTAAAGGTATTTGTGGGTGAAATGAAAGCACGCAATTATTTCTACATTACATTTAATCTAACACCATGAATGAGCGATGTGCTCCATACAGTATATTAATGGTAACTCAGCGGCGCCTCTCGCGCTTGAATGATTTCTCTTACTAAATGACTCATTATAAGAACAACGGTACTTGTCACATACTTCGTTATATGTTATAGTCAAATAACGAACATATAAATTATCTTAAGTCCATAAACCTGAAGTATTCTAAGTTATTGTTCTTATCAGAAAGAAGTTCCTCTTCAAATTATTCTAAGTCCCTATAAATCGAAAATATTTTAAGTCCAGTTGATCCTTCTCACCTTAAAAATGTAACTTTTTCACCCTCCTATACTGAGAAAAACTTTTTCGGGTACTCCTCCCTATGAAGATGTTCCATGTTAAAAAAAATTGTGAATTTTATTACAATGATGTTTCTTAACCTATCAATTTCAGCGTACCTTATTGACTTTTTAATTTTTATTAACTTTTTATTTCCTTCTGCATTTTAGGTTTCCTTATTAACCAGGCTTAATATGGTTGATAAATATTTAGATTAGTAATTTGTGCAATAAAATATTCACATTTTTATTCAAAAAGTTTGTATTTTCACTCATATATCAATATTTATATGCATAAAAAAGGGAGAAGAGAAAAATACAGCCTTGAGAGAAAGAAGTACGTTGACATTTATAAGCTTAACGAATAGTATGCGTGCATAAATGTCTTTAGTATATATATGTTGCAGTTAAACTGTTAAATTTGAGTGAAAAAAATAAATTTTTAAAATTCGCTCCTTTCTTCAATGACTTTATGTCTTTATTGTATTTTAACTCAAAGTTTTAAGTTATTCTAAAATAAAAGTATCTATTATTTGCTATTTTTGTTCAAGCGTGATTATGGAAATTTTAGTGGCCTACAGAACAAAAACATAATTATCATTTAATCTTCAAACAGCTAATGAAGATTTCAGACGCAGTGCATTTGCAAAATTGAATTAAAAAAATGCTTAACTTCAACGAACAAAAATTTAGTTTTTTCTGTAATATTTCATGATCTTAGAAAGTTTTTTTCAAAATTTAAATTTATGTATAATATATTTGCAAAAATTATCCAACAAATAACTTTTTAAACATTTTTAAATAGAAAACTTCGTCACATGATAAATATCTGGTTTCTAATATAAAGACACTGCATTTTATCATGAAATTTTTTCCATGAAATTACTTTTGCAAAGGAATTGTTACTGCTTTTTCGTACGAATATAGAGGAAAATAATTTTTAAAAACTAGCTCTCATTCTACGAGCATATCAAAAGTTTTTTTTAAACTAAATGCAAGCAGAACGAATAGGGTAAATGTGCAAAAAATTATATAGGATCTTGGATGTGTCAGTAAAAAATAAATTTTGATCTGAAATTTTTACCAACTTTTATTAAAACAAAATAATTAGAATTTCGCCAACCATACTGCTGAAAATTAAAAGTATAAACAATCAAAAAAATTTTTATGACCAAATTGGTAAACCTATAGGTTCTTTTAAAATCTTCTATTATCTGAATTTTTAGTCTAACAAGCCTCTTATAAAAAAAATTTTTTAGCAATTTTAAAATTAAAAACTTAGCATACTGTCAATAGCATATACACAGATAATTTTTTTTTATTTACGTGTGCGTAAAGCAGGCAAACTAAGTTTTATATTAAAGGTATTTTGTAAAATAAATACGTAAGGATATATTCTTTTTTTTAAATAAAAAAGATCCTCTTAACATCTATCCTCATAAAACATCTTTTCATTTATACGCTTTATGGTATTGTATACGCTCTGGCTTTTGTGATACTTTTTTTTACTAAAGGCACGCTTCTTTTTGTAACTTTAAAACTTTATGCTAGTTGCAGCTAAACAACAACCTAAAATTATGTAGGGGAAAAAATTGCTTTTACGTTAACTGTAGTCAGTACAGACGTTCTTAGTTTATTTTTCTTAATAGATTTTAGTACAAAAAAGCTCGAAAATATGCATCTTACGTAATATGAAGAGTGGATCGAAAACAAAATTTTTTTCTAAGTATTTTATATATTAAAAAGGCACTTTTTAGAGTATAATTTGAGTATTTGAATATACAGAACTTGATTTTACATAAAATTTCAATCGTTAAATTTTTAAAATTCTGTTTTCCTTGTGATAGATGTAAAATACGACTCATCGTTAAATACTGTGACCTATAAACACCGCATATCTTTACACACTCATTTTAACATCAAAGAGTTTATATTCTTTCATACTATTTATCCTTATCGCGCATTAATATTTCTAAGCACACAGAACGAAGCAAAATTATTTGCATGCATTTATTCATATATCTTGATACATCGAGGCGTTAATTACCAATAAATTTGTTTTACTCAAATTCTTGAAATATATTATATAATCCATATATGCATCGCATTCTGCATCGCATAGCACAGAATAGAAAGCATTATGTGACATTTAAACGTATTTATACGATAATTCACGCTTATTAAATATTTAAAATTTTTTATAAAATTAAAAAATAAAAAATACTTTTACGTAATTAAAATAGTTTTTATATAATCTCGTTAAAAATTTATAAACCAATTTCTCTCTTTTTTAATATCTCGTTAAAAAATTAAAACTAGCATAAAAAACTAAATTTTTTTGAATTTAATGATTTTTTTTTTATCTCATTTATTTTTGTTTATTTGATTTATTTGAAATATTTTTAGGTATATGCTAATTATTAAATTTATTTAGCTTTCTAAAGTTTATGTAGTTAATTAAAAAGGAAAAAAATTGTTGTATTGATTTTTTGCTAAAAAAAATTCTCATCAGCCATTTTTCAATCGAATGAACTGTATATCCTTTTTTTTCTATTTCAATGGTTGACGTGACAATCTCTCGTAGTATGACCAATATATATAGTTGACGTGTGATGTCTCTCACTCTATACTGATCTATAATGAAATTCGTAAGTATATGGCCAGTTCTATTGAAATATTTTTCATTCTTTGCAAAAGTAAGAAATCTAAAACGTAAAATTGATTGACAAGAGGAGAAATTTTGACTGTCAATGAGCAAGCTTAGATAGAGTAAATCAACATCCTGAAACATGAGTTAAAAATTTTTAGCATAATCAATAATAAATGAAATTTCGTTTCTAGATATGTCCATGTACCTTAAAAGGAGATATAATATTGGACGAAACATGTCATATACACTTGACACTTGTATATTATTATGCATATTATGGGTTCTTGACATAGATCAAAATTTACTAGAGATGTTATTAAATTGAATCAGCTAGAAACTTCTCATGTCTATTTTTCGTTTTGTTTTAAAAATTAATATCAATTTTCGTATAAATTTTCAAATCAAAATTTTATTTATACATTAAAATTATATTCCTTTGTGTATTAATAAAAATGCATTAATAAAATATTCTCTTTTTTAATGAATTATTTTTTTTTTATTTTTACAAATTTACATTTTTATTTATGTCATGCAGAAAAAATATTTTGTATCTTCGTATTTATTTTACTGTAAATATCTTTCTTGATTTTTTAAAAGCTTTTTTTCAATTTATTGATTAAATTAAATACGTAATATTAAAGTGCATGTCTATCAAAAAAAATGAGATTTGTGAATATTGATTTTGTTTTTTATTTTTGACGATTTTGATAACTGATAATAAAAGTGTATAAAAAAAAATATAAAAATTTTAAAAGTAGTTTTTTATTAACAAACAAATATATTATATTTGAACACAAAATTTTATGTCAAGGGAGTAAAAGTTTTGATATTAACGTGGTCATTTCTACTATAGTATCAATGAAATTTTTTATTGGTCTATAGGTTTTACTAACGCCTAAAATTTTACATCAAATTAAGAGTAAATTAATATTTCCTTAAGTCTCTAAAACTAAATTATTTGAAGTTTCTATTGGCTCCAACCTTAGCTTTGATCTCTTTTGTCTATTTTAATCTTCTTATCCACTTTTACCCAATTTTTTATACAATTTTTACTCATAAACATATTCCATACTAATCATTTAATTTTGAAACGTCGTATATTTTGTTTAACATAAAACTTCCTACTTTAAATTTTGATACCAACAACCATAAAACTTTCAATCTAATTGTGACTCTGATTTCAGCTGCATCATCAGTGATACAAATTAAGCCTTTTCTAGACCTAATTATTTTTTTAAATCCTGTGTGCTTTGACTATACTTTTTGCTACAGTAAAAACACATGGGATTAAAAAAAATTAATCTAGTCTAGAAAGGGCTTTAAATTTAGAAATTAAATTTACAAGTTAGAAATTCTCAAAATTTATTTCATCAAGTTTCTTTTATTTGTAATTTTAAGCTCTTGTAAATCAACTATACAACTAGATGTACTTTGAATTAAATTATTGCAAATATTAAACTTTTTCTTAAAAATATCAAACAATAAACGATGATTTTTCATAATAAAAAAAAAAAAAAAATAGATAAAACTTAATAATGTATATGAGGTATAAAGTAAAACTTTAAAAAGTTATATTTCTGAGAAAATGATGATCTTTAAAAGAGTGTATTGATAAAGTTTAAGTAGGAAAAAAAAACCTAATAAATGTTCAATCAATATTCAATTGATTTTTTTTCTTTCTTTTCTTATTTCATTGCATTTCGTAAAATATTAAGATATACTTTTAAATCTATCAATTTTATAAAGTACTTTAGGGTAACTTTTTTTTTACTAAAATTTAAAATGATTCTAATAAATTAAAATGATAAGTTACATTTAGCGGAAATACGGTTTTTATTATTTTTGAAAGTATTTTATATTCAATACCTGTTAGTTCAGGCTAGGAATCTATTATTCAAAATCTAAGTTTATAGGACTATTACTAAGAAATATTTATATTATTTAAGTCAATGATTATGCTTTGCATAAGAAATTATTAAATTTCTTTTAAATTATTATTTTGGACACATAATCCATTGACCTTAATGTTGTTGTGAATCCAGCAAATTTTTTAGAACCCCAAAATAAAGAAAACAAATGTTTGGTACTGTCATTATCTATTCATGTCAGTTCTCAGAACCTAAAAAACTGAATTTTTTCAAAAACAGGACCATAAACAAATTCACTTCTGAATTCATAAAATCAGAATACATCAAAATTTAAAATACTAATAATTCCAAAATTTATTTTATAAAACCCTGTATTTCAAAAAGTTGATATTAAATCTATAGTAATCTTTAAAATTTATATGGTATAGTTAGTAGTTAATCACGATTAATCATCAAAAATCCCCAATTAAACTATATAAATTTTAAAGATTACCAGATTTAATATCGACTTTTAATCTATAATGTAGAAAAGGCTTTATATTATTTTATCAAATTTGCACTGTTTTTTAGAAATTTTGATTCATCTATCTTATCATTCTTTTAGATTTTATTGGTCTGCAACGAAAAATTCTTATAAAATTACTTTAAATTGAGAACGACAGTAAATATCGCCCAATTTAAAGAAATTATACATCAAAGCTCATTTCCTAAGTTATCCAGTTAACAAGAAATAATAAAATAAGAGATCGTGCACTGTAAAAAGTAACTTTCTTAGATTTACAAAAAAAATAGAATCTTTTCGAAAAATTAGTGAATTTTCAAAAAATTTTGTAAATATTCGATAAAAATCGTAAATTTACTAAATTTAGTATATTATCGAAAAATTCGAGAATTACCGATTTTTTTTTGTCATTTTACGAAAAAAGTTGTAAATTCACAACTATTTTTTGTAAATTTTCGAAAAAAAATTGTAAATTATCAACTTTTCTTGTGAATTCTTAAAAAAAAATTGAGAATACTCGAATTTTTTGTTAATACACTAAATTTAGTAATTTTACGATTTTTTCGAATATTTACAAATTTTTTTGAAAATTTACTAATTTTTCGAAAATGTTCTAATTTTTTTGTTAATATAAGAAAGTTATTTTTTACAGTGTGTATTTTTTTGAATTTTTTAAAACTCCAATATATTTTTCAATTTTTTTTACCAATAAAAAAATAATGAACACAATATTACTACCGTTTACTAATTTTACTATATCGTAGTAATTTTACTACAAATTGTAGTAATTTTACGACACTTGTAGTAAATTTAAAATTTATTGAAATTTCACCAAGACATCCGCGGTAGAGCTACTTTTCAATCACTTGGTTAAATATTCAACCAAAGCAGCTTTACCGTGAGTGTCTGGGAATTTACTACAAGTGTAGTAAAATTACTGCGATTTGTAGTAAAATTACGTTACTTGTAGTAATATTACTACGAAATAGAAAAATTACTACAAATTGTAATAAATTTACTATTTTTTTAGAAGTTTTTTTTATATTTTATTTACTATTTTTTTTACTAAATCGTAGTAAAATTACTAAACGGTAGTAATATTGTTTTCATTATTTTTTACTATGTAACTTACAATTAGTTTAGTAAAAAACTAACTTTTCTTTAAATAGAATTAAATAAGTAATAAAATAAATTAAAATTTCTATAGATTATTTAAATTAAAAGATTTAAAAGTATATAGACTTATTTTAATATCATCTTCTAAAAACATAATGAATATTTAATTCGAGCAATTATCTTTGTCATAAATAATAAATTGAATTAAAAAAAAAACAAAATTCATTGAATATACATGATGAATATTAAATTAGATTTTATGTAGAGGTCGTATAAGTCATCAAGTATTATCCAATAAATACATATATGCGCAGGTCCAGGTAAGAATGCCGCACCAAAATTTATTTTTTTAAAATTTTTTCTAAATGGCTTATTTTAGGTCTTGAATTTACGTTTTCGCCAGAATTTTTGAAAAATATTAATTTCGACAAAAATTTCTAAAAATTGGTCTTTTTTTGAAATTTTTGATTCTTAGGACTTTAAGAAGGCTTAATTATATAAAAACTAACATACTTTTGTTATTTACATAAGATTGCCAAATAGCTTTTTTTTTAACTAGACTGATAAAAAAAATTTTTTTTTTGGTCCACTTCCGGTTTTATTTTTAGTAGTTTAAATTTTTCAAATTGATCTGAAAATAAGTGCGCTATTTTGAAATTTGCTCAAATTTTCCCAAAAGTTTGTCCCCGAAAAATGTTTGAGATTGGTTATTCCAATAAGCGCCCACAATGATAATTTTAGTTTGCTAAAATTAGCCAAAATTAGCTACAAAAAGGGGCGGAAAAATTTTTATTCTCTCAAGAATCGGTATTAATGTAATTATAAATAATTAAGCCTTTTCAAAACCCTAAAAATCAAAAATCTTAAACAAAACCAATTTTGGAGCATCACAAATTTTGGTAAAAACGTCAATCCAAGACCTAATATAAGCATGTTAGAAAAAAACTGTTGAAAAAAAAATTTTTGACCGGCTTTTTACATGGACCTGAACATATATATATATATCATAAAAGTATCGAATTTCACATAAATATATTTATATAATTATATAGGTCACTGTATAGGTAGATCAGTGGCAACGACAGCTTTCGTAGAAAGAGATAGAAATATTCGTCAGGGGCGTATACGAATGGCCAATAGCCAAATACATGCTAGACTAAGCGTAAAGGCGAGGTAACAAAGAGTTATATATCTATATATGTATGCACGTTTCTGCATATATATATATATATATATGGATTGCATCATTAGCTCATCACACCTTGTGTACCTAAATAATATAAATTTTCCTCTGTTTTTTTACTAAAGCTTTTTAGAAAAAAAAAAATTTTTATTTATAGGTTAACTACACATGGCTGATCAATGGTAGTTCTGTACTACTTGTTAACAATTTGCATCTCTAAAAATTTATAAATTTCATTTTAATTCTTTTACATTCTACTGTTTATAACCAAGTATTTTATATATAGAAATAGAGAAAATTAAAAGGGTTAAACGTAAAATAAATCATATAAGCAGCTTAAAGACTTAACAGACTCAATGAAAATTTTCAATGAGATAAAATTCTGTATAGTAACATGCATGCAGTCTATTCATTTAGTGAAATTTTTTTTTTTAATATTTTTTTTTTAATTTTTATGTCGTTTTACTTTAAAACTACACTTTCAAAAATTCCTTGTTCTTATTTTTACAAAAAATTCTTAAAGTTAGTAAAAAAATTGTATTTTATTTGATATAATTGAAAATTCAAGATTTTATTGGTAAAATATCTACACAATATTTTAAATAGTGTATTGATTAAATTAACTCTTAAATAGTGTCAAAATTATTTAATTTGGACCGTTATTTTTTTTACATAGATCGTAGTAAGCTATTATTTTATCACAGGCTACAATCCTAATATTATTAAATTAAATAAAGGGAAATCCCTAATTTGCAACGATAGATTTTCAGACTCCATAAGTACCAGACAAGTAGCCATGCAGAGTTGGCTCAGCCCCCATCTTAAAATTTTTGAAACAGCATATAAATATAGATTTTCAACAAAAAACATAAAATTAAAGAGAATTAATCGAACCTCCCTCCCCTATATCCTAGATAAATATTCTGGCTACATACCAGAATACAATAATACAAAGATAAAAAATAAGAAAAAAAAATCTAAAATAACAAAAATTGAAACCTACCTTGTATTTCTCTTTATCCCGATTATCCTGCATGTAGCATCCATAGTTGAGCTTCGTTATATCAGATATTCAAACCTTACAAAATTCATGGATATGTAAAAAGTCCTGGAAAAAAATATAAATAATTTAAAAAATTTTTTAAAAATAAATATGTTTGTGTAAAATATATATAGATAATATAAAAATAAAATAAATTTGAAAGCTTATATTGTTATGTACACGTTTTATAATTACATAGATAGTTAAAATTTAATAGTATGCATACATGAGATGAAAATTTTACACTATATAATAAAAGGGGTGTGATGTATATTATATATATAAAAAGGGACAATATATATTAAGAGAAGTATAAAACGTGCACTAGCATAACGCGTATATTTCTGAATATTTGACAAAGAGATGTTGTTATATAGTTTAATAACTTTTAATATATTTTATATTCATTAAGGGTCTTGTACAAAATATTGCACTTTATGTTTTGGTTTAATAAATATCTTGTTAATGATTTAATAAATAATTATTGGAATATTTTGTTTTACAAAGCTGTTTGTTTTTAGAGTCTAAAGTAAAAATTTTTTTAATATAATATTTGGGTAAATTTGAATTAAATTAGTTCAAACTTATGGTCGTGTCATCAAGTTGGTTTCGTAGTATTTTTTCCAAAAGTACTTTTAAAAATAAGCCTCCGTGACTCCTAATATTTAAATCTCGATTTTTGGCATTCTTTTTTTTTTTTTAAATAAGCTAATTTTTCGTTTTTTTTTCTCGTAAACGCGTATTTTATTATGGAAAATTATTTCCTGTTAGATTCCTAAAGAAAAGGTTCTGTGAAATATTATTGAAGGGTCTTAATGTTAATTTCAAGTGTGCATGCCAAATATTAGCTGCTTTAAAAAAAAAATCATCAAAACACAAAAATGCCTGCCGAAAATCAAGAATTAAGAACTAAAAACTTTTTTTTATGGAGGTTTAGTTTCGGTAGTATTTTGTGGAAAAAATATTATCTAAAAAATTTGAAGCCAAGATCATCAGTTTGAAACTCGTGATTTCAACTCACACTTACATTTCTTTTTATTTTCTTATTCATATGTGAAATATTTATTACTATCAAAAATGATGAAAAAGGATGAAAATCTGAACAGCTTTTAATACTTTTAGAAAAATATTTTGTGCATCTCGAAATAACGTATAACTTATTACCCAGTGATAAATTTATTCATATTTTCACCCATATATGCAGTAAAATGATATATTATTTTATAAAATTATTTTATATTCGCATATTTAAAAGAAAAGTACCATTTGTGTAATTATCTGATTGCAAATTATACAAATTGCTTGAAGAAACTTATCATTGTCAGATAAAATTAGACATTCAGTTAATACGAGAAATGAAAAAAAATAGGTTTTATGGAAATATATATTGTACATATGGACTACTCTTTCTTAAGCCAGCCATCCCATGCTGTCCAAAAATGAAGGCAATTTAAATAGATTTTGGTTTTCTCGAATTGATGGAAAAGGGATCTAGTTTTTATTGATTTTTTTTCTCATTTGCCTTTTAAAATTTGGAATATCTAAAGTGCCTATTTTAAGCGCTGAGCAGTGACAGGTTAAAATTTAAAAATCAGAAAAATTGGAATAAATGAAGGTTAAGGATAAATTTTTTGAATTTTTTTTTTTAAAGTTGTTGTTTATTAAAATTAAAAAAAAAAACTCTACGTGTAGTAATCCGTTGGTTCCTTAAATAATTTTGTAGTTTTGTAGCGATGTAGTTTTTCAAATATACGTTAACTTTAACTGTTATTTCTGAACCTGCATACAGGCCTAAAAAAAAAAATTTTAGTGCAATATGGGAGTCTTTTGAAACATAAGCAATGCATTTCAGGGGATTTCATTGAGTAGTTTTGGATTTAGTAATTGAAGGGGCTGTTTTAAAATAAATTTTAAATTTTAATACATTTTTTTAAGATACGCGAAAATTGCAAACTACGAAAATTCTCGATGAAATCCTCTGCCATTTGAAACACTTATTATTTGTTTTGGGGAAACATTTTTATTCTTATAACTTTTTTGTTTTGCATCTTTAGCTTTAGGGATACCATCAGTCAAAGTAGTTAAATTAATTATTATAATAATAATTATTATTTTATAATAATTATTTCTACTTAGCTCTTTAGATTTACAGAGTTAAAAAGTCAATTAGAAAAAGACTAGACCATTTGGACAGAGGGGGTGGCTGTTTTGAGAAAGAATCGTCCATGTATATTCTCTTGAACACTTAGTCTTGTATGTATAATTAATATGAAGCTTTTGTTACATTTATTACCATTACTGCATACATGATTTTTTTTTCAATAAAATATGAAATTTTTTTTTTAATATATGCATTTACATAAAATTTATTATGAATAAATTTAGAGCGTGTTTTAAAATTGGATTTTTTGTTTTAATTTTCGAAAGATCTTTAAAAGATGTAAAATATTATTTTATTTTTAAAAATCAAGTAAATTAATTATAAATTGAGAGGATTATTATTTTGTTACGTTCGAATGAAAATTTTAGATTCGTTATACTGTATGAATTCATATTAGTTGTTATAAATTAATACTTTAGAGTGGACACTACTTTAGTTATTTTATTTTCAAAATTCTAAAAACATCAAAAGTATAAAATTAAAAAAAAAAATTTTAACAAATGCCTATTTGCCCAATAACTTCGATTTTAACTTCACTTTTTTTTTAAGTGACAATATAAATTTTCAGTTTTCAATTATTTACTTTTATCTTCACAAAAAAATTTTATATTTAAATATTTGACTCTCACAAGAAAATTAAACCCTTTTGCTATTCGAAGTAAACGAAATTTATCCACTACAAATATAGTCTCTCCAAGTTTAGCAAATTTCGAAAATAAGCAAATTTTTCAAATCACGTCCAGGACCAATATATACTATTTTTGTATACCCACATCATATATGCAAACACACAACTCAGTTTCACGTGTTTGAAAATCAGCCGGTATCGTTAACAATTCCAGCGCATGTCGGCCATTGCCCTATATACGAATACGAGCATACATACTGATTACTAAATTCTGTTACCGTCCATCTATTCTACGTAGGTAATACATATTCAAATGTATAGTCATACCCTAGAATATATACACATATAAACCATTGTACAGCATTTAATTAACGCGACAGTCTGTGTTATAATGGAATTTATAAGCAATGACAAGGAAACCGCAATTTTATTTATTTTCGCGTTAAACATAGCTAAATTTATTATTATATATATGTATATTTTTTATGCTTCTGTATTTACGAATTTTTATATCTGCGTGCATTTATAAATTGAAAAAATCCTGAAAATTAACTCAGAAAAAGAGACAAGATTAATTCTGGGAATCGGATTTCTTTATAGGAATGAGCTATTTAAATAAATAAGTGATTTATTTAACTCAACTTGATACGCGGGTTCCATGTCTGCAATCAATTTTTTATTTTTCATTTTTTTGAAAAATATAAAAATACATGTCGAATATTTTTTGATTCAGTTTTAAGTTATGAAAAAAATCATTAAAATTCTGACCCTGCATGCAAGCCACTTATTCAAATTTTACCAATTGGAAAATTTAAATACAAAAAAAAATTCTGCAAAAATTACTTTTTTAAGTAAGCTAATATTATGTTATCATAAAATTTGCTGTTCAAAAAATTTGGATGAAAAATTAAAAAATTTTGTATTTAAACCTAATTTAGATTTTGTTAGCATCTGGATTTTCTTTACTTTGAAATATTTTATAAATAATTTAATTATAAACAGTAAATACTACATACTAAATTAAATGTTAAATGATATTAATAATATTTCCAATTTAATTTTCTATTTGTAAATACAGCAGTCTAGGTATATCCACGTGACTGGAGTTCATAAGCAAATCAATGCTAGTATATATGGAAAAATAAACCACGGGGATCATGTTATTGAATGCTTACACGATATTCACAGGAATGTATATTTCAATACATAATCATATCCCATAGTGTTGCGGCATGCGTAAATTAAAAAAAGAAGTTCAGTCTTTTTTAGTAAATATAATAATCGCTATTTAATTATATTTAATAAATTTTTTAATATGCTTAAAAACATATTTAAAGATTCCACTCCAAGTGGGTCGAAGTTGTACTCAAGAGTCGTAGAAAACGGTCTAAACTATTTTTTCAAAAGTACAACCAAAGTACTCTCAATCAATTTTAGATTTCTAGGTCAAATCTTTTTTTTTTAGCAGTCATTTATGTGTTTTTGGCCTGCTTAGGTAAATTGATTCAAAATAAACTTATTTTTGCTGTTAAATACTTGTTTTGCTGTTTCTCTTAGGTAATTATAGGTATTTTTTTACAAGATTTTATACCAAGAAATTTAATATAAACTGCGCATGCGTGGGAAATTCGAAAAAAAGTTCTGATCTTAAACTAAAACAACCTGCAGGTAAATCTTTCGATGTCCTTAATTCGAATCTGAAGTCAGAATTTACCCTAGACCCTCAGATTTTGCCCCAGCCACCCCAGCTATCCTCTAAACCGACCCAGAAGGAATATATTTTACTTTGTCAAAAAAGTTAAAAATAAAAATATTTTAACTACATATTTTGATGTTATGAAAACGAATTTGAAGTCAGAATTTACCCGTCATCCTTATTCTAAACTGCCCCAGAGGGTGAATATTTTATTTTGTGCAAAAGTTAAAAATAAAAGTATCTTAGTTACGTTTTTGGATGTTCTAAAGAAGAATCTTAAGTCAGAATTTACCCATCACCCTTAATTTTTACTCCAGCTTCCAAATCCCAAAATCGAAAATATCACTTTAAAAAGTAACTTTCTTAGATTCACAAAAAAAATAGAATATTTTCGAAAAATTACTAATTTTAAATTTACTAAATTTAGTATATTAACTAAAAATTTGAGTATTTCCAATTTTTTTTTTGTAATTCATGAAAAAATTTGATAATTTACAATTTTTTTTCTCGAAAATTTACAAAAAAATTCGCTAATTTACAAATTGTTTCGATAATTCACAAGAAAAAATCGAGAATTCTCAAATTTTTTGTTAATATACTAAATTTAGCAAATTTACGATTATTTTCGAAAAATTACTAATTTTTCGAAAATATTCTATTTTTTTTGTGAATTTAAGAAAGTTAATTTTTACAGTGATTCTAAGTCCATTTGACCTCCTTACCCTAAAAACTTCGATTTTTCAAACCCCCTCCCAACCCCTATAAACACGTTCCATGTTAAAATCAAATGAAAAATTAAATTAAACAAAAAATTAAATCTACACGTTCTTATAGAAAAGCCCTTATACAGATTCTCTTAAATAAATTAAAATAGGAAATTTTGAATAATGGCTGTTCTATTAGAATGCGCCAAAATAATAAAATTGTGACTCAGTAGAAAAATGCTGATTTCATTTTTAAAAAAATTTATTGGTAATCAAGAATGGGACTTTTTGCTGAAATTGGCCTTGAAAACATTGTAAGCATACGTTATACAGATTTCCAGCCTTTACATCATTTGGATGCAAATTGACTTTATAAAATATAGCTGATCAAAAACTAGCCTTTAGTGCCGTTATCACTGGATTCTTGTTAAAAAATTTCTAAATCATAAGTCACTATGATGCTCTTTTAAAATAGTAATAATTTATTTACTGCTTAAGTAATTCTAATAAATAAATTATATCTTTATCTAATTTAATTTAAAACTAAAAATTTCTTACAATTAACTCCTAAATTATATCTATTTCATTTAATAACACATAAATTTTTATTTATTTAAATGATATTTAATTTTTACAATAAATAATATTTAAATAAAAATATATGATAATACGATAATATTAAGTTTAAAATAATAAAATTGGTATATCCATTACTAGAAAATTATTTCGTAAAGTTAATTATATATTCAAACCCGAGTTAATTCAAATATAATATGCAAATCGTGTGTGTAATCTTATTATAAAATATCACATGAATGTTTTAGTTAGATGGATACATACATACTAATTCCTCTACATATACGTACTTTTTATGTAAACGATGAAATAATTCTTTACAAACTTTGAAAATCAAATATCATAACGTTTATACATCGTATTAATTATTTATAATTAATTACATAACCTAAAAAATATATAACCTATATATTGCATACACGTGCGCATATTTACGTGCATTCGATACTTTCATTCATTGTGTACAATTTATTTCGTGCGTGAATAATATGAAATACTGTAACGCATATATATAATACAGTTTCGGGTATGTGCATATATTTTTAGCCTACATTATCAATATACGAGTTAGTTTCGAAATGATCTATTCAATATCCTGAGGGTTGAGTTGGAGAGGTTCGATAGTACTATACACACACATATCTATATAGTGGTCACCCTCGAAAATTAACAAGCAATGAGCGTAATTATTTCAACGGCTGTGGATATGCTATCCGGTTCACCGAACGACCTACATTATAAAATATATCGAGAAAGAGGGAAGTACAATTTTACCCTTATATTCTCTTATATAACTTGATGTTTATTATCATGACGTTGAGAATACCTCAAAGTTAATAATAAATAGTTAAAAATATATATATAGCTACAAAATTATATATTACATATTTTTATCTCTTCACCCTAACGTGTACTACTTATCTTTTAATTCGTAAACAAATTTTTAATTTAATGTAGTTGCATTTTTGGAAAATGATATTTGTGTATTTAAGCTTTTGGTATAAATTATGGTAAAATAATTTTGTTTTATGTACTTCAAATTCTGTGTCATTAAATTTTCTATGTATTTTACAGTTTAATGCAATAAAAATATAATTTTCAAAGCTATTCAAAAATATGCTAAGTAAGTTTAAAATATTCAGTAATATTGACTTCTGATCAAAAAATTTTTTAAGAGTAGTAATTCCTTTATAAACTAAATCTCTTGTGAAATAATATTTGTTCATTTTCACTTTCAGAAATCGTATAAGTTTTGAAAAAATTTCAAACGTGAGAATAACAACTTTTTTAGCCTGAAGAGAGCTTTAAAAATCAGAAACGTCGTATAATTTTTTAAATAAATAATACGTTTGCTATAGATCATTCTTAAAGTTCATTTAAAAAAAAAAAATAATTTTTTTATAAGGTTAAATCTTTCGAAAAATTATGATTACTCGAAATAAGAAGTATATTTTTTCATTACATAAAAATTTAACAATTTAGAATTAATTTTCTTGACAATAAGTATCTGTTAAGCTAGGCATAAAATAATACGTTTTGATTTCTTATGTTTAGTTGAGTAAGAATGAGTATGGGGAATAAGAGTTGAGGTCATATAATACCCTATAATTTATACGATTCGTATGCAAATTGTTTAATATCCTGATATATTCTAAGAAAAAAATACCATGAAGAGTGATTAATTTAATTATTGCAGATAAAATTGTTAGTTTTTTTTTCATCCAATTCAATCATTTAATCATTTAGATTACTATAAACAGCGACATGTAGCAAATTTTAAAGTGAGGAATAGAAAAAAAAACTTCCTAACTGATGATTTGAAAGAAACAGTTAATGAGATATTAAAATAGGTTTAAAAATAAGATTAGTGAGATTCCATAAATTCTACACTGAAAAAGTGATTCCACTTGCGGCAAGTGGAATTATTTTTCAGTGTAAAACACAAGTATTCTTTTCCAAAAGAATTGAAAATTACTTAAGATAGCAGCAGATTTTAACCGGTAAAGTCGGATAGGAACCGAATATTACTCATACTATAACAACTGAAAATTTTTATGCAAGAACCGAGATTCAGGATTCTAAAATCTAGTTAAAAACCTTCTTTTAAAAAATGATCATTTTTTACAAACTCAAAATTAGTAAAAAAATTAGTTAAAAAAATATTTTTATATTTCTTTTGTGAATCGCATACATTAAATTATGAGGCGTACTGGAGTCCCAGCTGTAAAACCGACGAAGAAACATTAGGCAAAAATAAGCAGAATCAACATAATCTACATAAATATTTTTAATGTTATTTATTTATTTTTTGTATTTTGCAAATTGTGAAATCATTACAATCCCACAGAGACTTAAGTCTGTAAATGGACCTTTGGTCAATAAAATATACATAACAATATAATATATTAGAATTTATAATAAAAAATTTAAATATTTGATTTTATAATAGATCTTGTTATAATTTTCATATTTCTAGGTATTGTAGTTAATGCATTTAATTAAATTGATAATAGTTTACAATTAAGCTAATTGAACAAGATTACTTTAAATATTTACACCGTTCGACAGCCATTTTTTAAATTTATAAAAGCAACTTATGCTGTGTGATTAGAATTTATTTGACTAGAATTGCTATTTAACTTAAGATTTTTAGGCTTTTAAAATCATCAGACGTAAAAATTCAAAATATTCTTTATAATTATTGTTAGAAACTTTTAATAAATTTAAAATCTTAATTAATCTATCTTGTAGTCTTTGAATTAAATTTATTGTTGTATTAGTAAATACTTAGACTTCTTGGGTAAATTTACCAAATGCCTAACAATGTTTTCTGGTTTTGTAAGTGGCGCTCAACATTTACTTTGTACATAAATTTCTAAAAATAATAGCCCTGTAAATAACCTACAAATTTGATAATTAATTCATATAAATATAATAAGGTTTAAATATTTATAAACATTAATTAGCTATGAAATTCATAATAATTTATACAATAACCTCATGAATATATAAATTTAATGTGAAATTTATTAATTTATTGTTATTGCTGTATACTAGATACCTTTTCTAAAAAAAGATATACAATATTTTTTTTAATTTTGATAAAATTTTGTAAAATGAAAATACTTTTAAAAATACATTCTAGTAATGTGTAGAATATGAATAGGTTGAAAATTGAGATGTCAGAAATAAAAAAAAATAATTTTGTTCTACCTAATTTTGATTTTTTAGCTCACAAATAATTTAAAATTATTTATGAAATCTAATTTCGATATGCGCGCAAAAATCAGAAATTGGTGCATTCTTATGAAAAGAAAAACTGTAATATCAAATGAAATACAGTGGAACCTCCCATAACCGACCCTCCCGTAACCGGACCCTCCGATATCCGGATCGGTGTTCAGGATATTTTTTTTTTTTTAATTTTAAATTTATGAAAATTAAAATTTTTTGAAAAAAAAAATTTTTATAAACAAAACAATTGGCTCTTTTCATGGCCAAAAATTTATATAAAATTTATATTTTTGATTGCAAAAAAAGATTAAAATATTTACAGTTTGCTTAGATAAATAAAGAGAAAAATTTTAAACAAAAAAAAATCTTCTTGTTAAAATAAATCTTTTTATCCTAATCATTTATTAAAAAATTGAAGTTGCTCCCGTATCCGGATAATTCTAATATCCGGGCTACTAGTGATTTTAATTGATCCGGTTATGGGAGGTTCCACTGTATGTATTTTTCCTGTTTGTAATATTTAAATCAATTGGTTCCCAGGAATAAAAAGCGTACATTTTTAGGTGGTTTAATTGGATTCATTTTCGAACTATCACTTATAAAAATTTAATTTTAAATCAATTTTTTGGTTTAAAAAACCAACCTTGGAATATTGAACCTTTACTTATATTTTGTTACGAATAGAAACCATACATAATTATACATGATTAAATAAGTCCCATTTTCCATTAAAATTTACTAAACAATTTTTTCAAAAGCTGATAATTTCGCTAATTAACAAATATTATTTTATTTTAATATTTTAAAATGAAAAATCAATAATTCGAAAATATAAATGAATATTTTAATATATTCCATGAATAGTGACTATTATTATTATTATTATTTTTATTATTATATAAACTAGAGAATATTAAAGTAGAAATTCTAAAATTTACTTTCTATGTATATTAATGAGCAATAATTATGCAAACACGATGCGGATTAATACCTGCATTATTCAAATTTAATCTTCATCAAATTTTCATGTTTAATTCAACATTTCATTGTTTTAAAATTTTATTTATATATCATAAAGCATTAGTATTATTATTTTTTATGAAAATATATTATCATGACCTCCTAAATTATATTTACAGGATATCCTTTTTAGTCAATTTATTGCTTTCATAATATTTTTATTATTCTGTCAATATTAAACATTTTTTATGTCTTTTAATTAATTTTAAAAATAAAGACATTTTTTAAATACTTGAAAAATAAATTTTTTGTACTATGAATCATAAACTTGGGTTATTATCTTTTGCTAAAAAATTTAACGACAAGTTTGCTAACAAAAAAAGATGACGATGTGCAAATACAGGGCTTTCTTTTGTTCTTTTTAAAAAAAAATCTCTCATTTTTGTACTTTAAATTATTTAATAAATGTACGTGTACACAAATTCTCTGTCTCTTTCTTACACATAAGTTTTGTTTATATTAAAAAAATTTTGTAAAACAAGAGTAAATAGCAAAAATTTTTCTATTTCACTGGCTATTTTGTTAAATAATACAATTAAAGTAAAAAATAATAATAAATGAATAATTAATTAGCTTAATAATTAATGTTTCTACATGGTGGACGAACACAACACAAGATATTGTAATTACAGTCTGTAATAAATCTTGGATTTCAGGTATAAATAGCCAAATTCACGCACGTGATTATCAGAGCATTACTCATAAGCTTACTTAGTACCAAGTCAGCATATGTACTCGAGATCAAAATTAATAGCGTTGATAATAAAAAAAAATTAATTTTTTACTTTTTTTACCTACGCGAAACAAGTGTTTTAATGCATACAGAAATATATAAAAAGTTTTATTATTATTTTTATAAGTACATAAAATGTCACTAGGGAACATTTTCCACTGTATCCTTCCTCATTTTTTCTCTCTCTCTCTCTTTTGTGTATCCAACTTCTTTATTTGATTGTGTACATAGCTAAGGTATTACATCATGGTCCTTTTGAGTTTAGTGCGTGATGTCTTAAAATAATGTGCATAAAAGAAGGTAGAAAATAAGAAAAATGTATATATATATTTATAAAATAGTCACTTGGGAAATAAAAGAAACGTTAAAAGAATAAAAAAAAGAAAAATATAATAGAAAGTAAGAAAAATGATTATTATCGTAAAATTGTCTGACTAAACTTAGATATTACTACTGAAAATAAAGTCTTTCGCTCTTATATATAAGACTTAATTCTTTTTAACGCTTGTCTTGCCAAAAAGAGATTATCTTGATTAAAATCAATGGGATTTTAAGATTCTTAATTTTAGATACAGTCTAATACTGTTTACCGTTGAAAGTTTATATTAAGAAAAAAAAAATATATATTTTATTTATAAATTTTAATTAATGAAAAATGTTTTTTTTAAATTAAAAATATTTAAGTTGGAAATAAAATTTATATATTTGGATTTATGTGAGGTGTGCATAAAATATTAAAGTCTTTGAGTAGATGAACTACTTAGCAGCATTTATAACGATGAGTAATTTTATATTTTTAAGGGATTATTAACAGATTTTATGTTTCAAAATCTGAGTCTGTTATTAATCTTTCAGATTACTTAAAGTAAGAGAAGCGGTAATTATCGCCTAAATTGGAATTTGAACCAAAATTTTTATTAAAATAGTATGAAAAAATCATATTAAGTTACCATTACGAATTCTAGTGTGAAAATGTTACAAGTTAGTTATAAAATTTTTATAATGTCTAATTTAAAATGATTTAAAGTTTAATCTTTAAAAAATTTAATTTAACAATTTGAATTATATGTGAGTTTTATGACGTTCGTACACGAAGAAAGACATGTACCTTATTTACAATCTAAGATAATATTGAGTCTCTTTACCCTTTAAAAAAATTGTTGGAAAAAATTATGCATCGTCTCGTCCAGGTTAGAAAATTACAATATAATTTTGCCCTAGATATGTAAAATAAATTACGAACCTACAAGAAGAAAAAAAATATTTTACAATAACTCTTGTAATAAAATTATTTAGAAAGTATTCTAGAGAAGCTAGCAGAAACTTTAATAAACGCGAATAAAATACATAAGATTAAACAAACTATTGATTATAATATTTATTTATAAACTCATATTTATTAATATTAAAGTGTATTACATTGATAGAAATTTTATATTTTTAATTGAAATGTCAAGTATAATTGAAAATTTATAGTTTATTTATAATAATCTACGAGCTTAAATGAAATAATCAATACGAACAAATATAATTTCAATTTAATTATTATTAATTATTAATCATTAGGGATAAAAAAAAACAAGAAAATTTTTTATATATAGGAAATAATAGAGAAAATTTAATTATAACATTTCTAGAAATATGAATATGCAGATTAAAAGTGAATATAATGTACTTATAAGTTTAAGGAGATTAAAGTGAAAACTTTGGGTATTATAATTCTTTTTCTTTTTTAATATTAAAAGGATTAATATACACTCTGATGAAATATGTATCTTAATAAAATGTTTTATAACGGAAGGAATGGCTAACTTTTGGCTCTTATAAAATTCGCTAGTAAGGGCACCAATAAGCAGTTCTTTATTACATAGAATTAAAATGACTAAATTTAGGTTTTTGAGGTCGCTGATTCTAAATTTTTAGGCTCAGGTCCCAAAAAATTAGCCAGAATACCGAAAAACTGTATTTTTCAATAAAATTGTTGCTCAATAAGAATATTTTATTAGTGATCCTGAAAACTTGCTTCTAATAGTCTAGGCACCAGCCATACTAATCACGCCCAAAAATTAAAAAATTAAATTTCTTTTTCCAAGGAGAAAAATAGGTGGTACTAATGTTTTTTGACCTGCTAAACACGATTCCGGGGTCCTTTTTGCGAATTTCGTGCAAAATTGGCCAATAATTTGTTAATAATAAAAAATTGACCACGAAATTCGCAAAACGAACCCCAGATTCATGTTTAGCGGATCGAAAAACATAAATACCACCTATTTTTATCCTCGGAAAAAGAAATTTAATTTTTGGGCGTGATTGGTATGGCTGGCGCTTGTATTTTTTTTTTTTTTTTATATGAAGCTTCGAGCCTTCTTTGAGGCTATGCAGCTACGTTTGATTTACCTTATTTTAACATATTAGAGAGTGACTTATAAAAACTTATAACCGGTTTGTGTACACACAACCAAAATGCATGGAACATGTTTACTTACATTTACATCTGTAATCTTACAGCATAGACACACAAAAAAAAATACAATTTCCTATTTTTATAATTTGTAATTATCACCTTTACTAAATGTTAAGATTCTAAACCCAAACTATTAAGATTTCCTAAACGCGTATTATTCTAGGTCCCTAAATCAAAAAAATTTTCTAAGTCCCTAAACCCAAATTATTCTAAGTCCCAAAATTGAAATTATTCCAAGTCCCATTTGCCCCCCCCCCCCTTAAATGGGACAAATTTGACCCCCCCCCCTTAATTTTCAAATTCCGAAGTACCCCCTCCCTATAAACATGTTCCATGTTAACATTATATCTTACAGATTAAAATACCATTTGTGAGCATTTAATGGACTTTTTTTCGAATTTTTTCTTCCTATTTCATAAGCTAATTATTCGAATCTCGTTAATATGACTGAATTTGAATTTTTTGGATCGCTGATTCCAAATTTTTAGGTTAGCACCCTAAAAACTAATCCTAATACGACAAAATTGTATTTTTTAAATTATTATATATTGTTCCTTTAAAATTGTTTTTAAAATAAATGTTAGGTTAGATATTTTTTCAGTCAGTAAGTAACCAGTAAAATTTTATTAATAACTATTTTATTATAGTAAGAATTTCGGTAGTGTAATTACTACCCTCTTCAGACTTATTGTATTATAAATAGTTATGAATAAACCCGAATAGAATCTGAAGTATGGGCTGATCTGGCCCAGATCAGGGCCGTATCTGGGCCGGATCAGCCCATACTTCAGATTCTATTCGGGAAGTTTTACTGGTTCCTTATTGAGTTAAAAAATATTTAACCTAAAATTTATTTTAAAAAAAAATTGTACTTTTCTGTCAATTGTTAAAATTTTTTTTGACATGTTTCATATGAAACTTTTTTAATTGTCAATGAGAAACAGCTTATTTTTTTAAAGTCGATAAGTAAGAATATTTTGTTGGAAAAAAACTTATTTTTTAGATATTGGGACTAAGCTTTCAGAGTTCTGGGATTAAAATTTAGATTCAGTGATCTTGAAAACCTAAATTCAGTGTTATTTATAAAATGTCAGTGAGTATCTTACGAAATGCGTTGAAGAAACGCACAAAAACTAAGTCAGAATAGCCTTCAAAGTCGATTGAAAATAAAGTTTTTCGGTATTAGAACTAAAATTTCGAGGTTGGATACTTAAAAATTAAAAAACAGTCTATCGCAAAACTTACTTTATATATCTAATTATTTTTGTTCAAACTTTACCCTTTACCCTTTACCTTTAAATCTAACATATACGACTCTAAGTCAATAACATGAAAACATAAAGTTAACAATATATAATATAAGAAATATTTAATCCATAATTTTTTTACAAAACAAGAAAAAAGAAAGTTCAAGATCTTGGTGAGTATAAATTTTTTTTAAAAATATTATTGACTGACGATTCTCAAAATTTTTTAAATTTTTAATCTAAATTTAGGAATTTAACATTTTTCAACTCTCAAACAACTGAAAACTCCTCAATACTCCTCACTCTTTTACGCAAAAATATTGCGATTTCGTTGCAATTCATGTTGCAGCTCCATGAGGAATTTTCAGTTGGTTAAGGTTAGATATTTTCTGCTAATTTGAAAATGATTATAAAAGTATTATTTTTCGTTATACTTCTTAATCTTACTTACAATTATGAAAATTAATGTTTTTGAAAAGTACGCAGCTCAAACCTAAACGTAAAAGAAATACCATAAGCTACTAAACTTTAATATATTTTCAACAAAAAGAAAAGCGCTGAAAATTTTCTTCTCTGACCACTGTATAATTTTTTCCGAATATAAAATGAAAAAGCGAGAAAAAAAGTAAAGAAAATGTAAATTATTTACGTAGTAAATAACGAGGGAAATAAAAAAAGTTTTATCTTAAAAAAAAAAATAAATTAGAAGATAAGTCGTAAAATATTTGATTCTTTATAACTCATATTGCAATTACCAAGTGATTTTAAATATAAATTCAAATTAGAAAAAGAGTAGAGGAAGATGAGTTAATGAGAATTAAAAAAAAAGTTTCCTGACTAAAGGAAAAAAAAATATTACATAACGAAAAATTGAATCTAATTACCAATGGCCAGATATTTTACTACCTCAACTAAAAGAAACGCGTCGCGTCGTGTCTCTATGGTTGCTTGAATGTTAAACTTTATTTTCACATTTCTTTGCATTTTTCTTCAGTCTCAACTTAGTTTTCTCCTGGATTACACGTGTACTCATTAAAAGAAAAAATTTTTTTTATACATCTTTTTATAAGACCACATTTTATATATAAATGATGCAGTCTGCCGGTGCGAAAAAAAAATTAAAGCTTGTTTTTTTTTTCTTCCTTTCTTTCTTTTTTTCTTACATCTAACGTTCATTAAGAAAATGTTGCCGAAGCGAAAATTGTAAGCGTGAAACGGTACTCTCGTGTGATAACCCGACAGAGCAACAAATTCTTTTTTTTTTTTATATTTAATGTAAAACGTTTCTGGGAAATTGGTTTTTTCTTATTATAAACCAACTTTTTCTTTCTCTCTTTTTTTTTAATAGCAATAAATTTAATGAATTTTTCTTTTTGTAAATATAAATTTTTTTCTCTTAAATGCGTATATAAATAAATTATATTTTTAAAAAAATAAAAAAGTGTCTCATAATCTTTTTTAAAATATAACACAAACATAGATGTTGAGCATAAAAAAAAATAATACTTGCTTTTTTTGTATAAACAAGCAATTTTTAACTGGACTTCATGAATCAAATGTACTGTATATTTTTTTTATGCTCCTATATTACACCAGAAACGTTTCACTAGCCTGTCATATTTTTCTTTTTCGTGCATAAAAATCAAGAATTTTTTTTTTTTGTTTTATTTTAGTTGGTAAAAAATAAATTATTTAATAAAATGTATGAGATTTAAAAAAAAATAAATTAGTTTTATTTTTTCAACGTAATAAAAAATAATTAATGTATAAATTACATGTTATTTATATAATTTGATGTTTGGCATTAAAATCTAGATTTCATATTTTTGTAAAAATGAAAAAAAAAATTTTTTTAAATATGAATTTTTCTGCATAAAAATATCTAAATAACATTTTCTATACGTAAAATAAAATTTTTTTTTTACACATTACGATAGTAATACGAGATGACTTTGGCTAAATGCCATGATTTTTAATATAAAAATACGCTTGCAATTATATTTTTATGTGTATCAAAGCTTTTACATTTAAATATTATTACATTTTTTTTTCCTTTTTTGAATTATAGATATTATACTTTCTGTACTAATATATTAGAAATTTTAATAACTAGTTTATTTATTCGCTACTTTTAAGCTGTCGTTATTTTTTTGACTCGTGTAAAGGGTACTATTTAAAATATGCTATTAAATCAAAGCACTTTGCTTATTTAATAAAAATTGTTGCTGCTTTGATTTGTATAAAATATAAATGGACAGAAAATTAATATTTTTTAGGTCATTCAATGCAAGGCTAATTTTTAGGTTTTTGATTATACATATACGACATATAAGACCGATATTACTACATATACGACCGAAAACTAAAAATTTTGATAAAATATGTTAGTGGTTTAATAAAAATTTATCAATCAAAAAGTTTTTTATTTATTCAAACTAAACTGAATTTTAAAAAAATTAAAATTAGTAATAGGCTACACTGTAAAAAGTAACTTTCTTAGATTTACAAAAAAAATAGAATTTTTTCGAAAAACTTCGTGAATTTTCAAGAAATTTTGTAAATATTCGATAAAAATCGTAAATTTACTAAATTAAGCATATTAAAGAAAAATTCGAGAATTGTCGATTTTTTTTTTGTGATTTTACGAAAAAAGTTGTAAATTCACAATTATTTTTCGGAAATTTAGAACTATTTTCTGTAAATTTTCGAAAAAGAATTGTAAATTATCAATTGTTCTTGCGAATTCACAAAAAAAATTAAGAATACTCGGATTTTTTGTTAAAGTACTAAATTTAGTAATTATACGATTTTTTTCGAATATTTACAAATTTTTTTGATTATTTACTAATTTTTCGAAAATGTTCTATTTTTTTTGTTAATATAAGAAAGTTACTTTTTACAGTGTAGTTTTAAATTTCCCCGACGTGACATCACTTCAAGAATAAGAGAACTTTTTCAATTTGAGTCAAATACCACCATCAGAATTTCGAAAATTAGGATAAAATAATATAAAATTGAATTCTAGCAGTAAGATTTTTATTTCAGTTATTTTTCTTTATTGTCAATAAAAATAAAAATACATAATCCGATTATTTTTTTTTATCAAATACACTCTATTTCTTCAAAGTATTAATTCACTGTTATAAAAATAAATCCGATAAAAAAAGACAATTAAAAATAAAATAATTATTTTAAAAATGGTAAAAAATACTAAAGTTGAAAAAACAATTCTTAATATACCAATAAAACAAAATAATAGCCTTCTATAGTAAATAAAATTGAATATAGATCTAAATTGTAATAAATATTGATGATTTATTCATATAAATTGACGATACTTGAATTTATAATAACATCACAGAAGAAGCCAAAGCTTTATATAGATATATAGTTATTTTATTAGTAAATACACTTTATACTTGTTTACACAATACATTAACGCAATACCACAAGATATGACTTATTAGAATACATATTATATATTTTAAGGAAACACTATTCCATCCTCTCTCCTTTATATAATAATTATAATTTAAAAGAGCAGGAGATATGATATAACTCTCATTGATTCGATCCAATTAAGAGAAGCCTAAAGCTCTCTCTACAACTTTCTTTTTTTTTTCAACATTTTATGTATAAATTAATATTTTTTTATTTTTATACCACAACTTTTTCTAATATTTTATGTGTCTCTCTGAATACTTTATAATTATATCGTATTTATACAAAGTGTGCATGTGTGTGTGAGTTTTATATTGTAAATTAAAAAAAAAATTTATTAATACAACTTTTATTCTTTATAAATACAGAATTTTTTATATCAATTATAAATTTATTTATTTTTTTTTTTACGCTTGGGATATTAACTGATTTACCTGCGTTTTTTTTTTGTACGCTGTGGCTCTTTTTCATTATTAAATACACAGAATTTTAGATAACCAATAATCGATGCATGTGGATATAGTACCTAGTATGTATACAATTTTTCTTTTTTCA
This sequence comes from Anagrus nilaparvatae, assembly GCA_022575985.1. Classification (NCBI taxonomy): domain Eukaryota; kingdom Metazoa; phylum Arthropoda; class Insecta; order Hymenoptera; family Mymaridae; genus Anagrus; species Anagrus nilaparvatae. The sequence continues at coordinate 346,822 of JAKSXM010000205.1, forward strand.
TCATGCAATATGATAATCCTTGATTATAAAATGAAAAAAAAATGTTCGTTAAATTTTTTAATTAACCGATATTTTTGATTACGTATAAAGTATATTTAATTATTAATTTATAAAAAGTACTTTTTTCTTTGAAATTATCAAGTAAAACCGATAATTAAAGCTTTGGTATAGTACGAATTTTTCTGGGATATTAATTTAAGAATTTTTTGAGTGTTTGGCTGGAAAATTTATTTTATTTTATTTTACCAGATTACCAATGCTACGAAAAAAATACCATACGAAAAATATACTAATCCAAGGAGGTAGGAAAGAGCTTTATTTGTGCATTTATTTTGAAAATTTATATCCTAAATTTTATATTTTTAATGTACGCCACATAAGTTTTTAATAAACACTGGTCTAATATAGAACATAAGCAATTCATTGATTCTACTGAATGACATAACTTCGTTATCTGTATAATTTTTATAGAGCAAATAACTGCCGAGAAAAAATTGTATTGAGCTTTAAATGTTAAAAGATAGAAAATCAATTTATTGATGAAAAAAAAAGGTAATAAATTCTGAAATCAGAGACGTTATAATAAAATTAACTTGAAGTAGAAATCTTTTTAATTGAAATTTCTTGATTGCCATGTAATAGACATTCATAAATTGCATTTTTTTTCTTATTTAATTTTTATGCTGATTCGAATACTTTTCATAAACATAAACTATAAGCAAATATCGATAATGATTTTAATTTAAGAAATTTTTATGCCGTTGTACAGAACTTTAATTTTTACCACTTTTTCTATCTTTTACAAGAGGAGTTTACGAGTTAGATCTAGCAGATTTTGACCAAACTTGGCAGAGCCTTTTGTTATTTTAAAATATACTCCTAAAATTTCCAGTCTTACTGCAAAAACTTGTCCTAAAAAAACGATCAAAAAATTTGCAAAAAATACAAAATAAATGGTTTCTGCAAGTACAACGGAAACTAACCAACGTTAAATCTAGCTGTAATAAAAAAGTAGCCGAAATTCCAGGTGGTCTAAATCCTGGATGGCCAAAATCAACGACCTGAAAAAAGTTTGTAATAAATAAAATTGACGAATTCGATGTGACAAATTCACCAGTTTGAGCTAACCATTTTGAATCTGAAAATATTGGTTTTAATATCGCGCACTGTAAAAAGTAACTTTCTTATATTAACAAAAAAATTAGAACATTTTCGAAAAAAATGTGTAAATATTCGAAAAAAATCGTATATTTATAATAAATTTAGTATATTAACAGAAAATTCGAGTATTCTCGATTTTTTTTTGTGAATTCGCAAGAAAAATTGATAACTTACATTTTTTTTCAAAAATTTACAAAAAATAATTGTAAATTTCCGAAAAATAGTTGTGAATTTAAAACTTTTTTCGTAAAATCACAAAAAAATCAAGAATTCTCGAATTTTTCGATAATATACTAAATTTAGTAAATTAACGCTTTTTATCGAATATTTACAACATTTTTTGAAAATCCACTAATTTTTCGAAAAAATTCTATTTTTTTTGTAAATCTAAGAAAGTTACTTTTTACAGTGAGCTCAAAGATCTTGAAAAACCTAAAAGCGTACTAAAATGTGACCCAAACAGCAATATTCTTTAAGACTTGTTATTTGCAAATTTTTTACTTATATTTTGATTGATACAAGGTAAAAACTGGCCATCGGAAAATCATTTCCTAAAACGAATAAATAAAAAAGAAAAAATTGATTTTAAAATGAACTATAGTTTTTGATGATACATTTTAGAATCTCTTTAAAATATCATAGAATTTTTTTTTTAATTCATTTTTTTTTACTCTTTCCTTATACTTTTATACTTTTTTTTAGTCAAAAAACAATAAAAAAAAGTGAACAAAACATAATATTATCATCATTATTACCATTTTATTATTTTATTAAAAAATCGATTTTATTATTGTTTTTTTACGTGTATAACATAAATACAGTTAAAGAGACCGTAAAATTTTATTTTTCCAAAAAAAAAATTTTTTCATCATCATCAAAGACGACTTTTTTATTTATTTATTAAAAAAAATGTTGAGCATAAAATATAAATACTAGCCATACATAAGTAATAAAAATAAAAAAAAAATTTTTTTCTTCAAAAAAATTCATTTCATATTTGTGTTTATGTTCAAAATAAAATATTCTTTTTATGTAACCATTTTTTTTTTTTTTATTAAAAAAATGCATAACACTTTTATAAAAAGTTTTATTCGGCATATATTTTATCTAACATTTGGCAAACTCTTCTAAAAATAGCATCAGGCGGTATAGAATTCAAAAATATTAATTTTATTAAATTAAATTATTTGATCGTACACAGTTATTATTTCTTTTTCATGATTTAAAAACAGCAAGTTTGACCTTTTAATACAATTAAAAATTTCTAAGACTAATTGTATGCAAGTAAAAAAAAAAATGAAAACAAAAAAGTTATACTTTTTTTAGAAAAACAGTAAAAGCTACATCATCTGTTCAACATTTCTATTATGTAATATACAATGTTCTCTTTTTGCCAACTTTTTTTTTTGTAACATCGTGTGCCCTCGCGCGCGAATTCGCGTCCATAAGAATAAGCGCAGAAGAGAGCCAAATATGTTTAAACAGACACGCGACACTTACTACATTTCTTCTTTTATTCTTTTGTATGCAGATTTTTTTTCTCCTTTTTTTTTATGTTACATTAATACATACATACATTTTTTTTGTACTCACTCCTTTTTCCTTTGTGTACTTTTGACAAGAGGTAAGTACACAGAAACATCGACATGGTAAGTAAAATGTATAAATGTAGCTTTTTTTTTAAATATATGGATGTGTATAAGTGTAATCCAAACTCGACTCTTTTTTTTTCTCTCTTACCCTCTTCGCTGACATCCACCTACGTCAAATGGAGTGTCATTCATTTTCGAATTGCACGACATTTCAAGGGAAATACCCTTCAGAAAAATAAAAAAAAATTTTTTTTATATGGGATATATTTATTTATAATTTATAAAATTTGATGAAGCTAAATAATGTGAAGTGAATTTTAAAAAAAATTACTATTTCCACCTCTTTTTAATGATGCAGATTTAAGTGGTCAATTTTAAGTTTTTTAAATTTTGCCTGAAGATACGAAACTAAACTTTCATGTATTATAAGAGTGTAATTATTCAAAACTTAGGTCATATACTTTAAAATTATAAAGAACTAAATTAATTCATATCAGTTACAAAATTAATAAGTCAAATTACTACACTGAAAAAAAATCCGTTTGACAAACGAAAAAATAATATAAAAGAGTACTTTTATATGCCTGAACTCTGATACGCTCCCCAGATATTTTGAAATGATTGGTAGAGTTTAGAATCAATTATTTGAAATATATAAAACACCTACAAAGATTAAAAATTATCCCCTCAGCATCCTATAGGCTTAGGAAAACAAACTAATAAATTAGGTAACATTTAGCCTATTAACACTCTGTCGCCTTTTCTTGCACAAACTAATTAGGCTAAAAATAACTCGTAAAAAAAAGTAAATTTTGAATGCATTTTCAAAAAAATTTAAGGCATTAGTACGTATAAAAATATGTTTGAAATCGTTACTGATAAAAGAATTTAATAAATGTAAATTATTTTCACTTTCTTTGAGGGTGTAAATTAAGGATGAAATATAACTTTCCTTAACAGTTGATACCCTCTTTTTTGGGAGTTCTAGATAAAAAACAAATTCAGATGAATAGAGCACCCTAAATTACCATACTGGAAAAAATTCTGCTTATGGGTAACGGAATTTTTTTTAACCAAAATGATTACAAATAGCTTAAAAAAAAAAAATTTTATTATCCTACCACTGCGCTCATGTCCTAAATGAGCAAAATTTTTGTTGTAATTTCAGAATATTTGAAATAATTTAAGTATAAAAAAAATTCATTTTGCTGCAAGTTACTGATTATTAACTAGTACCCGACTCTGCCAATCATTTTTTAGAATACCGAAAGAGCTTTAGAGTTTAGAATGTGAAAAAGTGCCAATAATTTTGGTGCACATTGACTGAGCTTTAAGCAATGTACCCACCGGCTGTGATCCAAAAACAAAATTATTCAATTTAACCCCTCTCCCCGCCTCTATTATTGGCCCTTACTAAATACGCTTCTGTATGAATATATTCCATGGTAAAATTAAAGTCGTAATTTTTAAAAAACCGAAAAAAGAAAATGCTATTTTTAACGCATATTATTTTTATCACTCTTTTACGTTCATAATTCATAATCCAAATTTGTAAAAACAAATGTTTAGTTTTCAAAAATTCTCTGGAATCCAGGATTAGTATTTAGTAGCTTCGGGGCTTGAAATGTCTTGTGTTATCGGTAGGTAATGGTTTTTAGATTTTCACCAGGAAAAGATTCAAATTTAAACTTTTAAAATTCTTTTTAATCAGAAAGTCACTGAAGTATGGAAAGCATTTTTAAATTGATTAATGAATTTTGCTTGTCGCCAATATTGGATCTACTATTTCCTTTTCTCTAAATTCATTCAATTACATATATATATGGGTGAAAGAAAGAAAAAGACAGATAGTACAAAGAAAAAAAAATATATCTTTCATTGATCGATTTCATTGTAAAAGAAATCTCCACTACTATACTTTGAAAAACTATCGAATTCGTTTTTTACAAAAGTACAGAATAAAAAAAAACAAGTAAAAATAAAACCAGTATGAAAAAAGAGAAGACATTTTTGTTAAACTTAAAGATATATTATATAACTTTACATCAATATCGAAAAGTCTTTTACACAGAGAGAAAAAGAATAAAGAGTTTTTTCTTGGTATCAGAAAAACTTTATTCTTGTCCACTGTAGGTATTTTTTTTTATATAAAGGAAAAAAAAATTTTATTTATTTTTTAAAACTTTCAAATGGAATTTAGAATATTTGATTACTTGTATTATTTATGTAACTTTCCAAATGTTTACATGTTGACATTTTATAAAACACGTTTTCTCTGTTAAGTATTTAGAAATAAGAAAAGAAAATTAAATTTTTTCTCTTAAGCTTTTTTTTTCTTTCAAACTTGTCTTTTTTATCTAACTTTCATTTTATGTACAGAAAGTTATATTATATTTAATTTGAAAATGTTTTCTAGAAAATTGTGTATACGGTCAGTTCTAAAATACAAATGTCATGTATAGAATAAGACAGAAAAAAAATTTGGTTGAGACAATTTTACAAGGACAATTACATGGAATTTATTTTTATTTACTTAAATGTACTTTGTACATGCACATTCTTTTTTGTTAAAGATTTAATTTTCTTCTTTTTTAGTTTTTTTTAATATATTCTTAAGTTTAAAGTAATATTTTTTGCTTTTCCTATGGTTTCTTTTTTATAGAAAAAAAATGCAAAAGGTTTTGAGAAATTCTTAGATGTAATCCAGGAACTTTCTTTATTAATGCTCATCTCTGGTTAAAAATAACATAAAAGCATCAGAGAATATCTCGGATTCGGGCAGATTCTTATTGCTTTTTATTTTATTTTTTTTGTTCAGCCTGTCAGAAATATTTTAAAATGCTGCAGAAGAAAAATTTCATAAATTTTCTCGATCGATCCGAAAGTCGAGTCAGAATATCCAAAAATTTTGACCCAAAGACACAAAAGTGTTTCCCAGAAATTCTATCGAGAATCTGCTTAGGTCCCAAAAATTATGTTACTCTTTTTTAAATTTCAAGAGATAAATAAATTAAAATCTAGTAACAAATAAATTATTTATTTCAACTTGAAAATTTTACTCAATATTATTTTTATCAATATTTGAATAAACTTTTAAATAATCTTAGTTACAACTGAACTTTTCAATTTTAGAAGAAGTAATATACATTTCCAAGTACCTGTTTCTTCTAACATGAAAATAACTTAAGATGCTAACCTTGTTTTCTTGGCCATATTTAATTTGCATAAACGTTCAAAAATTTAGTTATTTAATAATAATTTTTAATAAAGTTAAGAAAGAAATTTGCTGAACTAAATACGAAATTTTAAGTAGGGGTGTTTGGTTACCCGACCTAAAGCTTCGGGTCGGATCGGATCAGTCTTCGGGTATAACCGAAAAGCTTCAGAGGTCTGAAGGTATAGATTTTTCGTATGAAGTTTCCCTGGTATTATGACTCTATGAATATTTGGAATTTGAGAATTTTCCATTGACGCTTAAAAACGAGGAAAAATAGATTAAAAAATACGTATCTGATTTCTGAAAAAAATAAATTATGAGTATTTCCTTACGAAGTACGTAGGCGTTCAGATTTGGTCTCCGAATCACGCTTTAGGTTTGCACAGTAGTTTATACTTATGAAATGTCCATCTTCAAAAAACTTACTGCAAACTTTTGAAATTTGGGCCATTTTTGGACCCTAATATGGACAATTTTGGTTATATTCGTAAATTCGTTGTAAAAACGTTTAAAAAATCTAAAACATTTGATCTATTGCAAATTTCCCATACAAATCCGGAAAATCGGAAAATGTTACCCTGACTCAGATCATATTATGGGCTACTGACTCGAGATACCTTACGGACTCTCTCGGCCTCGCACGGACTCTCAGCTGCCATGGTCTCGCAAGGTCTCGCAGGGTCTCTCCGGCCTCACATGGTCTCGCAGGGTCTCTCTGGCCTCGCACGGTCTATCTGGCATCGCACGGCCTTGCAAGGCCTCGCATGACCTAAAAGGTCTAAAATGGCTTCTAAAAGTCTCCTAAGATCTTTAAAAGTCTCAAATGCCTCATAAGGCTTGAAAAAGTCTTACAAGGGGAGTTAAATACATTTGGAACATCAAATTACACTAAATGGTTATGGATGAGTTAGTATGTTGAAAAATATGCCGGCTACCCTCCGTTAATTCCAATGGGCCTTCAGGGTCTAGAAACGCAGGGTTCAATGTTATAAAATAGGGTTTTTTGGTAATTTTCAATGAAATGCTTAAACTTCGCAAGTTAATCAAAACACTTCTGGTAGGTCTCTTTTTTTTTGTGTAAGTGTCACCTTTCAAACACAATTAACCGCAATTTTTATCACTAATTTTCTCATCAATGTAGCCAATTAACCAAATAGCCATTTTTGGCTAAAAATGGCCAATTTTTAAATTGCTGCAAAATTCGTAATTTCTGAAAAAAAGGATTTTATATGAATCGAAAAATTCCGACAAGCTTCAAATTACCAAAAATTTTTTATTTGTCTCATTTTCTTGAGTCGTTTTCAAGAAATGGCTCATCAAAGTTAACATTAAAAATGAGCTTTTTTAAAAAATCATAAAATTGGGACTCCAACTTTAAATTATCATATCTGATTAACAAATAATTGAAAAAGAAGAGTAAAGAATTTTTGGAAATTTGAAGCTTGTAAAAATATTTTGAGGCTCATAAAACCCATTTTCTTCAAAAATTATAAGTTTGGTAGCCATTTGAAAGTGTGTCATTTTTAATGAAAAACTGACTATAATGATAAGAGAATTAATGATAAAATATTCTGGTTTACAGTGTTTGAAAGGTGATATTTACAACAAAAAAATGAGACCAATCAGAAGAGTTTTGGTTAACTTGCGAGGTTTTTAGCGTTTCATTGTCAATTACCAAAAAACCCTATTCCATAACATTGAGATCTGCGTTTCTAGGCCCAGAAGGCCCATTGGAGCATGTTTTTTCAACATAATAAACTTATCCATAACCATTTGGTGTAATTTGGTGTTGCAAATGTATTGAACTTTTTACAAATTCAATGTAATTTTTTTATTTATTTATTTTTTTTTTGAATGTGAATATCAAATTGACAAATTTTAGTCATAATCTCTTATGGTGAAAAAAATAATAATTGCGCATAGTTTTTTACAATTTTTTACACTTATTGTAGTCGTTGGTTTACTATTGAAATTCAAATTATTTCTAATAGAAGCAAATCGTAATATTAAGTGTTTTCATAAAAAAAATTTTACAGTAAAAAATTAATTTTGTTTATTGGTTGTTTAAACAATAGTTTACGAAAACATATACACCAATAACTCATCATTACTCTTAGGAATTGAAGATTTTATGATTTGGATGGCACTGAAAACAAAAAATACGAAATACAAATTTACCACAGATTTTATTTAACGCAGCGTTTTTGTACTGTAATTAAACTTAAATTTCAATTTGATCACATGACTCTGATATAAAAATACATACACCAAGAACTCATCATTTCTCTGAGTATTGTGATAAAATCAATAAAACTATTAATTTAGTACAAAGTGATGCTGTTTATATTTTTGTGGTGATATAGTTGAAAAAAATAATTTTACATATCTAGGGCAATAAAAACCTATTTTCTGCCCTAGGGAGACGGCTTTTTTGCCCATTATATGAAAAACTATATTTTAGAACACGGAAAAAAAATTTTCTAATAACTTTTGCATGCAAAGCCAAAACCAATATTTTATCCCTTGTTATAATAAATAGCTATTTATGTAGCTAAAATTTCGACCGTTCAACAAATGACTTATGTTTTTTGCTTAAAGCAGCTAAAAAGTATTTAGAATTAATAAAAGGAGTAAAAAATCTCGAAATAACAAGTAAAATACTGACGAAAATAAATAGCACCAATAAATTGATCAAAATATAAATTAAATATTTGTGTTTGACTTTCAAAGCAATTTGAGATCATTAGCAGGGTGTTGATTTGTAATTGTACACATTGTGGGTGTAATTTTATTTCTTAATATTAATTTTAATATGTGTTTAAGGATTCCTTAAAAGAATTTGGAAGAGATTTTTCACAAAATAGATAAAGTAAAAGTTTTCCACCGTATTTATTTGACACTGAATTTTGATATACAATTTAATTTTACTTTTCATTTTTAGCACAAAATTTATTTTAATTAAAGTACAAAAATGCATTAAATAAAATTTCGGCAACTTGATATCCAGATTCAAGATAAAAAATAAATAAAAAATGTCATTGAATTTGTTAGAGGCCCTATAAATTCTTCTAAGACCTTTTTAAGCTTTTTGAGGCATTTTGAGACTTTTAAAGATCTTAGGAGACCTTTAGAGGCCATTTAAGACCTTTTAGATAGTGCGAGTCCATGCGAGGCCGTACGAGGCCGGAGAGACCCTGTGAGACCGTGCGAGGCCGGAAAGACCCTGCGAGACCGTGCGAGGCCGTGCGAGGCCGTACGAGACTGGGTGAGTCCTTAAGGTATCTCAAGTCAGTAGCTTTATTCCAAATGACTTCAGATTGGGCATAAAGGTAGTCTGTTGCATTTTGATATTTTGATATTTGATATTTTGTTGAAAATTAATAATTAATTTGTTGAAAACTTTTATCTTAACATTTTTGCCACCAAAAAATGTAAGAAAATAAAAAATACACTATTTTTTTTTTCTTTTTGGACGTGACGTAGTACCTAATTTTCTTATATGGAAGTACTAATTTTAAAAATTTAATATTTTATAAAATTTACTAAAATCAGCGTGCAAAAGTACGTATAAATTTTAATAAATTTAAATCCTTCATAATTTATTAATAACTCGATCTCTTAATGCATTAAATTAGCAAAAAAAAAAGATAAAAAAAGTAAAAATTTTAATGTGATTAAATTAACAAATGATATTAAGACAGATTTAAAAAAAGCGAATAAAATATATTATCTAGAGGTTATACGTTTCATTTGCCCCTTTTATACCATCTTGAGTGAATCGCTATGCTTTTAAATTATCCTAAAACTTTTAGATCGAATTAACTTTTTTTCTTTTTTTTATTGCAAAATTCAAGAACGCAATTTTCTTATTAACCATAGTCAAAGAATGAAATTTAACTTTTTAATTCTTTGTCTTCTCTCTTTTTTAAATATATATAATTAGATATTACTGTCTTTTATGCATAGACTAAATAAAAAGTAAGATCAGATATAAAATTGTACTAAAGTTATAATATTATACAGAAAAAAAGAATATATTTACTCATGAAAAATGAAATAAAATAGCTTATTAAGTAATTTATTTTATAAAGAAAAATCACTTAGTTTTATGGTTAATGAATAAAAAATTTTTTTTTTCTTTTTTTTTTTAATGTAAAATCTTTTTGATGTTAAAAGGAATTTATTTATTGAAAAAGAATAAAACTTCAATTGCAAGTAAAATAAAATTCTTTATCAATCTTTTTATTTGTTTTCTGTTTTTATGTACTTTATTCGCTTTTTAACTCAAAGATTTAATCGTAAAATTTTTTAATCAAATTGGAGTTTTTTTTAATAAAATATTTCTGATTGATATGATTAAAAAATATTTTATTTTCTAAGGATATTTGACAGATATTATTATTAATATCTATTTTGATAATTTTTTTTTTGGAATTTATGTTTTTCAGGAGTAACAGGTATTTTTGCGTAAAAAAATAATTTATATTTCAAGGGAAATTACCGTTTGGATATAATGATAATTGTTGCGAAACTCAACAGAAAAATAGTATTTAAAGGAATAGGTCAAATCATCAGATTATTTTTTGGTGCCAGGTTATGATTGCTTGTTCGATTGAATAACTCATTGTTAATATTTTTAAAAAGTCAACTGAATTTCCTTGCTAGAATAATATATTGCCCCATAAATATATCATACCGATATGCGCATATCCCAAGTTAGCGGGAAAAACATTTTTTTTTAATTTGCAAACGTTTGACGAAATAAAAAATTCCGCTTTTAAATAAAAAATTCAGAAATTATTCCGCTTGCCGCAAGTGGATTTTTTTTCAGAGTAAATAAACAACATGGGTGCTAAAAATTTAATTGAATTGTACTAAATTAAGTACAGTAATACCTCGACTTACTAACCAAATTTTGGTCTAAAAGTGTTCGTAAATCGAGAGGCTGCTATAATATTAATTAGTAAAACCCTGTATTTTCATTGTTTCTGTGAGTTTTATGAATGAATAATTAAGATTATTATTGATTTTAGAAAATTTTAGTATATATAAATTATTTTTTAGGTTATAAAACAAACATATTTGTTTTTAGTGTGTACAATCTTTGTTTAAATTAAAATTTAAAATTTTATTAATGTTATCATGAAAAGTTTAAAATGAAACGTGGGCAATGTATTGAAAAAATAAAAAAGTTAAATAAAAAAGTTTTAGTTAAATAAATTTAGTTAATTAAATGATATTTGTCAAAGATTGGGAAGATTCGGATGCCAAATTTGGGCCAAAGTTTTAAGTTCGGCTTTCAAACTTAGATTCTATTCGGGCGGGTATATAACAATACAATGGACGTGGAAATGACCGATAGGATAGTAAGCGCCCTCTTCTCTAAGGCCCCATCTACAATTGCCGTAAAAGGGAGTCGCAACCGCAAGCGTAAGCGCAACGCAATGCGCAGAAACCAATTTTGGCTCCTGCGCAACTCCAAAGACACAAAATCTTCTTCTGCGGATTGCGTTGCGCTTGCGTTTGCGGTACGCCTCGGTTTGACGGTTTCTGTGGGTGGTTCTACAAACGCCGTAAATAGGGGACGCAACCGCAAGCGCAGCCGCAACGCAAAGCGCACAAACCAAAATCGCGTTGTACGCATGCGCCTTGTGTTGTGCGCATTACGTTGCGGCTGCGCTTGCGGTTGCGACTCCCTTTTACGGCGTTTGTAGAATCAGCCTGTAGATGGGTCCTAAAAGCCGTAAAAGGGGGTCGCAATCACAAGCGTGAGCGCAACGCAATACGCAGAAACCAATTTTGGATCCTGCGCAACTCCAAATACATAAAATCTTCTTCTGCGCATTGCGTTGCGCTCACACTTGCGGTGCGCCTCGGATTTACGGCTTCTGTAGATGGAGCCTAAGGGACATTCTACAATCAACCGTCTTACGCGTGCGGAGTTGCGCAGTAAGTAATGCGCAGCTACGCAAGGCCTTACGTGCTGCGCATTACTTACTGCGCAACTCCGCACGCGTTAAACGGTTGATTGTAGAATGTCCCTAAGGCTGGTTCTCCAAACTCCATAAAAGTGAGTCACAACCGCAAACGCAATCGCAGCGCAATGCGCAAAGACCGAAAATGGTTTCTGCGCATCGCGCCGAAATTGCGCTTGCGGTTGCGACTCACTTTTACGGAGTTTGGAGAACCAGACTAAACAATGCCTCCGGGAGTGATCTTAGAACATACCTAAACTGAAAAAAGATCCGTTTGTGTAGTGACTGCCAGATTTTTTTTTCTTTTAAATGGTTGCAAATCATATAAAACCTAAGGAAAATAAAAAATAAAAAAATTTTTTTTTAGTCCCAATGTCCTGCGGTGCTCGTATTTTAGATGAGTAAAACTTAATTTTTTTAAATTTACTTTATGTTTTAAGATGTTTGCAATGGATTGATAATAACTGCAAAGGTAATTCAATCCTTAAATCCTGTTGAGCATGCTTAATGCTTAGCGTAGATATTCCCGAAAAAATGCAAGAATCTGGGCCATCGAAATTCGAGTTTAACGATTACGTCTTCCCCGAAGTTTCTTACGTATAACTGGGTGATAATTAAAATTCACGCCTATTTAAGGCTCTTGAAAACTCAATGATTGATGCTAAATTCACACTTTACCCTAAAAAAAAAATCATAGATTCAATACAAACCACGAAAATCTTTTTGATATTTTTAAATCCTTGTTGCCAAATATAATTCAATGTGAAGAAACCAAGGGGATTTTACCATAAAGTTTTTCTTTCTACAAGGAATCAAAATATTACTTAGATTTTTTTACGTAATAAATATTTATAATTATCTTTATTTTATTACAGAGCTCATCATTTGCAAGCTACTAAACTTAATAAAAAAATAATTTTTTTTTATTATTAAAAAAACTATGAATACTTAAAAGTTTATTAGAGCAGTGCATTATTATTAGCTTTTGCATAAGTTTTATAGTATATGATGAATAAGAAAAATGTATAAAAAAATTTAACAAAAAGTTTGTTGCTCTTTTTACAAGAGGATAAAATAAAATAAAAAAAAAAAAATATGTCAGTAGACAAATGATCAAACTGAAATTGAAAGTTTCATAAGTGCAATTTTAAGTTTGAATGAGAAAGAGTAGTGGATATCTTTTACTCGAAACCATACATAGAATATAAAAAAAATGTCAATGTATTGTGCTTTATCTTTTTTTTTACTTCAACAAAGGTGCTTTAAATAAAAGCTCATAAGAAAGTAGGTATATTAAAGAGCTAGCTGCATCCAAGATTTATTATAAGTTATTTCAATCAGGTCACATATAAATATAAAAAAAATAGTTTTTTTTTATAAATAAATAATTAAATATAGAAAATTATTATTATAAAATGCCAATCTTACATTTTTTAAAGTTTTATCACTTCTCTAAAGAAATTTAACAAAATTGAAGTCTTATACACTTCATAAATTCACACAGAAATTTAGTTGAATTTCAAGTTATAAGAAAAGTTTTTAGAAAGAAAGACTTAGTTAAATTTTTAGCAAAGGTGTGCATTAAAGTAAAATAAAGAAGAAGAAATTGCAGTCGTCAAATATTCATTTTTTTTTTATTACCCAGTCATACAAATTTTTAAGAAACTTTTCTATACATGTCACATCTAACAGTTTAAAGTCAATTTTAAACTTTTTTTTTTACAAAATAGATATAAAATGCAGTACATAGTTTACTCAATCTTAACTTTTTTTTTTCCTGTAACTTTCGAAAGAAAAAGTTAAATATATATACTTTTGATTTATCTCAAGTGAATATAATAAAAAAAGAAAATTTTTATATTTCTTCATTTTATTCGCTTTTAATTGTAATGATATTAATTACTTTAATGGATGTTCATGTAATCTTTCTAAGCTTTTCATTATTTCTTTTCATTATATATTATATTCAAGTTCATATTATTAGCTTTAACTGTCAAAGAGAATAAAAAAAAATTTTCCTTTTTTTTTTATTCTTCGAGGGAGACAGAAAGAATTTTTACGCACACATAACCTTTTCAAATAATTATCTTCTTTTTCTTTTTCTTTTATTTTGCTTATTATTCATTTCAGTAGTTTCCTTCATTATTTTACTTATAATTATGTATTCGGTTCTATATTAGACTCTTGTTTATTTAACGAACAAGGTGGTTCTAGTAGGAATAACTCGTTAAGTTAACAAATTAACTTTTTGGGTTACCTCAAAAAATTATGACAAATGTTTCTAATTTAGGTATTCGCCTGACAGTTATTTAAAAAAGCTGCTTGGACGTTTAATTACTAGGTGAAATTAAAAGTATATTAAAAATGGGCAAAAACAGTATATTACAAAAATGAAAGCTCATGTAACCACGTTCCTAAGTGTCACTATTGAGTACATACGAAAATAACATTATTTATAATAAAACCGAAGATGTTTAAGTTTGTTTAAGAGTCCGCGTATTTGGTGGAAATACTCATAAATGCTGAATAAAACTATATTGGGTATTTTATATTTTTTCGAAATGGTACTTCATTTCACCCGGAAGTCGAGAATCAAAGTTATTTTTCTAAAATAACTGCCAGACTTGCGCATATGTATTTTGTATTTAGTAGACCCTGGAGGCCTATTCAACTAAAATACAAGAATCAAGAATGTTTTCATGATTACTACCCTTAAGTTTACCAACTATTATAAGTTATTTTCAAAGTACATTAAGCAATTTAGTAACTAAAATGATCTTTCTGTTAATAAATGAGTTCTTCTTAATGAAACTAATTTGAATGACAGGTAAAAGACAGGGATCTTAAAAAAACGACTGGACTGGTTTAAGTATGTTCAAGATTTTCCAAAAAAGAGATTCTATAGTAAAATGTCCTGAGAAATACAAAAACCAAGTCAGAATTTTGAAATTGAAAATGATTATAAAAGTTTGTTTTTGTAGTTTTAAAGTACTTTTCCCTTTCAAAAACTATGTACTAAAAAAAGTGAATAGAAAAATGATAAAATCAGTTAAAAGAAAAAAAAAGTGACGTATTTTTAGGAATTCACATTTGAAATTTTTATTTAGTTTTTTGGATTTTTCGGGTTTTCTTGAAAGTTTTCTGAAAAACTGATGACAGATTTGGATTAATCACAAAATTTTACATACCTCTTTATGATGAAAATTATTTTTTAACCATATGTAGAGCATAGAAAAATTAAAATCGAAAAAGTAGCTCGGATATTTCAAGCCAATTTGAAAATAAAATTTTTAATTCAAAAAACATCTGCCTTTTTAAAACCATTGAACCTTGTACCTTCAAAATTATTATGCTTTCATATTTTTATAAACTTAACCGGTATAATAAACTTAGGCGTTCAGGTTAGTTTCACTAACAATTACTCAAATACAATATATTTACTTTAGTCTACACTGAAAAAAAATTCCGCTTGCCGCAAGCGGATTTTTCCACTTGCCGCAAGCGGAATTCCACTGGCGGGAAGCGGATTTCCGCTTGCCGCTAGCGGATTTCCGCTTTCCGCAAGCGGATTTTTTTTTTTGTTTAAACCATTGCAAATGGCTTGAAAGGCAGTGTCTATCCGAACAAACCGTTTTTCACGGCAACCGTCTCTAACGGCTGGGATTTCGACCGTTTTTAACAAAATCCAACCGTTTCAAACGGTACCCGAGAAGAATTTCACTTGCCATTGAAGGCCAAATCGTCTACCGTTTTTAACCGTCTCATAGTAAATAATGGTTAGTCAGCCGTTTCTAACCGTAGTAAAGAAGAAATTAGTGTCTGAGCCGTTATTAACCGTAGGAAAACAGATGTACAAGTTCCTGCCGTTTAGAACCGTGTGAAAAGAACTTAATATACCGCCTGCCGTTTTTAACCGTGTCAAAGTAAATAATAGTTGCTCTGCCGTTTCTAACCGTATTAAAGTATAAATTAATGTCTGAGCCGTTTTTAACCGTAGGAAAATAGATATACAAGTTCCTGCCGTTTTGAACCGTGTCAAAGTAAAAAATAGTTGCTCTGCCGTTTCTAACCGTATTAAAGTATAAATTACTGTCTGAGCCGTTTTTAACCGTAGGAAAATAGATATACAAGTTCCTGCCGTTTAGAACCGTGTGAAAAGAACTTAATATACCGCCTGCCGTTTTTAACCGTATCAAAGTAAATAATAGTTGCTCTGCCGTTTCTAACCGTATTAAAGTATAAATTAATGTCTGAGCCGTTTTTAACCGTAGGAAAATAGATATACAAGTTCCTGCCGTTTAGAACCGTGTTAAAAGAACTTAATATACCGCCTGCCGTTTTTAACCGTGTCAAAGTAAATAATAGTTGCTCTGCCGTTTCTAACCGTATTAAAGTATAAATTAATGTCTGAGCCGTTTTTAACCGTAGGAAAATAGATATACAAGTTCCTGCCGTTTTGAACCGTGTCAAAGTAAAAAATATTTGCTCTGCCGTTTCTAACCGTATTAAAGTAGAAATTAATATCTGAGCCGTTTTTAACCGTAGGAAATTAGATGTAGAAGTTCCTGCCGTTTTGAACCGTGTCAAAGTAAAAAATAGTTGCTCTGCCGTTTCTAACCGTATTAAAGTATAAATTACTGTCTGAGCCGTTTTTAACCGTAGGAAAATAGATATACAAGTTCCTGCCGTTTAGAACCGTGTGAAAAGAACTTAATATACCGCCTGCCGTTTTTAACCGTATCAAAGTAAATAATAGTTGCTCTGCCGTTTCTAACCGTATTAAAGTATAAATTAATGTCTGAGCCGTTTTTAACCGTAGGAAAATAGA
Organism: Anagrus nilaparvatae; assembly: GCA_022575985.1. NCBI lineage: Eukaryota > Metazoa > Arthropoda > Insecta > Hymenoptera > Mymaridae > Anagrus > Anagrus nilaparvatae. Next base: position 363,595 of record JAKSXM010000205.1, read on the forward strand.
TATACAAGTTCCTGCCGTTTAGAACCGTGTTAAAAGAACTTAATATACCGCCTGCCGTTTTTAACCGTGTCAAAGTAAATAATAGTTGCTCTGCCGTTTCTAACCGTATTAAAGTATAAATTAATGTCTGAGCCGTTTTTAACCGTAGGAAAATAGATATACAAGTTCCTGCCGTTTAGAACCGTGTGAAAAGAACTTAATATACCGCCTGCCGTTTTTAACCGTGTCAAAGTAAATAATAGTTGCTCTGCCGTTTCTAACCGTATTAAAGTATAAATTAATGTCTGAGCCGTTTTTAACCGTAGGAAAATAGTTGTGCAAGTTCCTGCCGTTTTGAACCGTGTCAAAGTAAATAATATTTGCTCTGCCGTTTCTAACCGTATTAAAGTAGAAATTAATATCTGAGCCGTTTTTAACCGTAGGAAATTAGATGTAGAAGTTCCTGCCGTTTTGAACCGTGTCAAAGTAAAAAATAGTTGCTCTGCCGTTTCTAACCGTATTAAAGTATAAATTACTGTCTGAGCCGTTTTTAACCGTAGGAAAATAGATATACAAGTTCCTGCCGTTTAGAACCGTGTGAAAAGAACTTAATATACCGCCTGCCGTTTTTAACCGTATCAAAGTAAATAATAGTTGCTCTGCCGTTTCTAACCGTATTAAAGTATAAATTAATGTCTGAGCCGTTTTTAACCGTAGGAAAATAGATATACAAGTTCCTGCCGTTTAGAACCGTGTTAAAAGAACTTAATATACCGCCTGCCGTTTTTAACCGTGTCAAAGTAAATAATAGTTGCTCTGCCGTTTCTAACCGTATTAAAGTATAAATTAATGTCTGAGCCGTTTTTAACCGTAGGAAAATAGATATACAAGTTCCTGCCGTTTAGAACCGTGTGAAAAGAACTTAATATACCGCCTGCCGTTTTTAACCGTGTCAAAGTAAATAATAGTTGCTCTGCCGTTTCTAACCGTATTAAAGTATAAATTAATGTCTGAGCCGTTTTTAACCGTAGGAAAATAGTTGTGCAAGTTCCTGCCGTTTTGAACCGTGTCAAAGTAAATAATAGTTGCTCTGCCGTTTCTAACCGTATTAAAGTAGAAATTAATGTCTGAGCCGTTTTTAACCGTAGGAAAATAGTTGTGCAAGTTCCTGCCGTTTTGAACCGTGTCAAAGTAAATAATAGTTGCTCTGCCGTTTCTAACCGTATTAAAGTAGAAATTAATGTCTTAGCCGTTTTTAACCGTAGGAAAATAGATGTACAAGTTCCTGCCGTTTTGAACCGTGTCAAAGTAAATAATAGTTGCTCTACCGTTTCCAACCGTATTAAAGTATAAATTAATGTATGAGCCGTTTCTAACCGCTGGAAAATAGATGTACAAGCTCCAGACGTTTTAAACAGTGTGAAAAGAACTTATTGAAACGCTTTAGAAAATCTTTAAAAAGAATAAGGGGGCCGAAGGCCCCGTGCGCTTGCACTTTAAAATCTTAAATTGTTCTTTATATTTTCACCATTAAAAAAGTAAATTATTTTGTTTTGAATGAAAGTTGGACATAAGTCTCATGTGCTACGTTACAATAGTTCCTTTTAAATTTTTTATTATGCATACAGCAAGAAAAAATCTGTCGTTGAAAATATAATACTTTTCAAAAAAGGCGCACGGGGCCTTCGGCCCCCTAATGCTTAGTTACATCAGTTTTTCAGGATTTCTACAATGGTCTAAAACGGCAGATAACAAATTTATTAATTTAACATGATTAAAAATGGCTCAGAATCAATTTTATTAAATCCACATGGTTCTTTTCGTACGACTCAATGAGTCAGGAATTCGCATACCTATAATCCTACGGTTATAAGTGCCTCAGACATTAATTTCTACTTCATTACGGTTAAAAACGGCAGAGTAACCATTATTTACAATTGAACGATTAAAAATGGCAGGTGTTTCTTTAAGTTCTCTAACCACGGCTCAAAACGGCAGGAACTTGTATATCTCTTTTCTTACGGATAGAAACGGTTCAGACATGAATTTCTACTTTATTACGGTTAGAAACGGCAGAGTAACCATTATTCACTATAGGACGGTTTCAAACTGCAGGCGTTTCATTAATTTCTTTTGACACGGCTCAACACCTCAGGAACTTGTAATTCAATTTTTCTACGGTTAGAAACGGCTGAAACATTAATTTCTAGTTTAATACGGTTAGAAACGGCAGAGTAACCTTTACTTACTATGGGACGGTTAAAAACGGCAGGGGTTTCATTAATTTCTATACATACGGCTAAAAACGGTTGAAACTTGTAAATATATTTTCCTACGGTTGGAAACGGCAGAGTAACCATTTCTTACTATGGGACGGTTTAAAACGGCAGACTACTCTTTATTTTTTATTTTCACGGCAAAAAAACGGCAGAAACTTGTAAATATATTTTCCTACGGTAGGAAACGGCAGAGTAACAATTATTTATTGTTGGGCGGTTATAAACGGCTGGCTTCTCAATATGTTCTATTCTCACGGCTCAAAACGGCAAGAGCTTGTAGATCTATTTTTCTACGGTTAGAAATGGCTCAGACATTAATTTCTACTTTACTACGGTTAGAAACGGCTGAGTAACCATTGTTTACTATGGGACGGTTAAAAACGGCTGGTGTTTTATTAACTTCTATACTCACGGCTAAAAACGGCAGAAACTTGTACATATATTTTCCTACGGCTAAAAACGGCCAAGCAACCATTATTTACTATGGGACGGTTTAAAACGGCAGGCCTCTCAATATGTTCTATTCTCACGGTTCAAAACGGCATGAGCTTGTAGACCTATTTTCTTTTTTGTACGGTTAGAAACGGCTCAGACATTAATTTCTACTTTACTACGGTTAGAAACGGCAGAGTAACCATTATTTACTATGGGACGGTTAAAAACGGCAGGAGTTTCATTAAGTTCTATACTCACGGCTCATAACGGCAGGAACTTGTACATCTGTTTTCCTACGGTTAATAACGGCTCAGACATTAAATTCTACTTTTTTACGGTTAGAAACGGCAAAGTAACTATTATTTACTATAGGGACGGTTAAAAACGGCAGAATGATTTGGCCTTTAATGGGGCATGCCTTTTAATGGCAAGTAAATTTCTTCTCGGGTGCCGTTAGAGACGGTTGATTTTTGTTAAAAACGGACGAAATCCCAACCGTTAGAGACGGTTGCCGTGAAAAACGGTTTGTTCGGATAGACACTGCCGAAACTAAAGATTTTATGGCAAAGGAAAACCCCAGATAAAAAAACTATAGTGCTTTCAACGAAATCTCGAAGAAAAAATATATAAGTAATTCTTGCAAATATTATTCAGAAAATTTTTTCTTGAAGACTGTAAAACTTTTAAAAATTGGTCCCTTCATAACTGGTACCCTAAAAAACTTAAAAAATAAATTTTTCTCCTGCAAAGCATATTAAAATATTAAAATAAATAGGGAGTTCGAATTCTACGGTAGCGATCTTATTCAACACGAAAAAAATTGAACACAAGACTAAAACACACAAAACTCAACACGCATTATTTTTTAACACTATTTTTTCCACACCATTTAAATCCAACACAAATTTTTTTGACACGTATTATTCGACACAAAAATTTTTTATGCAAATCGTGTAAAAACTAATTAAATTTTAGTTTTTTGTTTTGAATTTGTGTCAAATAAAATGAGCTGAACATTTTGTGTTTAATTTAATTCGTGTGCAATAATTAGTGTAAATAATATTGTGTGTTGAGTTTTGTATGTTTTAATTTAGGTGTTTAAAAGTGATGTATTCAATTTTTTTTTATGTCGAGTAAGATCGCTACCATCGCAAGTCTATGAATTTTTAAAAAAACCAATATTTAACTGTTCTAAGACGCTTAAAATTAAAAGAAAAATTATTTTTAACAGAAAAATAATACTTTAAAATATGTACAATTAAAGTAAATAATAAAAAAATCTGTAAAAAAATTAGTAATAAACAAAATCATTAAAAACAAGACTGATTTGGTTATTTTAAAAATGATCAAAAATTGGTTAATTTAGGTTTTGAGTTGTTTTCAGCTGTTTTCAGTAATTTCTGAAGCTAGTAATTAATGAAATATGTTTTATTTAACCTTTTATTATTACCTTTCAATAATAATTCCACTTAAAAAAGTTTTAAAAGCTAAATAAGTAATCTTTATTTTTAAAAAGATTTTTTTAACTTTTGAGCTTTAAAATTCAGTTTTATGAAGTTTTGAGTTCAAAAAAATAATATTTTTAAGGTTTTTTTTACGTTTCAAGCCATTTGCAATGGTTTAAACAAAAAAAAAAATCCGCTTGCGTCAAGCGGAATTCCGCTTGCGGCAAATGGAATTCCGCTAGCGGCAAGCGGAATTCCGCTTGCGGTAAGCGGAATTCCGCTTGCGGTAAGCGGAAATCCGCTTGCGGCAAACGGAATTCCGCTTGCGGCAAGTGGAAAAATCCGCTTGCGGCAAGCGGAATTCCGCTTGCCGCAAGCGGATTTTTTTTTCAGTGTAGACATTGTTCTAAAAATGCTTCTTTTCCTAAAATTTTTGGGGATCTAGATAGCCCACTATCAAAAATAATAATTTTCTAAACAAATTTATAATTTTGACTACTTTTTAGTCTATGATGAAATTCTACATAAGCAAATTTTATGAGTAACAAACGGTCTAATATACCTATTGTAAATGAGAGGCATTTATTTTCATATTTATTTATCATTAAAGCTATAATCTTAGCAGAGCTTTTTTCAACAATACCAAAGTTTTTTCCAAAAAGTTAACTTAAGCAAAAGTATTTTATTTCTTCAAAATCATCATTTATTAAACCATTTAAAATAAAATTAGTTTACTATACATATATCTATAACTTTCAAATTATTTCAGCACCATACAAATATAAATTCCAAGAAAATCTTTCTGAATTATAAACTTTAAAAAGTTAGCTGTAGATCATTTATTTATTTATAGTTATGTGCTTAAGTGAGAGATTTAATAAAATAAAGTTTTATAAATATAAATAAATGCGCGTATTTGCGATGAAATTAGCGATATTTAATATTTATATATAGTTGATGTAGTTTTGAGGTTTTATACAGTTGAAAACGTTTGTTGAAAAAGCTCCCTAGAGAATTTTGATAGTTTCAAGTTTCATAACACTCACACAGACACACATATAATATTTGTATATGCGCATGAATTATTATGAAAATTATAATTATTTGAATAATTTTAATTCATAGAAATTTTATGATATTAATGATAATAATAATTATAATATTGCATATCCAATGTTTTATAGAAATTTTCGATTTTCAAGTGCATATTGTAATACTTGCGTAGGAGTACGAGATTTTATATTACAATAATTATTTAGTTTTTAATTCAAATTATTGTTTTATTTTTAATAAAATTATTAACTACGTTGTTGTTATATTTAAAATTATGTTTATTATTATTAAAGTAACTTATAAAAGTTACAGAAAATTATTTAACCTGGTATTATAAAATTTTACACGATTATCTCGCTATATTTGGAATTATAATTTACTAACATTTTAAAATTACTTTATTACTTTGTTTTTTTACATTAAAATCTTCATGCTATCCAGTTCCCGCTACCATAATTTCGATTGAGGCAGCCGGAATTTTTTTCCATTAAACGACGCAAATGACATAAAAAGTAAAGAATACCTTAAAAAAAAACCATTGTAAATGAGTAAAAATCTTTCTTTTAACATGGAACATGTTCATTGGATGGGGTATTTGAAAAAGTTTGGCTCGGCAGGGAGGAGGGTGAAAAAGTGACTCTTTTAGGGGGGGCGGGTGAAAAAGTGACGTTTTAGAGGGGGTCAAAAATTGACGTTTTTGGGGGGGGGGGGTGAAAAGTTGACGTTTTTAGGGGGGGAGAGGGTGAAAAAGTGACGTTTTTAGGGGGCGTGAAATGGACTTAGAATATTTTCGATTTAGGGACTTAAAATAATTTGAAGTGGGAGTCAGAACCTGATCAGAACCTGATCAGGCCCTGATAACAACAACTTAGAATACTTTAAGTTTATGGACTTAGGATAGTATATATTCCAGGATTTATTGTAATTTCTGTTTTTGGATTTATTACTGTTATGAGTGAACATGTTCCATGCTCGTTGGTTGTGTAGTTACACAAACCGGTTATAAATTTTTTTTTTTAATTTTTTTTACATTTCAAACAAATTTTTAATCGTTTAGAAGAATTACTGGTTTTAGAAAAGTAAAGTATAACAGAGGGGGGTCTAATTTTGAGAACTTACACATGCTGTTTACCCGCGCTTTTTTTTTTGCTAAGATTTTCAGGAAATACCAGTAATCAGAGGCGCCATTCGCTGGTCATAATTTAATGAAATAAATTTTTTAGCCTTAAATTATACCTCACCCTTAAAACCCCCCCTAAATCAGTCCAAATATTCTGAAATTTTAATGGATTTATTTTTTGGTAAAAAAAACCCAATCCAATTGTCCAATTTCAAGTTTCTAGCCCGAGCTTTTTTCAATTTTTTCCGTAACACAAAATCTATATGGCTTTTAGAAGATTCCAGATAAAAAATTTTACCGTTTTACCGTCAAAGTCAAAAAACTGGACTTATTAACCCCCTCCCAAAGTCCTCTTTGGATTTCTGAATTCTAGTATGCTAAATAAATTATATACAGATCTTGGTTTTAAAGGTTACAGGGTGTATTTCAAAAAGGCTTAAGTAATTTCTGATATGTGATACCAAAGAAGATATACTAACAGTATATATATTCTTTGGTGATATTTAAGCTTTTAAAAATTTAGAAAACAAACCCTTTAATAAAATATGAAAATGATAAAAAATTGAGGTGCTGCAGGCTGCTAAGGCTTATAGGTTGAATATAAATTATCAAAATCTGTAATATTAAAGAATGTTTCTAAAATTAAAATTAAACAACTCATAATAAGTTTTTAAAGTTAATATACTCATAAATTTTCTTTAAAATCTTTTTGAATTCAAAACTTTTCATGTAATTTTTAAAAATTTTCTTGACATCTTTCGCACTAATTGCAAATATTAACTATTTAAAATGTTACTAAAAACTTAAATGTCATTAGATTACTTTTGAACAAAATTGAAATGAAATGAAAAATTAGTTTATGGTATATAATTTCTATAATTTATTTTACAGTTAAAATATCATCATTCTCATTAAAAAGTCTTTTTTAATTTAAATATAAGTCCTTTCAAACTTCTTTACTTATAAAATCCCAATTGTCTTTATTTCTGTTTTGATTTGATGTGAAATAAAAGCATAAAAACATTATTTTTTAGAACAAAAAAAGTTTTTAAGGCCAAAAATTTTTCAAAAATTAGAAATTTTAATAAATGGTATTCTCATCTTTTTCTACAATATGTTTAATAACATTATATGGTTAATTTAATTTGATTTGTAATAACAGTATATTAAAATTAATTTTCTAAAATAACCAAATAGATAAAAGTATTATTTGTAAGAAATTTAAATTCATACAGGGTAATATTAAGTTTTTTATTACATACGAAAATCACTCCGTGGGATAATTTTCAACCAACGTTAAATTTCAGCTAAAATAGTAGCTATTAATGCCTAAGGCACGAAGAACATTAGACCGAAAATGCAAACGAAGGGCTAAAACTTTGGTATTATATAATTAAATTAATTTAATAAATACCCTATAAATTCAAAATGATTGACCGCATAATTTTTGAGTAAAAAGAAGGTAGAGTAAGGCAGAGGTACAAGAATAGTGTATGAAATATCCTAAATATACAATCTCTTTTTCACTATTATTGAATTCTCAGGTCGACCATATTACCGATCAACAACCTTAATCACCATTGTACCCTATAGAATACACGATATTCAAATACACTGAAATGAATCTTTTTAATCGTTTGGAGTGAAAAATTGGTGAATACGTCTTATTGGTAATAAAAGCTAGGGATATCTGATACTTTTAAAAAAAATTATATTTTTCAATTATTTCATAAATTTAATATTTATTAGTTTTATTGATTTCTAGTTTATATAACAAATGTAATTTGATATAAACAACAAAATTGAAAAACTTGATACTGCTGATTTTTAGATTAAAAAAAAAGTTTTTATTTTTTCCTATAATATTTAATATTTTTTTTATAATTATATTTTGCATTATAATTTAAATTAAAAATAAAATTCACTTGCTGCAAGTGAAGTTTTTTTTGTTGTAAGCGGATTTTTTAAGAGTATTTCGCAAAAAATTACTATAGCTTCCGCAATAATTTATAAAAATTTAAAAGTGTGTCATTAAAAAATGCGATTTTAAAATCAATATATATTTTCCATACTATTGAAGACACAAACTTTTCTGAGGTATCTTTTGAATCCTAAAAGTTCAAACAAAATTTCTGAAATAGTTAAAAATTTTAACTTAGTATAGCGTAAATTTTATAATTAAAAAAGTAAAATCAATTAAATTTTTCTGAAAAATGGTTAGTGGTTTTCGAGTAAGCATAGCGTTTGTCAGTGAAAAACCACAATTTTTTAATATCGATTAATGTTTTAAGAGATCATTATTTTATCAATATTATCAAATCAAAAAGCATTAAGTTTCCCAATGTTACTTCTAAAATAAGCTAAAATTGAAATATTTAAAGGTTAGGGACAAAAAGAGTGGTTTTAGTTGTGTTCAAGGCGCGTATAGGCTAATAATAAAAATAATTTCTTTAAAGTATTTTGAGGATCGTAAGGTTAGATAATTGCGAATAAAATCTTAATATATGCAAAACAGTTTCACTACAATAGAGAAATTCATATTATGCATGAATAAAGAGAATATTTTTGTAAATTAATAAAAATCTATTTTACAAGATAATTTTAAACTACAAAGGTAACTATAGTAACAAATAATTTAATCAATATTCAAATAATTAGAACGTGTTAATAATCATTTTTCAAATATTTATTTATTGAAATATGCATAAAACTGATTTATAATGTTACACTGAAAAAAAATTCCGGTTGTGGAGATCGTTATATAATTAAAAAAAATAATATAATTATAAACTAAAATGTAAGGAAAATTTAACAAATGAGTTTTATTAATTTAAAATGCGAGCAACACGATAAAATGGAGCTTTAAAAAATTTTTTTAAACACTTTTCTTTAGGTTTTATATTATTTGCAATCATTTAAGAAAAAAAAATCCGACTGTTAGAACTGGAATGCTGGTAGCGGCAATCGGAAAAATTCTAAAATTTTTTCCAGCGTTGTATTTGAAATTGGTGAACGAAAAAAAACGGAAAATGGCACAGTATTTAAAATATGAGTTAAAACTTTTTTATTCCCAATAAGAGCCTGTACTAAATTTTAAATTTTGGACTTAATAACTCAACTAAGCGTTAAAAGATGCTTCAGATTTTACAGGGTGATTTCACGTTGTCATTACTTAAATCTGGAAAAATTTTTTTGGAATTTTTAGTAATATCGTAAATTTTTTTTCAATTTAAGTTTTTATTTTTTCCATAATGAAAAAAATAAACTTTATTAGTAATTATTTGATTGCTCGGAATTCTCAAAAACTGTGAAATAAAACAAAATATATTTTTAATTTAATGATTTCATTATTTTTTTTAAAAATATTCATATAAATAAATAAATACCTTATTGATTTATGCCAAAGATATTCATATTTAATTTAGCCCGATCGGTTTTAATGAATCACAAATATATCGAGTTTTGCATTATTTATTGACAAAGTTTATCAGGTACAAACAGAATAAAATAAAGTATTTAACAAATCAATTTTTTACTATAAAGTATTCAAATTTTATAAATAAATTTATTTATTTTAAATAAATATTTTTAATTTTAATAAAAAGCTTGCATGAGAAAAATAAATCAAACAAAAGTTTTATTTTTAGTTCATTTGAGAAGAAGGCAGGGGGGGGGTAGATAATAGGTTTATAATTTTAATACTATTTTATGAAATTTTAAAATTATTTAATTTTCTGATTTAACATTATAGATTTACAGATTATATTGATTTATTTTTTAGATACTTAAAATTGAATATATGCGTGTGTGCGCACGCATGTTTTATGGACACAAATGTATTTAAAGTTCAATTCTCATAAGTAAGTGGTGATATTTATGAATCTTGATTTATTGGTTTTGTGACATAGATACAGGAAATATTTATGCATTTGTGTGAAAAAGTACAAATAATTTTTGTTCGCCACAAATGGATAAATTAAACTTGCAGTAACCGGAATTCTTGTCATAGCAAACAGAATGTTTTTATTGCTGAAACAATCGTAAATGACTTGAAATGTAAAAGAAAATTTTTAAATTTTATCCTTTTTAAAAATAATTTATAAATCTCATATAATAAATATTGCTATTTTAATCTCATGATACTGCTATAAATTCTAAATCAACATACATTTTGTTTATTGTCCTTTACGTTTCATCATTTGTAATCGTTTGAGCAAGTAAAAATTCTTAGCCTGGGGCAAAACGCATTACGAAAATTCAGCTCTTGTGTAAACAGAGCCATGAAAACATTAAATTTTGAAATTTACGCAGTGATCCAGTATCCCAATTCCGAAAATAAAAAAACTAGCAAAATAATGCCCAAATGAATAAACGCATACACTAACCTGGCGGTTTTTCGAGTTTTTATAAAAAATTTTCTTACATTTTTTAGTAAATGGCGTTTAATTTCACTTGGTAATTGGAAATCCAAGTAAGTTTTTAAAAATATAACCAGTTATTTTAAAATATTAGTTGGATTTTTGATTACTGGAGATTAAACTTGGCTATTTACCAAAAAAGTAAAATTCCCAAAATTATAACTGAATTAATCACTTCTTCATACTGCCATCAATACCGCATGTATTTGTCGAAAACTCTTAGGAGTGAAAAAATGAGATATCATTTGGAAATCTTATTTTTTTGTTAAAGTAGTAGATCCCATTAGAATGACGTTTTTAAGTTTTTACCCTTTAACATCCCCTAAGGCCCTCTCTACACCAGCACATAATTATGTTTTATGATAATCATGTTTGTTGGATATTTTTTTCCCAGCTACACTGTAATAGAAATATAACCTCAAAATTACATATTTAAATGACTATAACCCACTAAAAACTTATTAGTTACATAAATTGTTTATAATTTTTATTATAAATAGCTGAATCTACAATTAAAATACCATTTAATTACATTTTATTGTTTAATTTTTATTAAAAATATTTACTAATACTACTAGTGGCGCCACTTTGTAATAACTTTAATTTCGAATATCCCAGCTACACCACAAAATATCTAACAAACATGATTATCATAAAACATAATTATGTGCTGGTGTAGAGAGGGCCTAAAGCAGGCAAAAAAATTTTTTTTAAATGAAATTTATGTTGATTCGCGCATAATATACATATGTAGACAAATAATACCCAATAAATTTTGTTGAAATCGAACCAGCCAATTCTGAAATTATCTGTCCGCCATTTGAAAAAAAGTTGTTTCGAGTAAAATGCATTAAGTTTTTTTTTTGCTATGTATCAAAGTGAGGCGCGCTTGGGGAAAACTCGTTTTTCATCGATAGAAAGTTCAAGTTTTATTAATATATTTTCTTTTTTTTTTTTTTTTATGAAGCTTCGAGCCTTCTTTGAGGCTATGCAGCTACGTTTGATTTACCTTATTTTAACATATTAGAGAGTGACTTAGAACATTATATCTTACAGATTAAACAAATTTTCTTTTTTTACTAACTAGACAAAAATTAATTATCATAAAGTGAAAAGTAATTATAATTGACTTAAATTTTAATTTTACAGTGTTGAAAAATTCATTCACATAACTCATCATTTTTATGTTAGGTTTAGATAAGAATTCTGTGATATCTACAGGAAGTTGATATCCACATAGAATTAGTTTAGAAACAAGAGATTTTCTTTCTTGGTCGAAGCGTGGGCATTGCCAGATTACATGGTTCAGGTTTTCCACTGGATAACCACATGAAAATGAAGAATCAGGGACTACTTTAATTTTATGCAACGATTCATTTAAGTTGTAGTGCCCTGATCGACATCTGTTGATGGTTGTAATTAAATCACGATTCAGATTTTTATTATAAAACCATGGTTTACTAAAGGAATTATGAAAGTACTCAAAATAACTGACACCCTTAATCAATCCTAACTCTTCTATGGACATTTTTGAGGCTAACTTTTCTCTTTGGACTATATGGTTTCTTAGGTCGGTATGTGGAATATGCTTTATAGTGGGATCTATTAAAGTGGCTGATTTTTCCAGCTTGTAAACATTTTCATTTCCAGTTAACCCGTGGTGTGAAGGAACCCACAGCAATTTTATAGAAGTATCGCTAATGTTAAATTTATAAACTTTCTTTCTAATTTCAAAAATGAGTGGGTTAGTTTGCGCGTTAAAGCAAACAAATATAGACCTTTTGTAAGTGAAAAATTTAATAAAATTAATTAATTTATAAGAGCACCCAATTTTCGATAATTTTTTTAATAATATATCAATAATGACATTATTAAAAGCACCAGTGACATCAAGGAATGCTGCTAGAACAAGATCTTTATTACGGAAAGCATTATCTATTTCGAGGGTTAAAACTGTTAAATTATCTGCACACGATTTTCCTTTTCGAAAGCCTGCTTGAGATATCGGTAATATTTTTTGTGTTTCTAACCACCAACGCAGGCGGTTAGATAGCATTAGAGCAAAAAGTTTAGAGCAACAAGATGTAAGCGCTAAGGGTCTGACACAACCATTAGGTTTAGGGGCAAAATGAACGAAAACGTCGTTCCATTCTTCAGGATAAAACTTAAAGGCATACATGTCATTAAAGATGTTAAGAAGTATGATTTTATATTTTTGTGGGATGTTGTGTCATAGTTAATGCCATCTATGCCAGGGGCTGATTTATCGCCTCTGGAATTTAAAGCTATTAAAAATTCATTGATAGTGAAGGGCCAAAAAAAACATAGTTTTTTTTTGCGATGGGATCTACTAACTTATACCTTATTGTAATAGGATATAATACAACCGGAAATCAAAAACCAAAGCAACTTAATAAAATAACTGCCTGACTATTATACATAAATACAACAATATGAAAATCAGCTGGATTTTCTACAAACTGTACTTCATAAATAAAATTGCATCGTATTAGATTAATTACAAAACGTTAAATACTTCATAATTGATATATTAATCCTTTAACTAAATAAATATTAAATTTCGATAAACTGGATTATAAAATTTCAAGAATATTAATAATAATAATAATAATAAAGTCAAATTAATTAAAATATGAATTATTTTTGCAATTAGTGCTATTTTTTTTATCTAGGATATTAAATTAAAAAATATAATTTAATGAAACTAAATTAAACATATAAATAGGAGCGCTATTTACTGATCATAATTGTAGTTGTCCATCCGGGTTAGTTTTCCAAATCCCGAAAATTAAGTATACAAACTATTTAATGCAGAATAATTAAAACTAGATGGATTGTAAGGCAGATAATTCAAAATTCCTAAAAATCAGATCAAATTTGATAAAATACCAGAAATAGTATACTTACGGCTTGTGTCCAGAAAAGTAAAGAATAGACCAAATCGCACGTAAATTACCTTCCGAGGCGAAGCCGAGGATGGTAAATTGCGATTTGGAAAATTCTTTATTTATGGACAAGGGCCGTATAAAATTTTTTGCTTCTTAGTGTCCAGAAAGTGCGTGTTTTCTGGCCGCTGCCCTATTCGAAAAAACGCATTTTCTCGACACTGAGCAAGAAAAATTATGTTTTGTCCTTGGCCACAAAAAAAGGATGCCCCAAATCGCAGTTTACCATGTAATTTACGTGCGATTTGGGCCATTCTTTACTTTTGTGGCCATGGGTAAAAATATACTATTCTGCGGCAGTAGCGAGAAAATACGTGACTACTGTCCAGAAAATATTATTTGTAAAAAGCAAAAAAATACAAGGTTTCATAAAATAAATTTCGGAAATTTTTCCATTCTAAATTTTGATACATTCTAATTTCATAAATCTGGAATTGAATTTTTCTGCAAAATTCATTTATGGGTCTGTTATAGAAAAATCTAGATTTAAAGCTTCTGAGAATTGACCCGGATGAACAACGACAGTTATTACCAGTGAATGGCGCCCATAAATAGAAAATGAAAATAATTTATAAAAAATAAAATATAAAAATTATTGAAAAATTTCCGAATCGATTCATTGATTTTGATGTAAGCTTTCTCTGAAATTTTATAAACGTTTTATGAAAATAAAATTTTAGCTTAAAAAAAATTAGATAAATAAAAAATTGCCTAAAAATAAATTTTCTACAATAACAATTGGCGAGAAAATAATATCCGTTTAAAAATTCAAGTATTATTATATAAAAACGAGCTTTCATTCATAAGTTATCCGGTTCTCTGTATTACACTAGAGCGTATAACGTATTTATAACTCGTGCTTTATAATATCCCCACTTTTATTTAAATAATCAAAGTATATCTTTATAATAATATAAAATATAATACGATATATTATAATCATAACATAACCTCAAAACCACAAATTTAATTTTCAAGTATAACGTAATTTTCTTTTATAAACCTATTCTGTGTGTATCCCAACTTTTTATTTTTTTAAATACTAAATATACACACACTTACATGCCAATATATTTTATGTGTTTAATCAATTACCAAAGAAAAAAACAAGCTTTTAATTAACGACGAATCAAATAAAGTTTCACTGACTGGAATAATTTTATGCATTTAGAAATTATACTCTATACTTGTATAAGAAAACAATTAACTTTATAAGCAAATAAAGAGCTTTTTTGTGTATTATTACTGTTGCTGAGCTTTTAAACATGTGCTTTTGAATTTTGGCTAGAATAATTATGCCAGGTTTTTTATGTTTTATTGTTTTATATTTTTTTATTATGTGCTGTAAAATTTATGGGGGTGATTTTATTTTATAGATTTTTTCGATTCTGATAATTTATAAGCTTTTTTTATATTTGTTTTCAAGAAAATAAAAGGTTCGTATTTTTTTAATCAATTTAGTACAATATAATCAAATATTTTGATTTCATGAATTCAGAATGCAGAGCTTGAGCAAAAAAAAAATAAAAACTTTGTCAGATACTTTTTGGTATATTATGCCCAAACTTGAAATATTTATTCGTCAGCTGATTTTTTTCAAAAAAATACACTTTTCAGCAATAAGAAAAACAGGATAATAAAACAAAAAGAAATTTTTAATATGTGTTTTAGTTAAATAACCGGTTTGGCTTCAAAGTAAACACGTGTTTTTAGAGATAAAACTTATTGTCTAAGTACTTACAGTAATATGAACGGAAAGAGCTTTCGAAATCCTTAACAAAAATCAATTTTTTTTCTCACAATTTTTAAAATTTATTTCAACAATTAACAATTTAAAAACAATACAAATCTATAAAAATTCAACCACTCACTTTATTATATCAAAGTTAATAAAACACTTTAAAAAATTTTTACAAATTATTTTTTACCGGCTTTTTTTATGCATAAAAAAGTACGGCCACACATTTTAAAAAACAAAAAAAAACAGACATTAATACACAAGTATATATACGCAGTTCGACAGTCGGTAGCGCACTGAACTTTGGATAGCGCGATTCCAGTTGGACATTCGAAAGGGTAGTAAGCATGCCGCGCATCAAACACAGTCTGCAGGAGGGTATGAAAATAGAAAGAGAAAAATATATATGGATCTATCTATTTGTATCTCATATACCTTTTTAAACCAGCATCCCTCTCGTTTATCTTTCTGACTGTCAATGTATATGTGTATGTATCGTATAACTTTTTTTTTCTTTCTCCTTTTTTTTTATCGAAAAAATTTCAACCCCTACCATTTTTTACCGATATCAGTAACAAGTAACCTCAGTCAAAGAACTCTGAGTCTGATGTTTAAAATATATATGTTACGGGTAGAGTCCAATCTCTGGATAAACCTAGGACTATCCGGTTAAAGCTAGCTTTATTCATGCTGTATTGGATGAAGTCTAATTCTTAATAGTTTTTATTTAAGTTAGGTATCGCTTGGATAAAGCTCGATTCATATAAAATTTAGTACAATATAGTAAAGAATGAACAAATATGTAGTAACTTTTTTTAAAAAATAATTTATTAGTTTATCTATATCATATTTTTACATTCAATTAAATTATTTAATATACAATTTGTAAGTTCAATGAATTTTATAAAATTTTTAAATTAAATTTATATGAATAACGTATAGAATAAAGTTTTCGTGAATGCAATTTACACCCACAAATGAAACATACATAGATATTTCAAAAATATCAGCTGAAAAGAAAACTTTACTCCAGATTGCAATAATGGCGCATCTAAATTTGGATTTCAAGGTTTTCAAAGATGCAACTTCAAACACGGTTGCAAAAATAATAAACGCAACTCAAATTGTCACAGTAGTTTACCATGTACAAATAAATAATATTTTTGATTTTTATTTTTTTTTACTTCATTTTAATTAATTTTTTTTTTTTTGTTAATTGACCTGTAAATCAAAAAAATTAATTGAACACAAAAGTTACTAAATGTTTGTTGATTTTTTACTATACTGTACTATATTTTATACGAATCGGGCTTTATCCAGGTTGATGGATAAAGTTAGCTTTAATATTGTTAAAAAAAAAAATTGAAATTAAAAAATAAAAACTTATAACCGGTTTGTGTAAACACAACCTAAATGCATGGAACATGTTTACTTCCAAATGAGGACTAGATATAATACAAATGTTACTCAACATTACAATACAATTTTCTATTGTTGTAATTTGTAATTATTACCTTACTAGTTGTTAAGATTCTAAACCTAAACTATTTTGATTCCCTAAACCTGAATTATTATAAGTCCCTGAACCTGAATTATTCCAAGTCCCTAGATCGATATTATTCTAAGTCCTTAAGCCCAGATTTTTCAAAGTCTTTTAATAGTATTTTATTTATTTATATATACTTACCTAATTATTCTAAGTCTTATTTGACCCCCCCCTTAAATAGGACAAATTTGACCCCCCCCCCTTAAAAAGGACAAATTTGACCCCCCCCCCTTAAATAGGACAAATTTGACCCCCCCCCCCCTTAAATAGGACAAATTTGACCCCCCCCCCCCCTTAAATAGGACAAATTTGACCCCCCCCCTTAAAAAGGACAAATTTGACCCCCCCCCCTTAATTTTCAAGTTCTGAAGTACCCCCTCCCTATAAACATGTTCCATGTTAAAAGCACAGCTTGGATAAAGCCTAGTTTTATCCAGAGATAGGACTCGACCCGTAACATATATACACATATAATATATATATATATATATTAGACTGTGTCTTATTTTTTATTTTTCGATATTTTATGGCTCCCCCCATTTTTTTCGAATATTTTGGTCATAAAAAATTTGATTTTCGATTTTTTTAACCCGTGCCGCCGAGCACTTGAAGTTTCCCATTTAAATAACATGGGAATTTTGAGTTTTTAGCTATATGAATTTTTACAGAGGTCAGAAAGCGTTTTAAAAAACTAATTTTTACTAGAAAACATACTTTTATATGTTTAAAGACATGAAAACAGCCCTGCATTCATTCCCAATGGAATTCTGGGGCTAAAAATGCAAATTTATATGTTGGCTCAATCTTATAAAACAGGGTTTTTCGGCAATTTTCGATAAAACGCTTCAACCTCAAAAATTAACCAAAATATTTTTGACTCATCTCATTTTTTTAGCGCTAGTGTCATTTTTCAAATGCCGTAAACCGCGTTCTTTTATCACTGATTCTCTTAGCGCTATAGTCAATTAACCTACTGGTAATTTTTGACCCAAAATGTCAAATTTTTAAATTTGTACAAATTGCTGCCAAAATTGTAATTTTTGACGAAATTGAGTTTTTTAGGTCTTAAAAATTTTCTACAAGCTTCAAATTTCCAAAAATTTTTTACTCGTCTCTTTTCTTTAAATAGTTTTTAAAATATCGCTTTTCAAAGTTAATGATAAAAATTGATTTTTTTTTTTAAACCCTAAAATTGGGACTCTGACTTTAAATTATCATCTCTGGTTAATAATTCATTGAAAAGCGGTGAGTAAAAAATTTTTGGAAATTTGAAGCTTGTAGAAAATTTTTATGACCTATAAAGCTCTATTTTGTTAAAAATTACAATTTTGGAAGCAATTTAAATAAACTTAAAAATTGGTCATTTCGGGTCAAAAATTACTAGTGGGTTAACTGGCTATAGTGATGGGAGGATCAATGATAAAAGAACGTGGTTTACGGCATTTGAAAAGTGATACTTGCACTAAAAGAATGAGATGAGTCAAAAATATTTTGGTTAATTTTTGAGGTTGCAGCGTTTTATCGAAAATTACCGAAAAACCCTGTTTTATAAGATTGAGCCAAAATATAAATTCGCGTTTTTAGCCCCAGATTTCCCTCGGGAATGAATGCAGGGCTGTTTTCATGTCTTTAAACATATAAAAGTATGTTTTATAGTAAAAATTAGCTTTTTAAAACGCTTTGTAGCCTCTGCAAAAATTCATATAGCTAAAAACTAAAAATTCCCATGTTATTTAAATGGGAAACTTCAAGTGCTCGGCGGCACAGTTTAAAAAAAAAAGAAAAACGCGGGTTTAAAAAATCCTTGGAGCTGGGGGTTTTTTATGACCAAAATAGTCGAAAAAAATGGGGGGAGCCATAAGATATCGAAAAATAAAATATGAGACACAGTCTAATATATATATTTAGATGTTTAATAGTTTTTAATGCACTTAAAACTTTGGATATAAACAGTATCTATACTATCTTAAAATCCTAACTCAATTTAAACTATTTGATTCGAAAATATTAACAGTTATGTTTGTATTTTACATGTTGATATTTAGTTTTGTATATATATATAAATATACTAAACTTTTTTATGGATAATGAAATAATTTTAAATTTTACGGAATTAATTTTATTTTATTGTAGAAAAATTTATTTTAAGTTATTTTTATGTATATATACAATATACATATATGTTACGGGAAGAGTCTGATCAATAGGTAGACCTAGGTCTATTCCAGTTAAACCTATGACTATCCAAGCGGAGTAGGATAAAGTCCGTTTAGTAAAAAATGTGAACAAAAATACAAAAATTATTTCACCGTTTTATTTTTTTATTTTATTTGTCATAATTTTATACTCAAATAATTTTTTGATTTAGTCAAATTACAAATTAATTATAATTATAAATATTAAATAATCAAAATTAAATATAAAAAAATACAAAATACTAAATTTTAGCTATTATATATAAATTTATTTTTATTTACTTTCACTTAAAAAAAAAAAAATAAAAAAAAAATTTTTTAAAAACACGCTTTTATTTATGTTATCTAGTTCTAACGCACTAAAACGTAAAAAATAAATTTATAATGAGAGATTTTTTTGATTTTTAATAAAGTTTTCTGATAATTAAAAATTTACCAAAAATTTATTCCTTTTGCTCAAATATGCAAAATTTTATAGTACATACTTATGTGATAATGAAAAAAATTAAAAGCGTGGGTGCTAAGCATGCAGAAAGAAAATTAAAAACTGGCACCCACGCTTTTAATTTTTTTCATTATCACATAAGTATGTACTATAAAATTTTGCATATTTGAGCAAAAGGAATAAATTTTTGGTAAATTTTTAATTATCAGAAAACTTTATTAAAAATCAAAAAAATCTCTCATTATAAATTTATTTTTTACGTTTTAGTGCGTTAGAACTAGATAACATAAATAAAAGCGTGTTTTTAAAAAAATTTTTTTTTATTTTTTTTTATTTTTTACTTTTTAGTCTTCTTTTTTTATTATAATTATAAATATTTTATTATTATAGGATTAGTGGAAATTATTTAAGGAGAAAAAGAAAAAGACTAAAAAGAAATCTGTATAATCAAAAAACAAAAAGTCACTTTTCTTGATGCAAAAATATATCAAAGTTAAAATGTAATGAAAAACATGAGTCTATCAAAAAATATTTATTTCTATTAAATAATTTCTTATATACTTAATATTCAAAAATTTTAAAAGACATTAAAATTTAATTCACACCTTTTTTTTATAGATATTTTTTATTTCTTTTATTCTTTTCCTTTTTTTTTTTTTTTTACTTTCGTTCTTTATTAATCTCCTATACATTATTATATACAAACATATAAAAATACTATATGAAAAAAAAGTCAATAGCAAAAGCAATGCGTTAGAGAGAGATGAAAATATAAAAATTGTTATAAACAATTTTTTTTTTTATTTATCATAAAATTGTCATCGGAGACAAAAATGAATCTGCAATCAGAAAACAAAAAACTTGACCGGATGTGTCCCAAAAATCGATTTATATTTTTGAAAGTTACAGACAAGTCAAGTTAAATAAAAGCGTGTAAAAATTCCGCTTGCTGCTAGCGGATTTTTTTTTTTATTTAAACGATTGCAAATGGCTTGAAACGTAAAAATAATTTTAAAAAAATTTTCAATTTTAAAAAAATTATTTTTTGCACTCAAAACTTCATAAGACTGAAAAATTCAAATCGTTTCAACATTAAAAAAAAAAATCGTTTGCCACAAGTGGGGTCTTTTGTTATAAAATTGGGACTCCAACTTCAATTATCATATCTGCTTAACAAATAATTGAAAAAGGTAGAGTAAAGAATTTTTGAAAATTTGAAGGTTGTGGAAATATTTTCAGACTTATAAAACCCATTATCGTCAAAAATTACAAATTTTGCAGCAGATTAAAACTTGGTCATTTTTGGTTAAAAGACGTTTTCGGTTATTTGGCTATAGTGATGAGATAATTAATGATAAAAAATTGCGGTTTACGGCGTTTAAAAGGTTATACTTAAACCAAAAAATAAGACCAACCAGAAGAGTTATGATTAACTTGTGAGGTTTTAGCGTTTCATCGAAAATGATCAAAAAACTCTATTTCATAACATTGAGCCCTTCTAGGCCTAGAAGGCCCATTGGAATGGACGGAGGGTAGTTAGCATGTTTTTTCAACACAATAAACTCATCCATAACCATTTGGTGTAATTTGTATTGATCCAAATATATTTAACTCCCCTTGTCAGTTAAATTTTTATTAAAAACGGACGTTAGTTAGAAAATTTTTTTAATTTTTCAAAAAAAATTTTTTGGTAATTTTTGGTAAAACTAAGAAAACTAGAGAAAAATTCAAGAAATCTAGATTCTTTATTATTCAGAAAACAAAAACATGATTTTTGTATCATAAATTAATTTTTTTACAAATTATTTTATCGAGATTATCATGAACAAAGAACTAGGGCCCTCTGAAACACTAGATTTTGCATATCCAAGAGTAAAACGCACGATTGTTTATTTAAAAATGACTGTATTATTATTAATTTATATTGTTTATGCTACGAACTATTAGGACTATAATGAGGCCCCTCTAAAAATTATTTGATAACTTTTTATTATGAGGTCTCAAATTCTATAAATTAAAAAATATTAAAAAAATTGCAAATTCTTCGGGATTGGGCAATTGGGCATAGCCTCTTCAATACCTTTTTAAATACGTTTCTGTAATTGATAATTATAACTTTACTGGGGACAGAACTAAGCTCCTCTAAAAATTCTGAGTGTGTTTGCATAATTATAAATTTGCAGTGAAACATAATTTTTTTAAGCAACAAAAAGAGAAGTAAATGCGATACAAGGGGGGCAGAGCCCCCCCTCCAACTTTTACTAGTAATATATATAGTACATATTTTTGTTAATTTTATAACAAAAGATCCCACTTGTGGCAAACGATTTTTTTTAATGTTGAAACGATTTGAATTTTTCAGTCTTTTGAAGTTTTGAGTGCAAAAAAATAATTTTTTAAAAATTATTTTTACGTTTCAAGCCATTTGCAATCGTTTAAATAAAAAAAAATCCGCTAGCAGCAAGCGGAATTTTTTTTAAGTGTAAGTAAATAAAAATAAATTTATATATAATAGCTAAAATTTAGTATTTTGTATTTTTTTATATTTAATTTTGATTATTTAATATTTATAATTATAATTAATTTGTAATTTGACTAAATCAAAAAATTATTTGAGTATAAAATTATGACAAATAAAATAAAAAAATAAAACGGTGAAATAATTTTTGTATTTTTGTTCACATTTTTTACTAAACGGACTTTATCCTACTCCGCTTGGATAGTCATAGGTTTAACTGGAATAGACCTAGGTCTACCTATTGATCAGACTCTTCCCGTAACATATATGTATATTGTATATATACATAAAAATAACTTAAAATAAATTTTTCTACAATAAAATAAAATTAATTTAAAAAAAATATTTGGGTTCTTTAATAAGGATTCTGAAGAGGTTATTAATTTGTTATATTTAGGCATTAAAAATAAATATCCGTGATAAAACGAAGTCTTTGCTTGGCACTTTTCCGCGGGCCTCTGGCCTTCCTGTGCATTTTGACAGCCTTGCCACGGGCTTTGCCGCGCGCAGTCTTGCTTTACGAGACTTATGAATATTGCTCCTTTACAAAGTCGAGTACTTATATTTTTCGTGTAAGAAACGTGGCCCTGAAAAGGGCCGATTGGTAAAATCCTCCCTTGCCACGTCTTATAATATTACATCGTAAACTTTGTAACGTATTTGTCGCGCGCGCTCCAATCAGTGAACGAGCTCGAAGTCAGCGAAGGCCTATAAATATAACCGCAAATCTAGCTAAAGCAGCAGGATGAGGACTTCGTTTTGGACGGCCGAGCTGTGCGGATCGAGGATCTTTTATGTTTGAGCAAGGCAGTTTCAGCCACATCTTCAGCGCATGGAATTTTAACAACTGTAAGAACATTAGGAGAGCTGCAGCTTTCGTAATTATAATTATTTAACTTAATTTTTAATTATTTTAAATACAAATATTTTACTCTTACACATAATTACACAAAAACACTCACATACAAAAATACGCTCAGACACATAAGCCACGCGGTATTTCCCGCGATGGCTTCAGATAGTGATGATCTTGAGAGAATGGAATTGTCGGACGACAATTCTCTTCACTTAAGCAAAATAAATATTAATGACGCAATAAATACCCCGTTGCCCGACGATACCACCGCCGTTAATCGCCTTGAAAACTTAAAGACATTGAACGCAGCAACTAAACAGTTGCTTTCCACCATGTCTAGCAAAAATAATGAACTCTAGTTCAATAATAATACTGATATCTCCGTCGCTATGAACGATAAGAATAGCTGGAAACAAACTTGTGGCTCTCGCCGCAAGCGTGCGCATAATACACCAGCAACAACTCCTGCACCAGTTGTTACAAAAAATTCATTCGCCCCTTTGGCGAATGATCCACCGCATAATAATAATAATAAAAAAGTTAAAATCACCCCTAAAGTGTTTCCCGTAGATATTATATTAACCCAGCAACTCCCGTACGCTGAGCTATTTAAAATGCTCAGAGCCTCTCTCGAGTTCAGACCGACTGTCTATAACATTGGTCGAGATATGGTACGAGTCAATGCCGCGTGCGCGACGGACTACCAAAAACTTCTACACCTTTTGCAAGACAAAAATTTAGAACACACTTTCACTTCCTCTAGAGTTGATAAAAAACCCATTAAGGTTGTCATTCGTGGCCTTAGTGGTACCACTGACCCTATCATCCTCAAAGAGGATTTAGAAAATTTAGGTTATACTGTAGAAAGCGTTACGCAACTTAAGTCCTTGCGTAAAAATAAAGCCTTACTGCCTCTCTTTCTAGTAAGCCTTGTCGAAGACGGGGATACAAGCATTAAGGATCAAAAATTCTTAATGTGCGGGCGCGTTACTGTTGAACCGTACCGTACCCCTGCACTCCCCCGGCAATGCTTCAAATGTCAGCGATTCGATCACGTATCGCGCAATTGCCAAGCTCAAGCTCGCTGTGTAAAGTGCGGCGAGTCCCACCAGAGTAAAGACTGCCCAATAAAAGAAAAAGAAAAATTTGCATGTGCGAATTGTAAAGAAAATCACACTGCAAATTATCGAGGGTGCCCTGACTATAAAAAAGCTAAAAAGCGTGTTACCAAAAAACGCCCCAGGGCCCGTAAGGTAACCCACCAAAGGCCTTCTGATATTCCCAAAAGCTTGATTGACCCCAATAAATCATACGTAAGTGTTAGATAACCCCAAATGGTACCGAATAATAATGCTAAAAAAGCTACCAACCAAAATAATGAGAAATCCGCTCCTGCTGTTAAACCCATAGTTTCTTCTGCTAAGGCAACAAGTCATCCCTCGACTTCTACTGCCAATAACTCTAGCGAGTCCCAATCGATTCTAACTGATTACCTAAAACTTCTCGATGAAGCAGCAGACTTCGCCACCGAAAGTGCGAGCGGCAAAGTCCCCGTGCAACTCGCTACTGTGAAAGCAGGTCAAATTATTAAAAAATTGACTGCCCTCGGATTACGTTCAGCCAACCATTATGGATAATAGGCCCAAACTAAGAATTTATACCTGGAACGTAGGTGGCGCGATCTATCAGAAAAAATCGGAACTCCAAAATTTTCTGGAAAAGCATAACGTTGACGTTATGCTTCTCCAAGAAACCCTCCATCGAGATCACTGGAGACTAAAATTCCCTGGCTACCAAACGTACAAAAATCGTCGAAACGATACTTGCCGTGGTACAGCTATTTTAATAAAAGACGGTATTTCCCATTACTAATATCCCCTTTTCGTTACAGACATAGCTGTTACAGCAATCATAATAATCAGAACCCGAGGTAAAGAAATCGGCGTTGTATCAGCATATGACTCCCCCAACGAGCAAATTAGAAACGAATTCTTTAAAGACGACTATGATAAATTATTTCGCATCGCGGACACAGTCATTGTAGCCGGTGATTTTAATTCCCTGCATACCTTTTGGGGATGTCGTTACAATAACCAACGCGGTATAAAGCTCTTAAATTACACAATTGACCGTGATTTCTCTATACACGCCCCAGATGACATTACCCATATACCAAATGACCCAAAAAAGAAAGAAAATATTCTTGATTTCGGTATATCCAAAAACTTAAACTCTACTGTAAACGTTTTTACTGTACGTGAGCTTCCCTCGGACCATTTTCCGGTCGCGATTCACTTAGAATCAGAGCCTGAAACAAGCAAACAAAAACGCCACAACACTGCTAAGGCAGACTGGAACATCTTTCGTCTTAAACTTTCCGGAGAGATACCAGCGAATCCATCTTTTACAGACATTAAGGATGTAAATGATGGAATTGCTTTCCTTACCGAAAAGATCAATGATGCACTCGATGTTGTATGTCCGCCGACAGACAAGCCTAACCGACGCAACGCTCCTTTGCCCAGACATATCCTTGATCTTATCCATGACCGTAATCGGCTAAGGAATAAGTATCGAAGAAGACCTGACCCCTTTATAAAATCAGAAATAAACCGCCTTCGTGAAGAAATTTTCAGTCTCTGCAAATTACATGAAACTGAAACTTTTAATAAAAAGTTTCAAACCTGAAAATATCGGATAACAGCCTCTTTAGATTCACCAAAGTTCTTACAAGAGCTCGGGTGAATATTCCCTTAAAAGATAAAGATGGCCAAATTAAATTCCTTACCCCGAACGATAAATCCAAAAGATTTGCTGAGCACTATGTAGAGCAAATAAGCCCCCATAATGACCCGCAAATTCCTGAATTTACCCATGAAACGAACGAGAAAGTTAAACATTTCCTCGAAGACCCCTCTTTAGATCGCGCCTTCACGGAAACCTTCACGGAAACTGAGGAACTTTCTTCCCTCCTAAAGAAAATGAAAAATAATAAAGCTCCTGGACTTGACGACATTAATAACCAAACGTTAAAAAATCTACCTGAAATAGCTCTAAACTACATCAAAGTTCTATTCAACTGCTGCATGAGGCTTAACTATTTTCCTGAAGACTGGAAAACAGCTAAGATTCTCGTGTTTCCCAAAGCAGGTAAAGATCTTACTAAACCTGATAGTTACAGACCAATAAGCCTTCACAATACCCTTAGCAAACTCTTTGAAGGAGTTTTGCTAAATAGGCTTAAAAAAGAAATATACGATCGTGATCTGATCCGCTCCGAACAATTCGGGTTTAGACCAGGACACTCAACTCAACACCAAGTTCTTAGACTTACGGAAAACATTACTGAACGTTGGAATCATAATGAAAAGGTGGGAGCTGTCCTTTTAGACGTTGCCAAAGCTTTTGACAGTGTCTGGACGGAGGGCCTCCTCCTAAAACTTATTGAACTAGAAATTTGTCCTTCTCTTATTAAAATAATAGCCTCATACCTAAAAAATCGATACTTTCGAGTTGCAGTATACGACTCACTTTCAGAACCCCACCCAGCAACCGCAGGTGTCCCACAGAGAAGCCTCTTCGGTCCTGTTTTATTTATCATCTACGTAAATGACATGCCCACCATCCGCGGAGTGAATATTGGCATTTACGCAGATGACACAGTCATCTCTACCAATTCCCGTAGCCCAAAGAAAATAGTATCACTTCTCAATTGCGCACTGGATGCAATTAAAGACTGGTGCGCCAAATGGCGAATTAAAATAAACCCAAATAAATCCGAATCAATTCTCTACCATAGACAAAGATTAAACATGGGAGAAACAACCCCTCCCGAATTTGACGGAATTCCAATACCATGGAAAAGACACGTTAAATACTTAGGTGTCATACTGGACGAAAAACTTGCGTTTACTAAACATACCACCCAAGCTCGTAATAAAGCGATAGGTGCCCTTACAACACTCTCTTCCCTTATGTCAAAACAAGTAGGCATCGCGAATGGTCTGATTATGTATAAAATGATAATCAGACCCATTGCGATGTATGCCTCTACAATCTGGGGTGGTACCTTTGAGTCTAATATTCATAAATTTGAAATAATTCAAAATAAAGCTATGAGGAAAATTACTAACGTGCCCATATACACCCCTATGGACAAGGTTCGCGAAGAACTCGGTCTCCCCCGGGTAAAAGACTGGATTCGTGAAACTGCTATTAACTTTTACAACTTGAACTGAAAACTCTAACTATCAACTTATTAAAAAACTCGGCGACTACCAATACGACCCAATAAATAAATATCGCAGACCTAAAGACTTTCTGAACGACAGTTTTCAAGGAAACACAAACATGAAATACGAACGAGACGAAGCTAGACAGGCATGTTCTGCTATTACTAATACGCGAGCTAGCACGATAATTAACCCAACGCTTTAACGCTTTAACGCTTTTGTTTGAGTTTAGCCAGGGTTTAAGGTTTACTAACATCCTATCCTTTTTTACTGTGTGAGTATCTCTTTTCCATCTATTCTTTTTCTTTTTCTCTACTTTTCTATAAATCTTTTCTTAAGCATACCGCAATGATTTAATTAACAAAACAAATAACTAAGTTATTTGCTACTGCATGGCTAAAAACCATACTGTCTACATGTTCTGATAAGTGCAAAAATGTGCAATTGCATAAGGCACTAATTCTCTCTCAGTTTCCTTTCTTCAAGGGGAGGACATACAGGCCGAGGATTCTCTCTCGAGAAGTCCTCATGTGGCTGGGACCCAGGTCCTCACTGGTCGGGGCGATGGAGGGAGCCCCACCACCCCTCTTTCTTCTTCTTCTTCTTCTTCTAAAGCAGCATTTGCTGTCCTGACTTCAGCCTTCACGCACGCGGCTACCTTGACGACTTCGCTAAGCTGTGCACTGAGACAAATATTCCATTAGTTTAATAGGTTTGATTTCATTAAAATATAGCAATGAAATATTCTATTAAATTAATAGTATAGTCATTGAATCAATGAAATAATTCATTAAATTAATAATATTTTAAATTCAGTAATTTTAGACTGTACTGCGCAACTCGGAATTCACTGAGAGAGACGGCGCCACGGTATACTTTAATATACAGAGTGTGTCTAGAGATAGTTGACGCCAAAAACAAAAAAATTAATTTTTATTTAATTATTGCTTAAATATTATGCTGTTTTGAGTATGCCAAATTAAAGAAAATGAAGTTTTAATTAAAAAAAAAAAAATGTTAATATATAATGGTGGAAACGCTGCTGTTTCTGAATCTCTTTTGGGAGAAAAAATATTCATCATTTTATATAGCAAGTTAACGATACCAAAGGACTGGTTTTATAAGACTTGATCTTAAATTGTAAAAAACTATGAACTATTTTTCTTTTTTAGTAAATCCTTAGATATATCTGAAATATTTTAATTCTCTATTACTGCTAGGAAAAAAAATTCACAGTTGCATCTTTCCCAGTTAGCGGTAGCAAAGAACTGTTTTTATAGACACTATCTGAGACAGTGAAAAAATAAACTAATAAAATATAGAAAACCATTCTTGGTTCCTTTTCTTCTACTCAATGATTAGAACTACTTTTGATAATTTCAATATTCTATCTCTTTTGGGAGAAAAAATCTCCATAATTTTATATAGCATTTAAGTTTACGATACCGAAGGACTAGTTTTTTAAGAAACTATTAGATACTAAAAAATTAAACTAATAAGAATCAGAAAACCATTCTTGGTTCCTTTTCTTCTACTCAATAATTAGAACTACTTTTGATAATTTCAATATTCTATCTCTTTTGGGAGAAAAAATATCCATAATTTTATATCAACTTGATGGCTGGAAAAAATATTCATAATTTTATATCAACTTAAATGCTATATAAAATTATGAATATTTTTTCTCCCAAAAGAGATAGAATATTGAAATTATCAGAAGCAGTTCCAATCATTGAGTAGAAGAAGAAGAACCAAGAATGGTTTTCTGGTTTTTATTAGTTTAGTTATTCACTATCTCAGATAGTGTCTGTAAAGACTATATAGTCCTTCGGCATCGTTAACTTGAATGCTATATACATAATGATATGAATATTTTTTCTACCAAAAGAGATAGAATATTGAAATTATCAGAATTAGTTATAATCATTGAGTAGAAGAATAGGAACCAAGAATGGTTTTCTAATTTTTGTTAGTTCAGTTTTTCACTATCTCAGATAGTATATTAAAACCAGTTCTTTGCTACCGCTAACTGGGAAAGATGCAACTGTTAATTTTTTTTTCCTAGTAGTGATAGAGAATTTAAATATCTCAGATATAATTTTAAACATTGACTAAAAAAAAAAATAGTTTTAAGAAAGTCCAATTCTGGATACTGCCTTATTGTTTTGAGAGAAATTACGTAGTTGCTTTTTATAATTTTTGTAAAGAATTTAATTAATAAAAAAAAGAATTCTTTTGTTTTTATTATATGCATCTTGTCATTCATAGATTTAGAATGTTGATATGATTTTCTTTCCATTTAATTCAATCTTTGATACATAAAAAAATAAATAAATTAATTATTAAAAAAAATTAACTGTTTGTAATTTTTTTATTTAATTATATATTTTTTTTTCACAAATTTTATATTCACCTATACTTTTTTACTAATTTCTTTTTTTAAACAAAATTTGTAAAATATTAAAACTAATTAAAAAAATGATATTCAATTATTTAAATTTAATTATTTACTTTAAAATTTTGATATAATTGTTATAAGCAGATGTCGCTCTAAGAATATCACTCTCGCAAGTCATAAAATTGACTTTCCTTTACTATATAAGGATCAAAATTT
Organism: Anagrus nilaparvatae; assembly: GCA_022575985.1. Taxonomy (NCBI): domain Eukaryota; kingdom Metazoa; phylum Arthropoda; class Insecta; order Hymenoptera; family Mymaridae; genus Anagrus; species Anagrus nilaparvatae. The sequence goes on from JAKSXM010000205.1 coordinate 393,434, forward strand.
TATTACATGATATACGAAGCGCGCGTGCGAATATATTATAATATAGCGAAACAATAATAAGCGAATCACGGGGGGTACAAATTAAAAACTAAATAATACAAATATGCGGTCATCGTAACTTCAGTCGAATAATAAATAAATGACTCACATGGTTAAAAAACTTAATATTTTATTTTCTTTAAAAAAAAAATAATAAGTCATTAAACTAAAGTTATATTTCATTAAAATAATTTTAATAATATATATCATTAAATTAATAAAATATTTCATTGCTACATTTCAATGAAATCAGTTTATCAAATTAATGATATATACCATTGAATCAAAGAAACGTTTTTCTCAGTGTGGATGAGATTGATTGCTGGTTTGATTGTTGCTGATGTGCTTGGTGCACTTGGAGGAGTCCATGGCTTTCGGACGTTAAATCCTCATTGAAGCAGCTCGTAAGCTGTGATTGATTGAATCGCTTGGTGCAATTTTCCGAGCTCGTAGGCTTGAAGAGGTGGACATTGATATTCCTGGCCAGGAGAAGTCACCTGAGCACTAGGTGCTCGCATGTTTGTAAGTTTTTGATTTATCTTTTGTATGTTTGTGTATGTATGTGTATTTGTGACCTTGGTGATTTAATTTGTTGAATGTCTGTGATTTATTGATTTTGGAACGTGTGGCTGAAGCCACGCATCAAATGCAAAAAAACCACCGGCCCTTTTTAGGGCCACCTAATACGTAAAACATATGAACAAATAATTCAGAAAGCTTCTACTGAAATTAACATAATTTAAGATTGAAACGTTATACATAATGAGGTTCATTATATTATACTAAACTTTTTATTACTAGGTTCCTAAAATACTATTTTATTTTTTTACATAATCTAACAAAAATTATGATTAAATGATGAATTAAATTATTTATTTATTTTAACTTGATAAAATCAATATTTTGTTATTTTAAAACTTTTTTTATAACTAAATTAAATATTTCTAGCATGCCACTATAATTTCCATACAAAGCAAATTTTATATTTCGAAAAAAATCCGGTCGCCGTAAACGAATTTTTTTTTTCAAATGAAAATTAAGAACTAATACGTCAAATCAGAGTCCATAAAAATTAATATTTTGAGAAGGATGATTAAAATTTTACCTTGCCAAAGAAGTGCACAGAAATCTTGATTATGATTGGTTTGGATGGCAAGTACGTTTAACCTTGAAAAATTCAAAGTTTAGTTCAGTCATAAGCTTTTATTTAATATTTAAAAATTATTTATGGCATGTAAAATACGCCAATAATTCAAAATCAATGTTTCCATGACATTAAAAATTTTATATTTTCAGTAAATAAAACATATTTAACATTTTATTTATGTTTGTAAATACTAAAAAGTAAATAATCATTCAATAATTGACTTTTGCATTAGCTTGGAAGTACGTTTTATTGCAGTTTAGCATATTAAAGAAAAAAATTATAATCCTTACAATTTCTTTGACGCAATATTAAGGTACGCAAAAATTAATTTAATATTTTTTTCTTGTTGTTCTAGTGTTAAAAGTAACTACTTTAAATTTAAGAAAATAATAGTTAATATTAACTATTAATTGCGAAAAAATTTTTAAATTACAAAAAAAAATCGTTAATAGATTGATTAATTATTCATAAAATTGCAAAAAAATTGATTCTCTGAATTTTATTACTTAATCTAAAAGCCTCTCGCGCTTCAACTGTTAAAGTTCCCATTGGTCTATTCTGGTCCCTTTATATTAGGAATTTAGTCCTAAAGTGCTGATAAAGGCTCTTTCTTTGCAGTTCCATGCTGAAGAACCGGTATTCCTATCCAGTTACCCATACGTGTATCAGACTCTTATGTAAGCCAGTTCCGGAAAAGTAACATCCACACATTCTAAAGATTTCTAAATTTGTTCTGCCCAGGCTATTGTTAAATAATTTTATGCAGGTTGGTTCCAATATTTCAGCGTTCGTAATCTGACCAGGAATCCATTCACCCAGAGCCTCATCTAGCTGTAATAATTGATAATAAACGAACCCCTACAATCACACGAAATACCATCTTTGGAGTATTCCTTGGCGCACCAAACTTACTTTCAAGAATCGTTGCTTGTAGGTAGTCTAGGTTGTTTCCTCAGTTATGAGCTTAGATTTGTGTCATTACACTACCGATCCGAATGCGAGGCTACGACCAAGATAAATCGATTTGGCATATTTCGGATTTTAAATTTATTTATTTATTTTTATTTAATTAATTTATTTATTTAAATAAGATAAGATCATTTTTAGTTGACGAAGTTTGTGTAAAAAAGTTTTGTTTTACAGAAAAAGCAGTGTAGATATATAGATACATCGATCTAGTTATACAACCAGTATTAGCGATTATTTATTATCGTTAATCTATTGAGCGAATTTCAAATTTCAAGGATTTATTTTACGTTTTAGCTTTTAGTTATGAATCATCATTCTAGCGACAGAAAGAGAAGGCCAAATTAAATTTAGGTAAATTAAGATTCTAGTTATTTTTTTCATATTGATGCAACTTCTGTTTTAGTGCAATTTATTTTAAAATTTTCATGGACAAAAAACTTTTTCTGATAATATAATTTCTTTTTATAAGGATTGAAAATAATTGGTTTTAAGTAAAAAATTTAAAAAAATAATTAAGTTTCAAGAAAGAGCAACCCTACTTCTTTATTCTTTAAATATTTTACTTTATTTAAAATCGTTACTTTATAAGGCCCCGTCTACAAAAGCCGAAAAAGGGGTCGCAATCACAAGCGCAAGAAGGACGTAATGCGCAGAGACCGTAAAGGCTCCGTCTACAAAGGCCTAGGCCTACGGCTGGTTCTACAAACGCCGTAAAAGTAAGTAGCGACCGCAAGCGTAGCTGTAACGCAATGCGCAGAGATGAAAAATCTCATTGTGCACATTGCATTGCGAATGCGCTTGTGATTCAAAGATGCACAAAGTGTAACTCTAAATAATGTTTAAAATAAAAAAAATAATTGAAATTTAATTATTAAGAAGTATGCTTTGAATAAGAAAATTTGCTAATAAAACTATTTGTATAAAAATTAATTTTTTTTTAGAACAGAAAATAATGCAGTTGTCAGAGATGCATCGTTTTTGATATTTTACAAATGAAGATTCATTTTTATCATTGATCTATTAAGCGATTTAAAAATTCAAGGATACTTTTACGTTTTTGTTTGCCATTACTTACGAATAAATAATAAAAATACGAATAAAAAATTAAAATTTGGTAAAATTTAAAAAAATATCAATTATTTTCTGAACAGATATTATGTTTCGAAAAAAATTAAAATGAAGATTGTAAGTTTGCTTTATTTTTTGAAATTTTTGGATTTCACTAATTCATTTGAAATAGAAACGATGTTAGCTCAAGTTTTGAAAGAAGTAGATCCAAATCGAGTTACTTTGCACTCAGACGACAGCATAATTAGTGAGTATTTAAGAACCTGCAGATATCTGAGTACTCGTGTTCCAACAGTCACTGTTGATCTTAATGATCCAAATTTCATATGGTGGAATGCTGGGACAATTGAACACGATAAGAACATAAGCGCACCCTTACATGTTATTGTACTCAGTGGAAGAAATTACATGAAATTTGACAAAATTTTCACAACCTGCTTAAAATTGATACTTCAGTCATTATTTTATTTAACGCCTACCAAGATTTTCGTAATACCAAGTCAAAAGTACTTCTTATCCGAATATATCGATCGTGTTTTTGAATTGGCAAAGAGTTTTAATTTTTATGACTTTACAATGGTATATTCATTTGGATTCAAAGCTCCTGTAATTCTTAACTACAACCCATTTTCTAGATCTTTCAACAAAAAAATCTTCAAACGGGATTCATCTTTTCAATATTTTCCTGATATATTTAAGAATATAAGTGGTTACAAGATGAGAGTTGGGGTTAGTAAATCTTATTGGCTGGATTATTACAATAATTATACTCTCAATTATGCTAACAACCGGGAAATTTACATACTCGTACATTTGTATAATTTTTACAACTGTTTTGAAAATTCACTAAATATTACTTCTGAATTCCTGGCATTAAGCAGTCATAATATAAATGTAAATGATCTTGTACAAAACAATGCTCTAGATATTTATATGAATAAAGTAAATTATTATATGACAGGCAATATTCTGGATATGCTCCCCGTAGGATCATTTAAAAATGTTTTGATTGTTCCTGTTGTTAAAGAAACAATATTAGATTTCTCTGAATCAATTTTATATTCCATTTTGAGCTTGTTGGGAATAATAATTTTAACTTTAACATGCGCATACGTTTTCAAATTCGATAAAAACAAGTGGTCAGCATTTAATATTTACAGCTTCATCTTGGGTATTGGAACCGATTTAGAACCTCGACACAGTTTTAGATCAATAATAATATTCATCACGATATTTGCGGTCTCATTCTTTTTTGTTTCTGATCTTATTTTAGATTTAACAGATTTAAAATACCAGAATGAAGAAGTACCAATAATCAAATCTCCAGAAGATATATTTACAAAAAATCTTACTGTGGTATGCAATAGTTCATTAATTTTATTGAACTTCTTACAAAACCATGCGATAGGAATTTTTCAAAACATTTCTAAAATCGCAAAATTAAAGCAGAGTAATGAAGATTATTCATACGGAAAAATTTTTATCGAAAGTGAAAATAATGCCGAAAGGTCGCTTATCCGAAATAAAGGCATATTGAATGGGATTAAACATGAAATAAGTGATTTTGCTTTGTATCAATCATTTTATGTTTTATCTATTCAAAAAAATTCTCCATTACGGCAAAAATTTTCTAATGTTTATGTGAGAATTTTAGAGGCTGGTTTAGATATCAAATGGCGATCTGACTACGAAAACGTTAATAAAATCAGCAGGAGAACAGAATTTAATGAAGTAGAAGACAAAGACGATACTTTCCCTTTAGTGCTTAAAACTTTAATGGCTACAGGAATGATTATTTCCTTGATTGGGCTACTTTTTGAATACATTTGGTTTTATTATCCACTAATGAAATTAAAAGCAAGAGAATTTTTCAATTTCCTGAGAACGAAGATAAAACGCCGAAAAAAAAATCAAATTCAAGTTCGTAAACTGTATGTCAAACCACGGAAAAAGCAAAAGATTTTTGTTTAATAAAAAATAGATGAATATAAATATTATTGAAGGTTGTCAAGTACGTATTTCTAATATACAAGTACAAGATATATTTTTGAGATATTTATGCGAAAAATCTAAAGTACCGAAGAAGACGTTAGTTTAAAGTACAGCATTTGTAAAAAACAAAAAAATTGAACAACAAAATGAAAACCCATTTTTTTAAGCATACAAACACAAAAAATTAAGCACCAACAAAGCTGAATACAGTGCTTTCAACACCTAAAATTCAATGCATTCATTAATTCAAATGCGATAATATTCAGGCATAAAAAATATATTATGCCTGAAATCGTGAATGAGTTGAATTTCATGTGTTTAAAGCACGCTTCAACTTTATTAGTACTGAATTTTTTATATTGAAATTTGTATTCAATTTCGTTTTGTTTTAAAAATTTAGTCGCTGATCCCGAATTTTAGGGTCATGCAAGTCAAAAATTTTCAAATCGTGTGGATATAGAAAATATACCTCTAAAAGGGGGCGTTTTGTTGCTTATTTTGTGCGTTAGCCAAAATTTTCACAGATAACCTTAGTTTTAAGCATAAAATTTTTTGAAACCAGCAAAGTTTAACACCAAAATTAAAACACATTTTTTTAAAGCACACGTTTTGCTTAATACAAAGGATTAAGTATCTAAAAGTTGAAAATAATGTTTTCAACATATCAAAAACTTTATTATGTGCTTAAAACTAATTATCACAATGCATTTGTAAGATTCTACATTCAAGCTGTTGAATCTCATCACCAAGCTTACGATTTAATGTTTACTTATAAGATTTTACATGGATTAATAATTTGCACACAGCTAAACGTAAAGTTTGTTTTTCATAATCTACCATATACTATACATGATAATACGATCACTTCTTGAAAGTTGTTCTAGCAGTGACTACAATTTTTTATAATTAATAAATCGCTGTAAACAATGGAATACCACTCCTTCCAAAGTGCAAATTCGCACAAATACATCATCTTTCAAAAATAGACTCAAATCATTATACCTTAAATCCTATTAATTACGTGTTTTGATGTTTTCTTTTCTCATAAAAATATTCAAATATTGTAATTGGAAGTTGTATTATTTATTACACACATAATATGTGTGTAATACTTTTAGTATATATATGTCGCAGGCGTTTTGTTGATTTCAATGATAAATTTTCAAAACTATAAAACGCCTAGTACTTTTATATTTTTTTAATCTTCTTAAAATAATCTTTTTCACTCGCTACAAAATGACTAGTACTTTCGTTATTTTTATGATAATTTTAATCTAAAATATAAAGTGCCTAATCCGGCATCGTCACTTAATAAATAGTCTAGGCATTTTACAAAGTGACGGAAATCAACAAAACGTCTGCGACATATACATATACATGTTATTCATTACCTACTACTATGTTTATTGTATTAAGTACTATTTTTTTTATACATACTTTATCAATATTCTATTTGTGTAAAAATTCATTATATGTATTTGTCCTTAAGGACCGTCTATTTGCGCGATTAAAATAAAACAAAAAATTAAAAAAATCCATACTTGCCTGGTTTTTTTAAATATTACTTACACTGAAAAAAAATTCCGCTTGACACTAGTGGATTTTTTTTTGTAAATTTAAACGATTGCAAATGACTTGAAACGTAAAAATAATATAAAAAAAAATTATTTTTTTGCACTCGAAACTTCATAAGACTGAAATATTCATTTTCATTTCATTTGCAATCGTTTCAACATTTAAAAAAATCGTTTGCCGCAAGTGGGATCTTTTGTTATAAAATTAACAAAAATATGTACTATTAGCAAAAGTTGGAGGGGGAGCTCTGCCCCCCTTGTACCGCATTTATTTCTATTTCTGTAGCTTAAGAAAATTATGTTTCACTGCAAATTTATAATTATGCAAACACACTCAGAATTTTCAGAGGAGCCTAGTTCTATTCCCAGTAAAGTTATAATTATCAATTACAGGAACGTATTTAAAAAGGTATTGAAGAGGCCTAATGCCCCTACCCGAAGATAATTTATTTCTTCATCATGTTATTCAGCTAGTGATTTCATAATTTAAACTTTTTTTTATTAACTGGATATGCAATTTTTTTGGTATTTTTTAATCTAGAGAATTTAAGGTCTCATAATAAAAAACTATCAAATAATTTTTAGAGGGGCCTCATTATAGTCCTATTAGTTTGTAGCCTAAACAATATGAATTAATAATCATTTTTAAATAAACAATCGTGCGTTTTACTCTTGGATATGCAAAATCTAGTGTTTCAGAGGGCTCTAGTTTTTCTATAACCTCGATAAAATAATTTGTAAAAAAATGAATTTATGATACAAAAATCATGTTTTTGTTTTTTGAATAATAAAGAATCTAGATTTCTTGAATTTTTCTCTAATTTTCTTATTTTTACCGAAAATTTTTTCTAACTAAAAAAATTTTACAAATTTTTAAAGAAACGTCCGTTTTTAATAAAAATTTATCTGACAGGGGAGTTCAATACATTTGGAAAACCAAATTACACCAAATAGTTATGGATGAGTATATTGTGTTGAAAAAACATGCCGACTACTCTCCGTTCATTCCAAAGAGCCTTCTGGGCCTAGAAACGCAGGATTTAATGTTATGGAATAGGGTTTTTAGGTCATTATCAATGAAACGCTAAAACCTCACAAGTTAACCATAACTCATCTAGTTGGTCTCATTTTTTGGTTTAAGTATCACCTTTTAAATGCCGTAAATCGCAATTTTTTGTCATTAATTATCTCATCACTATAGCCAATTAACCGAAAATGCCTTTTAACCAAAAATGAACAAGATTTAATCTGCTGCAAAATTTGTAATTTTTTACGAAAATGGGTTTTAGAAGTCTCAAAATATTTCTACAAGCTTCAAATTTCCAAAAGTTCTTGACTCTACTTTTTTAAATTATTTGTTAAGCAGATATGATAATTTGAAGTCGGAGTCCCAATTTTATAATTTTTTAAAAAAGCTCATTTTTAATGTTAACTTTGAAGAACCATTTCTTAAAAACGACTCAAGTAAATGAGACGAATAATAAGTTTTTGGAATCTTGAAGCTTTTAGAAATTTTTTGAGATATATAAACCCTTTTTTTGTCAGAAATCACGAATTTGGCAGCAATTTAAAAATTGGCCATTTTTAGCCAAAAATGACCATTTCGTTAATTGGCAACATTGATGAGAAAATTAGTGATAAAAAATTGCGGTTTACGGCGTTTGAAAGGTGACAATTATACACGCAGAAATTTATTAGACAGAAATAGTGGCATTAAATAAAACCAGAAAAAGTGACCGCGCATACTCCCGGTTTTTGTGGATTCTATGTCAGAATTTCAGGCATAAATACCACGTAACGTTCAACATAAACTGTCACATGGTTTTTATGCCTGAAATTCTGGCATAGAATCCACAAAAACCGGGAGTATGCGCGATCACTTTTTCTGGTTTTATTTAATGCCACTATTTCTATCTTATAAATTTATGCGTGTACCAAAAAAATGAGACCAACCAAAAGTTTTTTGGTTAATTTTTAAGGTTTAAGCGTTTCATTAAAAATTACCAAAAAATCCTATTCCATAACATTGAGCCCTGCGTTTCTAGGCCCAGAAGGCCCATTGGAATGTACGAAGGGTAGTCGGCTATGTTTCAACATAAAAAGTACATTAGCTGAGACGCAAAACTATGGCCTATGTCACTCGCGGACTTTTTTCCTTTATCTGGACACCGGTTTTATGTAATTTCGTTTCGAATTTCGTTCTCTGGTTTGACCCTGATGATGGAACACACACTAACATACACAGACACTCAAATAAATTTTCAAATATATATAGTAGTAAAATAAGATATATAGAACATATTTTTGTTAATTTTTTTACAAAAAATCCCACTTGCGGCAAATGATTGTTTTTTAATGTTAAAACGATTGCAAATGAATTGAAATTCAATTTTTCAGTCTTATGAAGTTTTAATTGCAATTTTTTTACGTTTCAAGCCATTTGCAATCATTTAAATAAAAAAAAATACCCTGCCAACTAGCTGGCACTAAGGTTCCTCAAACAATGAGCTGAATACTTAAATATGCCACAGATGACACCGATTATAACCATGCAATCATACACACATTTCTATTAACTTTTAAAAGTTAAAAGAAAATTTATGTATTGAATTTAACTAAATCTATTTTTTTCAAATAAAATCTAACGTTGGAAGATAATTATTCAAGACAGTACTTTCATGGAATTAAATAAAGTATTACACCAAAAAAAAATATTTAAACATTTTCAATTTTGAGAAATAAATTTTGGAAAAATTCGGTATCAAATCCAAAAAATTACTACAAATGAACTGTCTAAAACTAGTACTCTCATAGAAATAAATTAGGTACATCCAAGAAGAAAAAAAAAATTTGGTTTTTTGTATTTTTTTGTGAAAAAAAATTGAGGAAAAAAATTTTTAATAAAATTAAGTGTCAGATTCGATATATCGAGTAAAAACTATTCTTTCAAATATAAGTACTTTCGTGGAACTAAATGAGGTATTACATCCAAATTAAAAAAAAAAAAAGTATTTTGAGCTTTTTTGGTGAAAAAATTTTTGAAAAAAAAATTAGGTCTTAATTTCATAACGGTTATGAAATATAGCCGGTCGCAATATTTTCAGATATTAGTACTTTCATGGAATTAAATTAGGTATTACACCCCAAAAAAAAAAATATTGCAGGTTTTTTTATTTTTTTGTTTTTTTAATTTTGAGAACAAATTTTTTTAAAAATTCGGTATCAGATCCAAAAAATGACTATAAACAAACTTTCTAAAACTAGTACTTTCATAGAAATAAATTAGGTACTACGTTCAAAAAGAAAAAAAAAATTGTTTTTTTTTTGTATTTTTTCGTGAAAAAAATTTTGGGAAAAAAATTTTCAAAAAATTAAGTATCAGATTCGAGATATAGAGTAAAAACCTTCACTTTCAAATATAAGTACTTTCATGGAAATAAATGAGGTATTACACCCAAATTAAAAAAAAAAAATAAGTACCTAGAGTTTTTTTGGTGAAAAAATTTTTGAAAAAAAAATTAGGTCTTATCTCCATAATGTTTGTGAAATATCACCAATTACATACATACACACACACATACATACACACATACATACTTTTTTTAAAAACCGGTTTTTTAGCTTCCTGGGGTCTCAAAACGAGCTTATATGCCAAAAAATAAAAAATCGAAATTTGACCTATCACAAAATCCGCTAGCGGCAAATGGAATTCCGCTAACGGCAAGCGAAATTCCGCTTGCGGCAAGTGGAAATCCGCCAGCGGCAAGCGGAAATCCGCTTGCGGCAAGAGGATAAATCAGCTTGCGGCTAGCGGAAAAATTCCGCTTGCCGCAAGCGGATTTTTTTTCAGTTTACCTATACTTAATTTTTTTTTACTTAGAATGATATTAACGCTCTGCAATGAAAACTTGAAATTTCGTTACCCTGGAAATTAAATAATTGCTTACGTAACTCTTCGTGCCTGACTTGACTGGTCACTCGAGTTCGTATTCTACCACCTATCAGAAGCTATAATTTGTTTGTGAAGTAAGTAAAAAATTATTGTAAATATTCATAAAAAAATATTTGGGTTCTTTGTTAAGAATTCGGAAGAGGTCATCAATTTAAGATTGAAACGTTGCATAATGAGATGCATTATAGTTTTTATTCATCTACTTTTTATTGCTCGGTTCCTAAAGCACTGTTCATTTTTTCGAACATTTTTTATTAGATTTTTTTTAATATTATTTTTTTTAAGTAATCTAACAGAAATTGTGTTTCTATAAATATCAAACTTTTTAAAAATGCAAAATAAAACTTAATAAATTCTTAGTAATATTACTAAACTGTAGCAATACTGCGTGTATTTTTTTTTACTGCTTACATACGCGTTATAGTCTAACTACTATTAGAAAACTTATGACCGGTTTGTCTAAACACAACCTAAATGCATGAAACTTGTTTACTTCCAGATGAGGACTAGGTATAATACAAATGTTACTCAACATTATAATTCAATTTTCTATTTTTATAATTTGTAATTATCACCTCACTAGCTGTTAAGATTCTAAATCCAAACTATTTTGATTTCCTAAACCTAAAATATTCTAAGTCCATAAATCGATATTATTTTAAGTCCATAAACCTGCCCACTCCGCATCAACCTAGGAATTTTGGCGGACGAAACTGGAAATGGCATCAATTTCTCTGTTAGAAACTGGAAATTACTATCTTTCCTTTTTTAAAACTAGAAACGAATAGATTTCTGTTTTACAATATGGAAACGACTAAATTCCTAGGTTTAAAACTAGAAATTAAATGTTCGATAAGAAAAGCGAATAAATTCCTCGAATCAAAACTAGAAACAAGTCGTTTCCATATTGTAAAACAGAAATTTATTCATTTCTAGTTTTCAAACTAGGAATCAGATATTAAAAAATAAGGTTAAAATAATTCCTTGAATCAAAACTAGAAATAAGTCGTTTCTGTTTTATAAAACAAAAATTTATTGATTTATAGTTTTAAAACTAGGAACCAGATATTAAAAAATAAGATTTTAATAATTTTGAACTTTTTTGGATATCTTTACGGGGGTTTTTGGGTACGCTAAACTCAAATTTTATAATTAAAATTAAAAAATCAAAATAATTGACCCTGAAACCGCAAAATTCGGTAAAAAATATTAATTTTAAAACTTAAAAAATTTTTTTTAGCTGTTACATGACTTTCGGGGTAACAAGTTATAATGATCCCAAATGCCTAAGCGAAAATCGAATTAATAGACCCCGAAACCATAAAATTCGGTAAAAATATTATTTTGCACAATTTTGATGTATTATTTTTGACTTCGGTACTTAGGGTCATAGAACGTGCTAACACCGAATTTCTCGGCCAAATTTTGAAATAATGGATCCAAAAACCGTAAAATTCGGTAAAAATATATTTATTTTAAATAATATTTGTTAATTATTTTAGTTTGCGGTAGTTGGGGATTTAGATCCAACTGAATTCAAATTTCTCAAGCTAGTGATCAAATTTTAATAACGGACTTAGAAATCGCAAAATTCGGTAAAAATAATATTATCTGAAAAAGTTTTAATCAATTTTTTCTTGACTAAGGTACGAATGAAGAACCCAAAATTCTTAGACAAATTACCAAATACTAAATCATTTATCTAAAAACCGTGAAATTCGGTAAAAATATTATTGTGCAAAATTTTAATGAATTATTTTTGACTGCGATACTTAGGGTCTTAGAACATTCTAACACCGAAATCTTCGGTCAAATTTTGGAATAATAGATCCCGAAACCTTAAAATTCGGTAAAAATATTATTTTGTAAAATTATAATGGCGTATTTTTTACTTCGGTACTTGGGGTCATAGAACATGCTAACGCCGAATTTCTCGGCCTACTTTTAAAATAATGAATCCCGAAACCGTAAAATTAAATTGGTCAAAACTGCCCCTAAATTGGGAATTATCGCTGTATTTACTTTAAGCCTTTGAAATTTGGTATATGGGGTTTTTTTGGTCGCTAATTACGAAAATCAGGATCTTTTCTATGTGAAATTGCGGCTTGGCCCTTAAATTGGGCCAAACTGCCCCTAAAAAAGGCATTATCGCTGTATTTACTTTAAGCCTTTGAAATTTGGTGTATGGGGGTTCTGTCGGTCGCTAATCACGAAAATCAGGATCTTTTCTATGTGAAATTGCGACCTGGCCCTTAAATTTGGCAAAACTGCCCGTAAAAAGGGCATTTTCACTGTATTTGTTTTGAGCCTTTGAAATTTGGTATATGTGGGTTTTTTTGGTAGCTAATTACGAAAAGCGGGGTCTTATCTACGAGGAATTGCAGCTTGGCCCTTAAATTGGGCAAAACTGCCCCTAAAAAGGGCATTTACGCTATTTTTACTGTAAGCCTTTGAAATTTGGTATGTGGGGTTTTTTTGGTCGCTATTTACGAAAATCAGGATCTTTGCTATGTGAAATTGCGGCTTGGCCCTTAAATTGGGCCAAACTGTCCCTGAAAAAGGCCGTATCGCTGTATTTACTTTAAACCTTTGAAATTTGGTATATGGGGGTTTTATTGGTCTCTAATCACGAAAATCGGGGTTTTTTCTACGAGAAATTGCGGGTTAGCCCTTAATTTTGGCAAAACTACCCGTAAACAGGGCATTTTCGCTGTATTTACTTTAAGCCTTTGAAATTTGGTATGGCCCCATCTACAAAAGCCGCAAAAGGGGGGCGAAACCGCAAGCATAATTGCGACGCAATTCGCAGAGACCGAAATTGGTCTAAAGATGGTCTAAGAGGGGAATTTTCGCCCCATTTTTCCCCATTATTTATCCCGCAAGTGTAAAAAATTATTATTTTTTAATTCTGAGGAATGCAATAGGCTTTTTGGGTCTTAAAATTCAAATATGATGTCAGAAATGCTATTTGATGCCTTTTCGGGGGTGATTTTGGCCTTTTTTAACCCCTTTTACCCCAAATCATATATTTCATTAAATGCACTGTTCTTTTCAAATTTAAAATATCTTCAAGGGTTTTTGGGATCACTAAATTCAATAATGATGCCAGAAAGGCTACTTGATGCCTTTCCGGGGATGATTTTTGCCTTTATTAAAATTAATACTACGCTTCATTAAATAAAAAGTTATATATTCTATTAATAATAAATTTGACCTCAAATTTCGAAATTCAAAATAGCGGAAACATTGACCAAAACCTAACGAATTAGTCTATCTCTGTAGGAAAAAATCGACACGTCTAGCATTACACTATCGTAACCTAAGGAAGTAGGCTATAATAAAAAAACGGCACGTCAAGCCTTACAGTAGCGTAACTTAAGGAAGTAGGCTATAATAAAAAACGACAAGTCAAGCCTTACAGTAGCGTAACCTAAGGAAGTAGGCTATAATAAAATAATGACACGTCAAGCCTTACAGTAGCGTAACCTAAGGAAGTAAACTATAATAAAATAATGACACGTCAAGCCTTACAGTAGCGTAACCTAAGGAAGTAGGCTATAATAAAAAACGACACGTCAAGCCTAACCGTAGCGTAACCTAAGGAAACAGGCTATAATAAAAAACGACACGTCAAGCCTTACAGTAGCGTAACATAAGGAAATACGCTACAATAAAATAACGACACGACAAGCCTTACAGTAGCGTAACCTAAGGAAGTAGGCTATAATAAAATAACAACACGTCAAGCCTTACAGTAGCGTAACCTAAGGAAGTAAACAATATTAAAATAACAACACGTCAAGCCTTACAGTAGTGTAACCTAAGGAAGTAGGCTATAATAAAATAATGACACGTCAAGCCTTACAGTAGCGTAACCTAAGGAAGTAGACTATAATAAAATAACAACACGTCAAGCCTTACAGTAGTGTAACCTAAGGAAGTAGGCTATAATAAAATAACAACACGTCAAGCCTTACAGTAGCGTAACTTAAGGAAGTAGGCTATAATAAAAAACGACACGTCAAGCCTTACAGTATCGTAACCTAACGAAGTAGGCTATAATAAAAAACGACGCGTCAAGCCTTACAATAGCATAACCTAAGGAAGTAGGCTATAATAAAATAACAACACGTCAAGCCTTACAGTAGCGTAACTTAAGGAAGTAGGCTATAATAAAAAACGACACATCAAGTCTTACAGTAGCGTAACATAAGGAAATACGCTACAATAAAATTAACGACACGATAAGCCTTACAGTAGCGTAACCTAAGGAAGTAGGCTATAATAAAATAACAACACGTCAAGCTCTTATAGTAGCGTAACTTAAGGAAGTAGGCTATAATAAAAAAGCGACAAGTCAAGCCTTACACCTCGCCTTACACCAACACAACGTAAAATTTGGAGACAAAGCTTTTTAAATAATTAAGTATCAGGTCAGTTTTTTTCGAGTTTTTTTTTTGGTGACAAAAACTTTAATAAGAATTTTTTCAAATCATTAATTATCAGATCCAATAAATCTATTAAGGAGGTATAAGTGCTGAGCAATTACAGAACAGATTAGGTTTAAATTACACAGACTTAATGTTTTTAATGTATTAATAACACTGTTAAAATTTTATAACATTTCATACCTTTTACGATGAGAAATTAATAAAAACATTTAACATGGAAATCAAATGGCGGAAGCCAAAAAAACGTACATATTTTAAGATTTATCGTAAATTACAGAAGAGAATTTCAAGAAACTCATTGAAGTAAGAAAAAAATTAATTAGGAATATTTTTAAAAAAAGTTGATGATGTTTTAAACCTTTTAAGAATATTAATTAATAAAATAAATATAGAAAATAACAATCTCGACATATATCTAGTAACCTTTGCAGTGCACATGCTTGGCGCGCATTTAAATAATATAAAAACGGAGCATTCAATATAAAGAAATGTAAATAATATAAAGAAAACTATTTTAATATTTATTAAAATTAAATTATTTGTTTCTATTATTATGTTAAAAGATAATTTTTTAATACATGAAAAATTGATATTAAATTACGTATAGGGATCTTTAAAATAACTAAATTTAGTGAATTTACTACGCGTTCCAATTGACGAAATACTTGACTAGGCTAGTAACACTTAAAACCCCGTTAAAAACCGAGTTTTCTAAAATTATTACTTTCATTGAAAAGTATTAGGTATTACGTCCAAAAATAATAAAAATTTAGGTATTTTTTATAATTTTTGAAAGCATTAAATTTAGACAAAAATTTCGCCCACACACACGCACACAAGAGTTACACCAATATAACCTCATGCAATGGTATAGTCAGGGTGGCCACGGAATTGAAGTTTTTAAAATTCCCTGACTTTTCAGACTATTTTATAAAAATTTTCCAGTACTTTTTTAGTGTTTGAACCAAATTCCCTGAATTTCCAGAGTTTCGTATAAACAAATTTTAGTAAATTTCAGACATTTTCTTTTTCAAAATTTAATATTAAATTTAAATATCCAACTTAAATCTGCACTCTAGTTATTAAATTTACTATATATTTTCTGTATTATATATTTTTATTATTAAATTGATTTCAAAAGAAAGGGACAAAAGTATTTTTAAAAATAAATAAAAATGATCATTTGTTAATATTATATGTCTAAACATCTTTTTCTATCTGCTGGCTAGTATTTAAAAAAATTTAAAGCATGTTAAAAAATTAGAAAACTGAGAAGTCGAAATTCCCATGTTACTTAAATGGGAAACTTTAAGGGTGAATTTAGATTGAGAGATTTTCGATGCTTAAAAGACGCGGTTTTTTCAAATTTAAATTTCAGTAATGAGTCTTTTTCGTATAAGAATATAATAAAATGTAAAAATTGCACATCAGAAAGTTTAACATATTTTTTTTATTAATAATATAATTATCTTATTAATCTTATTTATTGAAAATTAATTTTAATCGATATTTTAATTTTGAATATAAATTTTCGCGCGGTAACTTTTAAGATTTTTTTGCTCCATCTAAATTCACCCTAAGTGCTCGGTGATACGGGTAAAATAGGGTGTTTCTTATTTCCCAAACTGCCCGTAGAGAAAAATACTTGCTCGAATATGATACTTCAGAAAAAAAAATTTTTATAAACACGTTGATGTGGTGGGCCGATTTGCAAATGAAAATCGGTAAAAATCAGGAAAAAGGTTTTAAAAACGTTTTAGAAAGCTTTTAGAAACCTTCCTAAAAACTTTATACTACTAAAATCTTCTAAAAGCGTTTTAGTGACAAAATATCGTGACAAAAAAAGAAAACTGTAAATAATAACATAAAAAGTTATTATTAGGTATTTTGACCATTTACAGAAGCCTAGTTTTATTGTCTCGTAACTAAAAGAAGAAATATGCATTTTTGCAAAAAATCAATGAATAAAACAGTCAAATTGCAATTTTCATGGATATTTGCCTTTTAAACGACTAAAAATTTTAAATTAGATTCAGGTATCATAAAATATGTAGTAATTTACAGTTTTTTCAAGATATTTTCTCATTAACACTCTTTTAGAATATTTTAGTAGTAAAAAGTTTTTGGGAAGGTTTCTAAAAGCTGTCTAAAACGTTTTTAAAACCTTTTTCCTGATTTTTACCGATTTTCATTTTCAAATCGGCACACTAGACTAAATTTTTTTTTTAGATAATAGTTTTATGACCTCAAGTATCATATTCGAGCCAGCATTTTTCTCTACGGGCAGTTTGGGAAATAAGAAACACCCTAGGGTAAAATTCTTGAAGATGGGGGGTTATTATGACCAAAATATCCAAACGTGGGGAGAGCAAAAAAAAATCTCGAAAACAAAAAATTTTTTAATTTTTAAAACACGCTCTACTGAACACGAATACAACATTCGTTTTTACCTAAATTGTTCTTATTCCCCACAATAGAAGATGAATGCGTAGCAATTATCTAAAGATATTTAATGTTGGCAACTGATGCATTTTAAGTAAAACCAAACATCATATTCGTGTTTAGTGACCCAAAAAATATAAGTAACCAGTAATAATTTAAATAAACCCGAAATTACAACTAGAGCTAAAAATTGATTTATTTTTTTATTTCATCAGACTTACACTTATCTCAAGGGTTATCTTTTATGAGAGAAAATTGTATTTAAAGTGGCTCCCGTAATTAGGTCCGTATATTTTAGGGTGACATCAGAGGAGGGCATAACTAATTAATTAAATTTTATTAATTATTTTTTGGATATGCGAATATTTAGAAGTTATTATCAATAATAATGCATTTTCTTATATAATGAGTGTGGTATAAACAAAATTTTTTAAATACAAAACATTTTCGCAACTCCCATAAGAACTTAAAAATTTTGAGTTGCTTATTTCTTTCTTAATTAACCGGGAACTTGGGTATTGTTTGGGATCAATGGAATTGTTTTTTAATTATCTTCATCTCCAGTAAATTTTAGTTCATATTATTCGTTTTTTATAAACTCCGTGAGCCACCTAAAGTGCCTCAAAATTACTAATTAAGTACCAATTAATAAGGCTTGACGTGTCATTATTTTATTATAGTCTACTTCCTTAGGTTACGCTACTGTAAGGCTTGACGTGTCGTTTTTTTTATAGCCTACTTCGTTAGGTTACGCTACTGTAAGGCTTGTCGTGTCGTTATTTTATTGTAGCCTACTTCGTTAGGTTACGCTACTGTAAGGCTTGACGTGTCGTTTTTTATTATAGCCTACTTCGTTAGGTTACGCTACTGTAAGGCTTGTCGTGTCGTTATTTTATTGTAGCCTACTTCGTTAGGTTACGCTACTGTAAGGCTTGTCGTGTCGTTATTTTATTATAGCCTACTTCCTTAGGTTACGCTACTGTAAGGCTTGACGTGTCGTTTTTTATTATAGCCTACTTCCTTAGGTTACGCTACTGTAAGACTTGACGTGTCGTTTTTTATTATAGCCTACTTCGTTAGGTTACGCTACTGTAAGGCTTGTCGTGTCGTTATTTTATTGTAGCCTACTTCGTTAGGTTACGCTACTGTAAGGCTTGTCGTGTTGTTATTTTATTATAGCCTACTTCCTTAGGTTACGCTACTGTAAGGCTTGACGTGTCGTTTTTTATTATAGCCTACTTCCTTAGGTTACGCTACTGTAAGACTTGACGTGTCGTTTTTTATTATAGCCTACTTCGTTAGGTTACGCTACTGTAAGGCTTGTCGTGTCGTTATTTTATTGTAGCCTACTTCGTTAGGTTACGCTACTGTAAGGCTTGTCGTGTTGTTATTTTATTATAGCCTACTTCCTTAGGTTACGCTACTGTAAGGCTTGACGTGTTGTTATTTTATTATAGTTTACTTCCTTAGGTTACGCTACTGTAAGGCTTGACGTGTTGTTATTTTATTATAGCCTAATTCCTTAGGTTAGCTACTGTAAGGTTTGACGTGTCGTATTTTATTATAGCCTGTTTCCTTAGGTTACGCTACGGTTAGGCTTGACGTGTCGTTTTTTATTATAGCCTACTTCCTTAGGTTACGCTACTGTAAGGCTTGACGTGTCATTATTTTATTATAGTTTACTTCCTTAGGTTACGCTACTGTAAGGCTTGAAGTGTCATTATTTTATTATAAAATATTTTTAAATTATTTTTTTAAAAATATTATTACAAAACTCTGAGAACCACTGTCCGCGCCCCTTTTTTCAGCCAGGAAAAAAGTGCGTAGAAGTGTACAGATGTGTCTGTTTCGTCTGTCACAGAAGTTTCGAAAAAATGGGATGCCACTCTTGAGTAAATAACCCTACGGTTATATCTTAAAAACTGTTCAAAGAAAAGAGAAGAGGAACCAATTTTTGGAAACTTGAAACTTTTAGGAAGTTTTTAAGGCCGATAAAACTCATTTTCGTCCAAAATTACAGTTTTGGCAGCAGTTAATAAAAATTTAAAAATTGGTCATTTAGGGTCAAAAATTACCAGTAGGTTCATTGACGATAGCTGAGAAAGACAGTGATAAAAATACATGGCTTACGTCCGTAAATAAACCCTCGCATAGGCCCCATCTAAAAAAAACGCAATTGCGGCGCAATGCGCAGAGACCATTTTCGGTCAAATAGCATTTCTGACATCATATTTGAATTTTAAGACCCAAAAAGCCTATTGCATTCCTCAGAATTAAAAAATAATAATTTTTTACACTTGCGGGATAAATAATGGGGAAAAATGGGGCGAAAATTCCCCTCTTAGACCATCTTTAGACCAATTTCGGTCTCTGCTAATTGCGTCGCATTTACGCTTGCGGTTGCGTCCCCCTTTTGCGTCTTTTGTAGATGGGGCCATACCAAATTTCAAAGGCTTAAAGTAAATACAGCGAAAATGCCCTATTTACGGGTAATTTTGCCAATATTAAGGGCTAACCCGCAATTTCTCGTAGAAAAGACCCCGATTTTCGTGATTAGAGACCAATAAAACCCCCATATACCAAATTTCAAAGGTTTAAAGTAAATACAGCGATAATGCCTTTTTTAGGGAAAGTTTGGCCCAATTTAAGGGCCAAGCCGCAATTTCACATAGAAAAGATCCTGATTTTCGTAAATAGCGACCAAAAAAAACCCATATACCAAATTTCAAAGGCTTACAGTAAAAATAGCGTAAATGCCCTTTTTAGGGGCAGTTTTGCCCAATTTAAGGGCCAAGCTGCAATTCCTCGTAGATAAGGTCCCGCTTTTCGTAATTAGCTACCAAAAAAACCCACATATACCAAATTTCAAAGGCTCAAAACAAATACAGTGAAAATGCCCTTTTTACGGGCAGTTTTGCCAAATTTAAGGGCCAGGTCGCAATTTCACATAGAAAAGATCCTGATTTTCGTGATTAGCGACCGACAGAACCCCCATACACCAAATTTCAAAGGCTTAAAGTAAATACAGCGATAATGCCTTTTTTAGGGGCAGTTTGGCCCAATTTAAGGGCCAAGCCGCAATTTCACATAGAAAAGATCCTGATTTTCGTAATTAGCGACCAAAAAAACCCCATATACCAAATTTCAAAGGCTTAAAGTAAATACAGCGATAATTCCCAATTTAGGGGCAGTTTTGACCAATTTAATTTTACGGTTTCGGGATTCATTATTTTAAAAGTAGGCCGAGAAATTCGGCGTTAGCATGTTCTATGACCCCAAGTACCGAAGTAAGAAATACGCAATTATAATTTTACAAAATAATATTTTTACCGAATTTTACGGTTTCGGGATCTATTACTCCAAAATTTGACCGAAGATTTCGGTGTTAGCATGTTCTAAGACCCTAAGTATCGCAGTCAAAAATAATCCATTAAAATTTTGCAAAATAATATTTTTACCGAATTTCACGGTTTTTAGATAAATGATTTAGGATTTGGTAATTTGTCTAAGAATTTTGGGTTCTTCATTCGTACCTTAGTCAAGAAAAAATTGACCAAAACTTTTTCAGATAATATTATTTTTACCGAATTTTGCG